>JAECXF010000024.1:0-189175 GCA_018151655.1 Drosophila bocqueti
TCGAATGCTTGAGATACGTCGAGGAATATCGCGCTGCAATATTCCCTATGTTCGAAAGCTGTGCGAATTTCTGATGTTATTCTGTTTACTTGCTCTATAGTTCCGTGTTTTTCTCTGAAGCCAAATTGATGGGCTGGGATAATGTTGTGGGCTCCCATATGGTATTATGCGCGTTAGAAGGCATTTTTCGAATAATTTGGACAGGCATGATAATAAACTTATTTTGTTAAGATGACGGAATCGTGTGATCTTTTCCGGGCTTCGGTATCATTATAATAATTGATTTTTTCCATTTCCTTGGATAGTAGCCGAGACTTATGATTCCATTGAAGAGTTTACAGATGACCTCAATAGCACAGTACGGAAGTTCCATTATCATTTTTGTAGTTATTAGGTCACCGCCTGGAGCCTTTTTGGTTTTAGCTCCCTGATGACTTTTGTGATCTCGTTCGGCTGAAATGTAGTTGGCGTGGATTCAGTTTCGAGGTGGATTTGCGGAGGAACATAATCATTAGCTGCGGGGTTCGGCTGGAAGACGCCTCTGAGATGTAAGGCAAATGATTCGGCTCTATCTTTGTCGCTGCGGGCCCAGCACCCTGAAGAATTCCTTATAGGGGTGACGGTTTGAATTGGAGAGCTTAGATTTGGGTGAGCCCTCCACAAGGGATGCTTTGTACTAGTTGGCGAGAGTTTTCCAATATATTTAAGTTGTTCATTTTCAGCTTCTTGCTTCAGGGCCCGGTTTAGATTGCGGGTGGCTTCAGTAAGACGTTGCTTTGAGCATGGCGATCTGCTGGTTTGCCACGTTCGTCGCAGACGCCTCTTTTCCTGAACCAGCTGTTCGATTTGCCGGTTGGTTTTGAACTTCTTAAATTTGAGATCCTGGCTGCTGTGACGAGTACCTCTTCCAGGGCGGAGGAGGAGCAGTCGATGTCCGCTTCGATATTTAGTTGGGGAGTTAGCTAATGTGGGAACTCACATACTTTCTGTATTTCATCAGTTAGTGTTGTGCGACGTCAGCCTGTAGGGTGGTCCGCAATTTCTGGGCTTTGAAGAAGGCTTATCAACAAAGGCGAGTGGTCAGATGAGAGATCCGGTAGTGCTATGGCGCTTATTAGATTGCGTGGGATGTTTTTTGTCACCGCGAAATCAATTAGATCTGGGATCTTTTTTGGGTCTGCAGGCCAATATGTGGGGCTACCAGGAGAAACGTAGTCAGTTTATTGCTCACCTTTATAAGTGCATTATACAGTTTCCTTCCCTTGGGAGTCACAAGGCGTGATCCCCAGTGCGTGTGTTTGGCGTTGTAGTCTCCTGCGGCTATGAAGCGATCCCCCAGAGTGTTGTAGAAGTCCATGAATTGACCTTCAGAGATAGTAAATCGAGGTGGGCAGTAGACAGCGGCAATACAAAGGTTCGCCGTTTTTTGAATGCACTTTTATGGACGTGGCTTGCAGGTAATTTGTTGCAAACCGTTGATGAAAGTGGTGTTTGATGCGTTCTCTGATTAAGATGCCCGTTCCGCCGTGGGCCTTGCCATCCGGATGATCTGTGCGGTAAAAGGTATAACCTCTTATATGGAAGTTATATCTCCCTGTGAGGTGCGTTTCAACCAGCAGCATGGCGTCGATGTGATTTACGTTTAGGAATTGAGTTATTTCAAGTTTATGCCGTGAAATGCCGTTGGCATTCCACATGGATATACGTAGGTTAGTCATTTATTATTTGGACTGTTGTGCTACAAGCAACTGAATTACCATGTTCTGGTTCTGAACAAGGGTTTGCATGGTTGTTTTCATGAATGACATAAGTTCCATCATACTTTGTTGCATGGTGAACATCATAGATTCCAATTTGCTTTGCGGCTGCCCTGGAACCTGCTGAGCATTTTCTGAGTGAGGCTGGGGTGGATTTTCCATGCCTGTTCTTAGTGCTTCGGCGTAGGAGATTCCCTTGGTTGTATTTAGCTGCCCAAATGATGATCTGGCTGCCTTGGCGAAAAATACGTCTGGCGTACTTTTTGAGTTGTAATACACATTTTGTGTATGTTGTTGGTGCGTAGCTGTCGCTCGTCGCATGCGACTCTTCAGCTCCTTGTAGACCGCACAGCCTCTGTAGTTTGCCGTATGGTTTCCTCCACAGTTGCCACATTTTTTCATTTGGGGGTCTTCTTTGTTTGCGGGGCAGTTTACGGAGTTGTGGAAGTCTCCGCAGACTACGCAGACCGTCCGAAGTGTGCAGTATGTCTTGGTGTGTCCATACTCTTGGCAGTTTGTGCATTGAACAGGGCCGTTGCGTTTGTGGGGTTCTTCCACGGTGATTCTTCGATGCAGTAAGAGCTGCAGCTTGTAGATCGGGTGCACTTCGTTTTTCTTTAAGGCTTTGCTATCTGGTTCGAGCTCGACCTTGAAAAGTGGTTGCGGTTTTTTGTTTCTGTTAACAATATTGCTAACATTTTTGGCACAGAAGCCCCCTGGCCTTAAGGGCTTCTTGAATTTCAGAGGGGTGACGTCAGGTTCTATACCTTTTAGCACAACTTGCAGTCCCTTGCTGCTTTTTAGTTGATAGGTGTAAAAGTTCTTTTTTGTGTCTTCCAGGTACTTAGACACAGCTCGGAAGTGTTCTTCGGACTTCGTTTGAACCTTTGTTTCGTGTATGTTCCCTTTAATAAGCGGAACAACATGGAAATTCTCGTCCCCGACCAGCGCAACAATTTTGTTGACCAGGGCGCTTGAACTTTTTCCTTATGTATATAGGTGGGGGCTTAGGTTTCCTTTGGGTCTCCTGCCCCAACTCTGGTTGGTTGTTGTCCGCCTCTGCTAAGATGGAGAAACGGTTTTCATTGGAGCTCCTCGTTTGGTCGGTGCTTTTGTTGGTTCGGTTGATCTTTGGTTTGTTACCAACCGTGTTGAGTGGACTAAGCTTGCGCTTAATCTGGATGTAGCGGTCCATACCGGTCTGTATAGCCGGGACCGCTTGTTGCTTATCGAAGCTAACTGTTTTTGTTGCCATTTTATTTTGTTGTGCAGCCGTTGGGACCGAACTCGCAATATTGGTAGTTGGTTTAATTATTGGTGGTGATTTTGCTGCGACTGCAGAAATTGTAGCACTGCTTGTTGTTGGAGCTTCATTCAGCGAAGCCGGCGGTGGTGGGGTTTGGCATTGGTAACTCCAAGATGCGGGAGTTGGGGTGAGCAGAGAGGGTGAGCAAGAGCTGGCTCTCTTGCTGTCGACGGTCAGTAGAGTCGAGTTGCTCTTTGTCGACTTCTGATTTTGATCTACATCGCGAGTTGAGAAATAAGAGTAGCAAGCATTTCTTGGGTTGACGGAGCTTCTACGCTCATTCTTTTGATCGCTGCTCATTTTTCGAGCTTGTTATGCGTGGTACTTATTTGTTTAAATTAAATAAGCACTTGTATTAATCATAACACTAGTTATGATTATATTTTTCTTTTTTTTTTAATTGTTCGCGTCTTTTCGCACTGTTTGGACTGCTCCAGTATAATATTCTTTAAGTTTTCACTATTTCATCCACTATTTTAAATTGTTTTCCCGGAGCTCGCGCGAGACCACGTCCGCTCTATGCGGGAGTAGAATTCAAAACAAATTTGGTGGTAAGTGGGTTAAAGGGATAAGGTGCGTGTGCTAGTGTGTATCCGGCTTGTGCCTGTCCGGCTTGTGGGTCAGCAGCTTGTGCATATCTCGTGCTAGGTGTGTTTAGGAGGGTGGGTCTTGTGAAATTATGTTTAAGAAGGGGGATCTTCTCGGTGACCTACCCGTGGCTAACCTACCCGTGTCTAACCTACCCATGCCTATACCATACCGTGCCTATCTACCAGCAGCAGTCCTGACCTGTGTTAACATAACTTTGGGGGATGTATGTGAACAAAAAGACGAAAGAATTTGGAGGAAATCTAAAACTAGCTGTCGGAAATTGTTGTGTTACATCTTACTGCGAAGGCTCTATTGTAGAGGTAGGATTCAAGGAGTTTATGAGTGTACCCGGGCAAGTGTGTTTTAATTTTATGCATGAGACCTTTGAGCCAGACGCGGTCGAATGCTTGAGATACGTCAAGGAATATCGCGCTGCAATATTCCCTATGTTCGAAGGCTGTACGAATTTCTGATGTTATTCTGTTTACTTTCTTTATAGTTCCGTGTTTTTCTCTGAAGCCAAATTGATGGGCTGGGATAATGTTGTGGGCTCCCATATATGGTATTATGCGCGTTAGAAGGCATTTTTCGAATAATTTGGACAGGCATGATAATAAACTTATTGGTCTTTAAGATGACGGAATCGTGTGATCTTTTCCGGGCTTCGGTATCATTATAATAATTGATTTTTGCATTTCCTTGGATAGTAGCCGAGACTTATGATTCCATTGAAGAGTTTACAGATGACCTCAATAGCACAGTACGGAAGTTCCATTAACATTTTTGTAGTTATTAGGTCACCGCCTGGAGCCTTTTTTGGTTTTAGCTCCCTGATGACTTTTGTGATCTCGTTCGGCTGAAATGTAGTTGGCCTGGATTCAGTTTCGAGGTGGATTTGCGGAGGAACATAATCATTAGCTGCGGGGTTCGGCTGGAAGACGCCTCTGAGATGTAAGGCAAATGATTCGGCTCTATGTTTGTCGCTGCGGGCCCAACACCCTGAAGAATTCCTTATAGGGGTGACGGTTTGAATTGGAGAGCTTAGATTTGGGTGAGCCCTCCACAAGGGATGCTTTGTACTAGTTGGCGAGAGTTTTCCAATATATTTAAGTTGTTCATTTTCAGCTTCTTGCTTCAGGGCCCGGTTTAGATTGCGGGTGGCTTCAGTAAGACGTTGCTTTGAGCATGGCGATCTGCTGGTTTGCCACGCTCGTCGCAGACGCCTCTTTTCCTGAACCAGCTGTTCGATTTGCCGGTTGGTTTTGAACTTCTTAAATTCCCCATCTTTCCGTACAGGGGTAGAGATCCTGGCTGCTGTGACGAGTACCTCTTCCAGGGCGGAGGAGGAGCAGTCGATGTCCGCTTCGATATTTAGTTGGGGAGTTAGCTCAATGTGGGAACTCACATACTTTCTGTATTTCATCCAGTTAGTGTTGTGCGGCGTAAGCCTGTAGGGGTGGTCCGCAATTTCTGGGCTTTGAAGAAGGCTTATCAACAAAGGCGAGTGGTCAGATGAGAGATCCGTTAGGGCTATGGCGCTTATTAGATTGCGTGGGATGTTTTTTGTCACCGCGAAATCAATTAGATTTGGGACCTTTTTTGGGTCTGCAGGCCAATATGTGGGGCTACCAGGAGAAACGTAGTCCAGTTTATTGCTCACCTTTATAAGTGCACTATACAGTTGCCTTCCCTTGGGAGTCACAAGGCGTGATCCCCAGTGCGTGTGTTTGGCGTTGTAGTCTCCTGCGGCTATGAAGCGATCTCCCAGAGTGTTGTAGAAGTCCATGAATTGACCTTCAGAGATAGTAAATCCAGGTGGGCAGTAGACAGCGGCAATGATGCGTTCTCTGATTAAGATGCCCGTTCCGCCGTGGGCCTTGCCATCCGGATGATCTGTGCGGTAAAAGGTATAACCTCTTATATGGAAGTTATATCTCCCTGTGAGGTGCGTTTCAACCAGCAGCATGGCGTCGATGTGATTTACGTTTAGGAATTGAGTTATTTCAAGTTTATGCCGTGAAATGCCGTTGGCATTCCACATGGATATACGTAGGTTAGTCATTTATTATTTGGACTGTTGTGCTACAAGCAACTGAATTACCATGTTCTGGTTCTAAACAAGGGTTTGCATGGTTGTTTTCATGAATGACATAAGTTCCATCATACTTTGTTGCATGGTGAACATCATAAATTCCAATTTGCTTTGCGGCTGCCCTGGAACCTGCTGAGCATTTTCTGAGTGAGGCTGGGGTGGATTTTCCATGCCTGTTCTTAGTGCTTCGGCGTAGGAGATTCCCTTGGTTGTATTTATCTGCCCAAATGATGATCTGGCTACCTTGGCGAAAAATACGTCTGGCGTACTTTTTGAGTTGTAATACACATTTTGTGTATGTTGTTGGTGCGTAGCTGTCACTCGTCGCATGCGACTCTTCAGCTCCTTGTAGACCGCACAGCCTCTGTAGTTTGCCGTATGGTTTCCTCCACAGTTACCACATTTTTTCATTTGGGGGTCTTCTTTGTTTGCGGGGCAGTTTACGGAGTTGTGGAAGTCTCCGCAGACTACGCAGACCGTCCGAAGTGTGCAGTATGTCTTGGTGTGTCCATACTCTTGGCAGTTTGTGCATTGAAAAGGGCCGTTGCGTTTGTGGGGTTCTTCCACGGTGATTCTTCGGTGCAGTAAGAGCTGCAGCTTGTAGATCGGGTGTACTTCGTTTTTCTTTAAGGCTTTGCTATCTGGTACGAGCTCGACCTTGAAAAGTGGTTGCGGTTTTTTGTTTCTGTTAACAATATTGCTAACATTTTTGGCACAGAAGCCCCTGGCCTTAAGGGCTTCTTGAATTTCAGAGGGGGTGACGTCAGGATCTATACCTTTTAGCACAACTTGCAGTCCCTTGCTGCTTTTTAGTTGATAGGTGTAAAAGTTCTCTTTTGTGTCTCCCAGGTACTTAGACACAGCTCGGAAGTGTTCTTCGGACTTCGTTTGAACCTTTGTTTCGTGTATGTTCCCTTTAATAGGCGGAACAACATGGAAATTCTCATCCCCGACCAGCGCAACAATTTTGTTGACCAGGGCGCTTGAACTTTTTTCCCTTATGTAAATAGGTGGGGGCTTAGGTTTCCTTTGGGTCTCCTGCCCCAACTCTGGTTGGTTGTTGTCCGCCTCTGCTAAGATGGAGAAACGGTTTTAATTGGAGCTCCTCGTTTGCTCGGTGCTTTTGTTGGTTCGGTTGATCTTTGGACGTGGACTAAGCTTGCGCTTAATCTGGATGTAGCGGTCCATACCGGTCTGTATAGCCGGGACCGCTTGTTGCTTATCGAAGCTAACTGTTTTTGTTGCCATTATATTTTGTTGTGCAGCCGTTGGGACCGAACTCGCAATATTGGTAGTTGGTTTAATTATTGGTGGTGATTTTGCTGCGACTGCAGAAATTGTAGCACTGCTTGTTGTTGGAGCTTCATTCAGCGAAGCCGGCGGTGGTGGGGTTTGGCATTGGTAACTCCAAGATGCAGGAGTTGGGGTGAGCAGAGAGGGTGAGCAAGAGCTGGCTCTCTTGCTGTCGACGGTCAGTAGAGTCGAGTTGCTCTTTGTCGACTTCTGATTTTGATCTATATCGCGAGTTGAGAAATAAGAGTAGCAAGCATTTCTTGGGTTGACGGAGCTTCTACGCTCATTCTTTTGATCGCTGCTCATTTTTCGAGCTTGTTATGCGTGGCACTTATTTGTTTAAATTAAATAAGCACTTGTATTAATCATAACACTAGTTATGATTATATTTTTCTTTGTTTTTTTAATTGTTTGCGTCTTTTCGCACTGTTTGGACTGCTCCAGTATAATATTCTTTAAGTTTCCACTATTTCATCCACTATTTTAAATTATTTTCCCGGAGCTCGCGCGAGACCACGTCCGCTCTATGCGGGAGTAGAATTCAAACAAATTTGGTGGTAAGTGGGTTAAAGGGATAAGGTGCGTGTGCTAGTGTGTATCCGGCTTGTGCCTGTCCGGCTTGTGGGTCAGCAGCTTGTGCATATCTCGTGCTAGTGTGTTTAGGAGGGTGGATCTTGTGAAATTATGTTTAAGAAGGGGGATCTTCTCGGTGACCTACCCGTGGCTAACCTACCCGTGTCTAACCTACCCATGCCTATACCATACCGTGCCTATCTACCAGCAGCAGTCCTGACCTGTGTTAACATAACTTTGGGGGATGTATGTGAACAAAAAGATGAAAGAATTTGGAGGAAATCTAAAACTAGCCACCTGCTACCTGAAATTAACATTTCCAAGACTCAATTTAAGGGAAACAAAAAAATTTCGAGGAAATCTAAAACTTGTCACCTGCAACCTGAAATTAACATTTCCAAGACTCAATTTAAGGGAAACTAAAGAATTTGGAGGAAATCTAAATCTTGCCACCTGCTACCCGAAATTAACATTTCCAAGACTTAATTTAAGGGAAACTAAAGAATTTGGACTCAATTTGAAGACCCAAGACTCAATTTGAACAAAAAGACAAAAGAATTTGGAGGAAATCACCTGCTTACATAAATTATCCTTTCTAAGAGCAGTGGGAGATGAAATGTTCTCCTTGGCTGGGTATAAATTCTGGTAGTTCCTAAAGGAAAATATCATTCAGTGACTAGCAGCCACCACCTGCTCCAGCAGTCAGCAGCAGGTCCAGCCTCAGCCTCAACACCAGCACCAGCCTCAACCTCACCACCAGATCCAGTACTAGATCCAGGCTCAGCCTCAGCACCAGCTCCAGCCTAAACACCAGCTCCAGCCTCAGCACCAGCTCCATTAGCCACCACCACCACCACCATGAACTTAATTAGCTCCACCGTCTCCACCTCTAGCTCGACTTCTCCTAATAACCTCCTCGCTTGGGGGGTGACAAAAGAGGATTTAGAAATCCTACTGGAGGATATCGAGATGGACCCTCTTATGCTCGCCTTTAGCTCAAGCAGAGCTAAGGGTGAGTTGGATTTTAATCAACTCCCTATAAACACAGCCTTTGAAATAGTTTCAGCTTCCCGTGGTATGGGAAAATATGGTGAAATCGTAAGGCTCGAATTGTTAGAATATTACGTTTACCTACCAGAGAGTTATAACTATCTGGATGATTGTATTTTAGATTTTTTAGTGTAAAAATATATAAACTAGTTAAAATGGAAGATGGAGACGTAGATTTCCAATTAATAATGTAAAAATAAAAAAAAAGCATGAATAAAAATATTACAAATTAAATTTTAAACTTTTTTATTTGGGGATGGGAACTTGGGGAAATTTCTTTTCAGCAATTTTCTTACAGGTTAATTATAAACAGACAAACAGAAAAATAAATAATAATTAAAAATATTAAAAATTAAATTTTAAACTTTTTTTATTTGGGAATGGGAACTTGGGAAAAATTATTTTCAGCAATTTTCTTTCAGATTATTTAAATTATGTGTAGCGAGGGTGAGTGCTGTGTGACACGCTGACCTACTTACCTGCTGACCTATTTATCTGTTGACCTAATTTCTTGATCGTTTCAAATCCACCCCTAATATTACTGTTGACCTGCTGACCTACTTACCTGTTGACCTACTTACCTGTTGACCTATTTATCTGTTGACCTAATTTCTTGATCGTTTCAAATCCACCCCTAATATTTCTGTTGACCTGGTCACTTACTGACCTACTAACCTAATGACATCATTTCAAGTATGTTGATCGTTTCAAAACCACCCCTGACCTACTTGTGTGTGTGTTTGCAAAACCACCACCATCTCATGCACTTGCGTGTGCCAGACAGAGAAAGAGATAACCCCTCTCTCTTTTTTGCGCACGGGAGTTAGTTTCTTGCGCTCATCAGTTTTGTTGTTGTTTTTTGGGATGCTCCTGTTGCTAGCTGCCAAATAGATAGCACACTGATAAGAAAATAACTTTTGTGTTTTCCACCCGATCTTTACCAGATTTTCGGTATTGATACATGTTCTGCATATGTATGCCTATGCGTAAAAAGAAAGATCTATGGTAATATTTGTGGCTGCAAAACGTTTTTATTGATTTGCGGGGGAGTGGGAGAGAAATTTTTAAATCTGAAACAAACTTGATCTGCGTGCAAAACATTCCGACCTACATACCGAATTTGGTGGCTCTAGCTCTTATAGTTGCTGAGATCTAGGCGTTCATACGGACGGACAGACGGACAGACAGACATGGCTATATCGACTTGGCTGTTGATGCTGATCAAGAATATATATACATTATGGGGTCGGAAATGCTTCCTTCTGCCTGTTACATACATTTGCACCAAATTAATATACCTTTGTACCTACGGTACATGGTATAATAAATATATAGGTGTATGAAATAAATGATAGTTTTGTATTTTTCAAATGTAGTTTTTATTTAGTCTTTTAAATAAATTAATATATCGCTCAATCAATTTTAAGGCATCTTGTTCTCTTTTCTCAACATGCATGCATCTACAGGTGTCAGGTCCAACTTTGCAATCATCGTAAGCCCAGGCGCAGTATGATAGGTGTTGTCCATACTTGGATTTTATTACCGGAGTAGCTTCCACGTCTTTGAAAAATGTTTGAAATGTTTTCAATTTCGTTACGTGCTCCTTAAAAATCTCATTGCCATACTCCTTTAAAAATTCCTCAATTTTCTTAGAGATCATTTTAGTATTGTTTAGTTTGTCCAATTAAATTAGTTTGAACGTTTATTTTAAACTAAAATCGTTCCCAAATGCACCACTATATTTATACACATTTTTTTAATGAAATCGAAAATGTGAAACCAGTTGCTATACCCACCCCTGAAAATAGAGTTGTAACAAAAGAAAGAGAGAGAGATATATTTTGTTTGTTTTCTTCTTTTATTTCAGAATTTCAATATATGATGAAATTAGTTTTCTAACTTTATGTTGTTGATTTATAAAATGAAAGCATGCACATGTTGCTATGTTGTCATAGGAAAATGTGCATACATTAATGTGTTCTCCATAAGTTGTTGAACATGTTCCGTGGCTCCACCAGCATTTGTAAATCTTCTTTCGAAATCACTTTCCCAAATTCAATAATAAATAAATTTATATTATTTATTAATGAATTACTCATCTCGTAAACTTGTACTCTCAACTCTCAAAAGGTAAGTGAATGTTAAAAACCAGATATAAGTACTTTCGGCCACATAAAAATTCCAAATTTTGTGTGCATTGTTGAGCGCGCAGACACCATCCTGCACATGTAGTGAACAATATGGAAACTTATTTCCATCTATTATTTTAAGAGTAGGACATCCGATTTCTTCAATGTTTAATAAATCTTCCGTTCTTAAAAATTTTTTGAAGAAAGGTCTTTTTTCATGGCCTTTACAAATTATTTCCTTATTTCTTAATATTTCTCGTACATACATTTGCGCTTCTTTAAAATAGTTAATGCCATCGTTTCAATAAATTTTATGATGTTTTTTTGTTAACCAAGCAGCCTTTTTTCTTGATTTTGTATACAATTCAGTAAAATCATAGGGGGAGTGCGAATTCAGTTTTGGATCTTTTTTGTATACCCCACCCATTTCTTTTAGAATAAATTTATTGTTATTCCCGATAAATCCTTGAATATCAATTGCCGCTATATCTTCCCTCATTGTTAAGTATTAGACAATCCGCTGAACTATACCATTTAACGGGTTATATTCAACTAAACGATCATGAATCAGTACACAATATACTTAAACAGTTTCACTAGGGGCTTGTGCAAGCTCAATAAAAATCCTAACATCAATCGGTCCCGACTTAACAGTTTCATTTTGATATGATAAATCTATTACGATAATAGGAGCTTTAACTTTAAAGTCAACAGGAGTTAGCAATGGGGCATCATTTCAATTATAGTAGCTAGAAATTCTAAATTCTTTAACTGTGGACACTTGTGTATAAAATTCTTGCTAGACTGCGCTTCGTCTCGCTAATGTGGCTATATGTTTGCTTTTATTACGCTATGACAACCTTTCGGCGAACTGTCCCTTCTTCTCACTCCATTACATTGAACTATGAGTAGTGGTAGGAGAAGAAGAAGAAAAAGAAGAAATTCGGTCCTGGGCTGGGTATAAATTCAGCCAGTTCCTGGAGGAAAAATATCATTCAGTGACCAGCAGTCAGAAGCAGCAGCACCGGCACCAGCACCAGCACCAGCTCCAGCTCAAGCTCCAGAATCAGCTCTACCAGCTCCACCAGCTCTACCAGCTCCACCAGCTCCACCAGCTCTACCAGCTCCAGCATCAGCTCTACCAGCTCCACCAGCTCCACCAGCTCTACCAGCTCCAGCATCCGCTCTACCAGCTCCACCAGCTCCACCAGATCTACCAGCTCTACCACATCTACCAGCTCCACCAGCTATGAACAACATGAACACCACCACCGCATCCACCTCCACCTCAACCTCCACATCCAGCAATAGAAATATCCTCACTTCGGCATCCAAATTACCTTGTGGTGTGACACAAGAGGATTTGGATGCCTTAATTGAGGATATTCAAATGGATCCCCTTATGCTTGCCTTTAACGCGTGCAGAGTTAAAGGCAAGCTTAACTTTAATCAGCTCCCGATTAATACGGGACTTGAAATTTTTTCAGCTTCCCGCGTCAAGGGAAAATTTGTCGAAAATGTTAGGATTGAGTTGGAGGCTCACTATGTGTATCCGCCAGAACGCTTTAATGCGGTCGAAGATTGCATTTTAGCCTATTTCAGTGAACAAAGATACATTATGTATAAGTTGCCAGATGGAAACGTTGATTTTGAAGTAAAAAACGAATAAATACATAAATAAATAATAATATGAACATTAAATTTTTAAAGGGGATTTTTTATTTGGGATTGGGAAAATTTTCTTTTCAGCATTTTTCTTTCAGTTTATTTAGTTCGATTTAATTTAATAAAAATGAAAAAATAAAAAAATGATAAACATTAAATTTTAAACTTTTTTATTCGGGATATGGGAAACATTTCTTTTCAGCATTTTTCTTTCAGTTTATTTAGTTCGATTTAATTTAATAAAAATGAGAAAATAAAAAAATGATAAACATTAAGTTTTAAACTTTTTTATTCGGGATATGGGAAAATTTTCTTTTCAGCATTTTTTCTTTCAGTTTATTTAGTTTTAATTTAATAAAACAATAAATATATTTTAAACATTATATTTCAAAATTTTTTTATTTATGGGAAATGGGAAAATTTGTTTTTAGCTTGATATATATATTTTTTCTTTTAATGAATGGTTATTAGCAGCTCTGTTTAACCGAACAGGTTACCAGGTCTGATTAACTGATCAGGTTACCAGGTCTGTTTAACTAATTAGGTTACCAGGTCTGATTTGATATAAGCTGATATAATCTATAAATGTAATTGAATTATGATTTAATTTTCAGTTAATTTTTCAATCGCAAAGGAGTAATATCCACTTCCTTCCAAAATTTAGTTTCAAAAAATTTAAGATAATGAATGAACAAATTTTAAATCAATTGACAAAAATTCGAAATGCTCTAAAGAAAAAATTCTCAGAATTAAAACAATATAAAACTCGAAATATTATGGGACTTGAAGAAACATTTAAACCTATAACTAACCCATTACATGAACTTGTTAATGATAGTAAAAAACTATATGATATATTACCTAAGGATTATAAAAATATAAAGACTGAAATAAAAACTAAAAAAAATAATTCTTCATGAAACATTGATATACCACAAAAGAAGAGGAAACTTTCATTTAACGATATAAATAAACAAATCTCAACTCCTAAATATAATGATGTCCACAAATCATATGATTGGGGGAATGATTATGATCATGATGATGATGATGATATATTCTATTCTCAATCAGCTATAAAGGAGGAGGAGGAGGAGGAGGAGGGCGAGGATGAGAGACATAAGGAGGACTCTTTCGCTCCTACCACATCAGCTGCGATTACAAGTCAACAACCTTTTCACACATCGCCGTCAATATCGGAGGAGACTTCAAAAAATTTCAACATTAGTGAACTGGCCCGAGAACGGGTTTTGGATAAGACATATGGTCCTAGAAAAAATGGAGATGGTCAATTAATGCTGAAAACTGGCAGCTTACAAAAGGTTTATATTCTTTAATGTGTCATCACATACCACAAAACTATAACTCTGATGAATTGGAAATTTATAGACAAACAATAACAACAACAACAACTAGCAGTAAAAAGTCGACGAATGAGACAACAGCGATTCCTGTGACAGCCAATAAAAAAATATCGATGCCCCTACTTCTACAGATAATATAAATAAAAATGAAAGAATAATACAAGAGACGTCAAACCCATTAAAAGTAATGTTTGGGATTAATGACAATGATATTGATACTGTAAGTCGAATACCAATAAAAAGAAATATAACACATACATTAAAAAATACAACAAGTACTAATTCAGATTTTCAATTAACAAAAAGAGCAATAATTAAAAATTTCAAAAAAAATTTGATTTAACAGGAAAGAAAAATAGGAGGTTATTTTGACTTAGGACCTAGAGGTATAAATAGATATTTCCTTCTTAGCTATTCACATGGCAAGGTAGGGATTAAATGTCATTATCGATCTAGTCTTATTTAAAATGATAAAAGAAAAAAAAATAATTATAATAATATAACTCCCTCAACTTTAAAAATAAATTGTTTTGAATTTGCTGAAGCTTTATTAGCTCAAAATCTTATTAATGAAAGACGTAAAGATAACCAAATTAGAGCAGAGTTTGCAAGTGCTGCAGATAAAACGGTTTCAGAAGAAATTAATTTACAAAATTCAAATGATGGTTATTTAAATGATGAAACTCAAGTTCAGGAAATTAAGAATTCTGATGCTGAAAGAATTAACGGACTTTATTTAAGGAAACGTTATATTGCAGATGCTATGTTAGATGATTATTTAAGAAAAAAAGAAATGGAAATATCAAATGAAAAAATAAAAGTTTCAAACATAAATGAGTTTGAATCAATTCTTAATGATCAAATTGAGTAGAGTTATTTCTTTTACAGAACATAAAAATTAACAAGGGTTACATCTGGGATAAATTGAATCATGGAAATGGAATAAATGATATAAAAGGTGAGTAAAATATAAATTTTTTATTAATTTAAATATTATATTAATTATTTTTTCTGTTTTTTTATTCTTATTTTCTTCTATAGATAAAACTATGGGAGAATCATATGAAGAAGAAGAAGGGGATGACGAGGATGAAGAAGCAGATTATACACCTATTTTAATTGAAAATAATGATATTATTCATGCTGTGGGTGGAATAAATAATTTTAAACAGCTCTTACCTTTAAATTTAGAAGAAGATGAAAATCCACAAGTGGAGGGGGGACTTGTTAATGAAAATCTTTTTGATAATGAATTAATTTTTGCTCAAGGTGGAATTAATAATTACACAAATTGTAAAATCCAACATTGAAGATTATTTTTATCCCAATCAGTAAAATGATTATGTGTCAAATTATATAATATATTTTTAATGTTCTCGTTTTATTCAAAATATTTGTTCTTAAAATTATATAAATACATTGTTATTACTAATATCTTTAATTAAAAAATTTTAATATTGTTTACAAATTTACATTGGTTTTTAAAATAATAAAAAATTATATACATTGTTATTACTAATATTTTGAATTAAAAAAATTTTATATTGTTTAAAAAATATACAATTGTTCTTAGAATTAATTACATATTTGTTTGTTTGATAAATGATTTTTAAATAAAATGATTTTTAAATAAAATAAAATTATATTGCTTTAACATATTTACAAAGTCTTTGTTTAATCATAAATTAAATCATCACTTTTTCTTATATTAAAAAAATTTAGTTCAATTTCTCCAATTTCTAATTCATTTTCATCATTTTTTATATTTTCTGAATATTTATTAAGTTGAATAGTTTGTTGTACACTTCTATTTGTAGATTTCTTAATTTATTTTATTCTCTCATTACATACAAAAATATTTGCTTCTAATACTGATATTTTCTTCTTTAAATCTTCTTCTTGTTTTTTATAGTGTCCATATGCCATAGTCTCAATTTTATTAGGTTCTATAATTCGATTATCATCTTTACTATATAGTATAATTTTATTACACCTAATAGTTGATAAAACATGATTGGATGAACGTATCATTGCCATTGTACCAGTGACAGACTCCTCCGATAATAAACACTTTTTATAATCAGTAAAATCTATTTTATCAACAGCGCTTCTTTTTACACCTTTCGATTTTTTAATAGTTTTTTCTTCAGTACTACCAACACCATTTGAAAATTTAAAAGAATACATTTTTGAACGTAAACCAACAAATTCAAGCATAGGTTTCCCATTAAGTTGGTGCACCAGCACCAGCACCAGCTCCAGCTCAAGCTCCAGCATCAGCTCTACCAGCTCCAGCAGCTCTACCAGCTCCACCAGCTCTACCAGCTCCAGCATCAGCTCTACCAGCTCCACCAGCTCCAGCATCCGCTCTACCAGCTCCACCAGCTGCACCAGATCTACCAGCTCTACCACATCTACCAGCTCCACCAGCATCGCCATTATGAACAACATGAACACCACCACCGCATCCACCTCCACCTCAACCTCCACATCCAACAAGGGCAATATGAACATCCTCACTTCGGCATCCAAATTACCTTGTGGTGTGACACAAGAGGATTTGGATGCCTTAATTGAGGATATTCAAATGGATCCCCTTATGTTTGCCTTTAACGCGTGCAGAGCTAAAGGCAAGCTTAACTTTAATCAGCTCCCGATTAATACGGGACTTGAAATTTTTTCAGCTTCCCGCGTCAAGGGAAAATTTGGCGAAAATGTTAGGATTGAGTTGGAGGCTCACTATGTGTATCCGCCAGAACGCTTTAATGCGGTCAAAGATTGCATTTTAGCCAATTTCAGTGAACAAAGATACATTATGTATAAGTTGCCAGATGGAAACGTTGATTTTGAAGTAAAAAACGAATAAATACATAAATAAATAATAATATGAACATTTAATTTTAAAAGATTTTTTTATTTGGGATTGGGAAAATTTTCTTTTCAGCATTTTTCTTTCAGTTTATTTAGTTCGATTTAATTTAATAAAAATGAAAAAATAAAAAAATGATAAACATTAAATTTTAAACTTTTTTATTCGGGATATGGGAAACATTTCTTTTCAGCATTTTTCTTTCAGTTTATTTAGTTCGATTTAATTTAATAAAAATGAGAAAATAAAAAAATGATAAACATTAAGTTTTAAACTTTTTTATTCGGGATATGGGAAAATTTTCTTTTCAGCATTTTTTCTTTCAGTTTATTTAGTTTTAATTTAATAAAACAATAAATATATTTTAAACATTATATTTTAAAATTTTTTTATTCATGATTGGGAAATGGGAAAATATGTTTTTAGCTTCATTTCTCATTCATTTCATTCTCATTCATTTCATTTAACGTCATTTCTCTTCATAGTGAACGGTCGTGTTTTTGTTTTGCGCTCCGAATATTGTGTTGTTTTGCCTTTTAAACCACCGGGGTTTTTATTAAAATCATCACAAAACTTCTTTGCTATCGCGTGTGCATGAGCTTTTTTCGTGTTTAATTTGTATTTAATTTACACTTTTAGTTTTTGTGCTAAGACGGTTTTCTGCATTCTCTTTTGTGCCTATCCCTCTTCTCCCCGCTTACGTTCCGTTGGTGTTTAGCTGCAGCTAAACGGTTCTAAGCTCTCTCACCCTCGCTATTTCCTTATCGCTCTCACTCTCCTGCTCACCCGCGTTGACGGTTCTCCTCTTTGCACAGTGGTCTAAGGTTAGTGGAAATGTCTTTTAATATTGTCTGTGGAATTAAAAACTGCCAAAAAACCATTTTGGCAGACCAACCAAGTGTATATTGCTGGCTTTGTGATACGGTCGTACACGCTAAGTGTGTCGAGCTGTCGGGCCGTATTGCGGATGCAATTTCCAGTAAAATGGGATTACATTATTGTTGCCAGTCCTGTCGAGAGGTTGAGAAGGAAATGAAATCCTTCATGCGGCAGACCAGAAACGGATTTAGTGAGCTCACGGTCAATTTTCGCAAAGCGAATGATCTGCTCACAGCGTTAGACGCTCAGTTTAATAGTCTGAAGCTATTAAACGAGTCGCCAAAGCGCAAAAAATCTGTTGCTGGTCGTCAGCAACTGTGTGAATCCCAGCAACCTACCATCGGGATCACCCCTTCGGCACAGCCACCGACACCGATACCAAGCCCAATGGTCTTGAGATCGGGAGCGGTACTAGATTCGGTATCCGAATGTACAGGGGTGGAAATGGCAACAGGTCCGCCAGTAATTTCCGTTGTGTCCGCTGCGGTGTCCCAAACTCGGACTCCGCAGACTGCCCAGGGCGAAAAAACATCCGGACTACCGGCTGTCGGTAACTTAGGGTTACCAAAGACCCTAACTGCTGTTCCACCATCGAAAACAATATTTGTTTCGCGGCTTGCCCCTGACCTCGCATCGGAAGATGTCCTTGCCTATATTCAAGGCAAAACCCAAGCCGAAAATGTAAAAGTGGAAAAGTTTAATTTTTCGTATGTCAGACACATCTCGTCGTTCAAGATTAGCGTCAATCCGAATATCTTTGACACAATTTGCTCTGGTGACTTCTGGTCCGAGCACGTTGTAGTTAAAGATTTCGAGGCTAAAACAAAGGAAAAGCGGCCAGTCGGAGTTCGCCTCCCTACACCGCCACAAACCGCTAGGACCACCGTTAAGACCACCTCAACACCTTCAGTCCCAAAAAACTAACCACTTCCTTCCAACTTTCCTATCAGAATACTAGAGGCTTATGCAGCAAGCTCTCGAAATTGTATTCTGACAGTTTTTCCTTTGCATCCCAGGTAATCGTATTTACTGAGACCTGGTTAAAGCCAGAGATCCTTAGCTCTGAGATTCTCCCGGGTAAATATACAACTTACAGGGTTGACCGACCAGTCCAGCGTGGAGGTGGAGTTTTAATTGCCGTAGACTCCTCCCTTATCTCAGAACTTGTTGCCCTTGACGATATCACCGATATCGAGTTTATTTGTGCTAAACTTTCATTTCCAGGTAGTCTTATTTACATAACTTGCTCCTATGTTCCACCATCGGCTGAGGAGCCCATTTATTGGAAACACCTTGCGGCAATTCAGGCCGTTTCCAACAGGCTTTCAGATCGAGACCAACTCGTAGCGCTAGGTGACTTCAATATACCTGGAGCTCGTTGGTCATCTGATGGTGTGTCAAATGTCCTTCAGACTATGGCACAGCATGACCTTATTGATGGCCTGCTTGACATATCCTTGTCTCAAGTTAACCATGTCCTGAATTCCCTAAACCGCTTATTGGATCTTTGTTTCGTCTCTGATCCTCTAGGTGTTGACCTAGTTAGAGTTCCTCCATTGACGCTACCTGAAGATCCTTACCATCCAACTTTCGAAGTGACTATCGATACGGGGACGGTTGTAAAGAACGAATCTGATTGTTTGGCCAATAAGGTTCGCTGTTTTCGTAAAGCTAACTTTCATGTGCTAAATAATCTTATATCTGAATTCGAATGGTCAAATCTGTACATGTGCAATGACATGGCAGCCGCCGTGGACATTTTTTACAGTGCCATGAACTCGTTCTTCTTATCCTGTGTTCCGTTAACCTATCCGTCTGTCTCTAGTAAACCACCTTGGTTTAATAAGGAGCTGACACGCCTAAAAAATGTTAGGTCTAGGCTTTATAATAAATATAAACTTACTCGTTCTAAAACTGTCTTTTCTAACTATCTCAGGGCTCGGTCGAAACTTACCGTGCATAACGCTCGGTCTTATAAAAACTATCTGAATCGTTGTAGGGTTCAGTCCTCACAGGACCCGAAACAGTTTTATAATTTTGTTAACACCAAGCGTAAACCAAACCTATACCCTTCCTCGCTTTCATTTAAAAATTCTTCAGCAAAATCGGATCAGGCAATCGCCGATCTCTTTGCTGAGTTTTTTAAAACTACTTATTCTTCCTCAAACGAGATAAACCAGACGTATTCTTCCCCTATGCCCAAATCGAACTTAATTTTCAGTCCTATCTTAGACGAAAGCTCTCTTCGGCTGGATCTTCAACGTGTAAAGCCAGTTTATGCACTTGGTCCCGATGGTATACCGGGCTGTGTTCTCAGGTATTGCGCCGAGGCTCTGTGTAACCCCCTTCTCAAACTATTTACCATATCTTTGGAAACATCAGAATTTCCCCTTATTTGGAAGGAATCTTTTATTATTCCTCTCCATAAAAAAGGTAGCAAGTCAGATGCTGGTAACTACAGAGAAATCTCTAAGTTGTCGGCAATTCCAAAACTCTTTGAAAATATAATTACTCCTCACCTGCAGCACTTGTGCAGATCCGTAATTTCTCCATGTCAGCATGGATTTATGAAACGAAGATCGACCACTACAAATCTTTTGGAACTTACCTCATTTGTGATTAGGGGCTTCCAACGTAAATCTCAGACCGGCGTGATCTATACGGACTTTAGTAAAGCCTTTGACTCGGTTAATCATTTTCTTCTTATAAGGAAGCTCGATTTAATAGGGTTTCCTACCGATCTCCTTAATTGGCTTCAGAGTTATTTGAGTCACCGGACTCAAAAGGTTCTGTTCAAGAATTCTCTTTCCAGCTCCACTCTGTCACTTCTGGCGTTCCACAAGGCAGCCATCTTGGCCCGCTGCTATTTACCTTATTCATCAATGACCTTCCTCTAGTGCTACCCAACTCTAGGGTACTTATGTACGCAGACGATGTCAAACTGTGCGTGCAGTATAACGACAGCTCATGCCAGTCAGACTTACAATCCGATCTTGACAACTTCCAGGCATGGTGTAGTGTTAACTTATTAAATCTCAACAGCTCAAAATGCAAACTGATGACATTTTCACGTGTCACTCCCCAGTATGCAACGTATACGCTTAATGAATGTGCATTGGAAAGAATAACTCTCGTTGATGATCTAGGTGTCCGTCTAGATCCTAAGCTTTCGTTTTCAGAACATATTTCTTGCATGGTTAACAAGGCCAAAGGCATGCTTGGATTTTTTAAAGGGGGTCAAAAGAATTCGATTCCCCTTATGTAACTAAGACTCTTTTCACTTCATTAGTTCGTCCTATTTTGGAATATGGTTCTTGCGTTTGGAGTCCTCAATTTGGAATTCATATTGCCCGCATTGAATCTGTTCAAAAAAATTTTCTGCTTTTCGCCCTACGTGGCTTACCCTGGGATGCCGACCTAAGATTACCGTCTTATTCTAGTAGACTTCTATTAATTAACCTACCTTCCCTATCTAACCGTAGAACTATGCTTGGTGTCGTTTTCTACACAAGCTAATTCATGGTGACGTAGAGAGCCCCTACCTGCTAGGACAGCTTAACTTTCACGTTCCTCGACTAACATCTAGAACCTTTATCCCCTTAGCAATAAAGCACTGTAGGAGGGAGTTTGAGGCACATGAACCTTTTAGGGTCTTATGTGCCGATTACAACCGACTTTTTAAATTTATAGAGGGACCTGAGAGCCTCCCTCGTCTTAAAACTGTATTGCTAGTAGAATTAGCTCGTAATGTTGCATGAATCTAAACCTAACTTTCCTCGTTCTTTCCTATATTTTCCTTCTCACGCGTCTATCTAGTACGCGATCGAGCCGTACGTCACACGGCTGCGCCCCTCGGTCGGTTGGGCGGGAGGTGGGCGTGGGACTCGCGCGCAATTAAAAAAAAATATATATTTTTTTTCTTTTAATGAATGGTTATTAGCAGCTCTGTTTAACCGAACAGGTTACCAGGTCTGATTAACTGATCAGATTACCAGGTCTGTTTAACTATTTAGGTTACCAGGTCTGATTTGATATAAGCTGATATAATCTATAAATGTAATTGAATTATGATTTAATTTTCAGTTCATTTTTCAATCGCAAAGGAGTAATATCCACTTCCTTCCAAAATTTAGTTTCAAAAAATTTAAGATAATGAATGAACAAATTTTAAATCAATTGACAAAAAGTCGAAATGCTCTAAAGAAAAAATTCTCAGAATTAAAACAATATAAAACTCGAAATATTATGGGACTTGAAGAAACATTTAAACCTATAACTAACCCATTACATGAACTTGTTAATGATAGTAAAAAAGCAGTGTGTGTCTAGGGACACGCGTGAGGAACGAAGTTCCTTTGGCATGATAAATAAACTATGTTGCACAGGACTTTGAAATTTTGCACAGTGCTTCGTACAAAAATATAGATGACTTATGCAAAATTTGAGAATTTTCTGGTTCGTACATCTATTTTATTTTCTCGCGCCCTAAATACAGTAAACACTTGTTGCATTCATATTTGATACCAATTTTATTTTTTACTTACGTGATTTTGTTGTTATTCATCGATGAGGGATGTAGAATCATCATGATCATTGGTCTTTAAAATACATGCTTCACTTTCCATGGTTTTTCACTGAGTTTGAACAACAATAATAATTAGAAAGCAAAATATATCGATTTGATTTGGAGGTTATACTGCACACCACGCTGGACGTGCACGCAAAGAGGCTCAACTAACACATTGTCATTGAGATGTATGTCAAATAACGTATCAATTTCAATTAATAGCGTACGAATATTCAAAATAATAATTACAAGGGTCGGATTTCAATTTAATTGTGCCGACGCGACAGGCGACACATGTACAAAAACTCCACTAATTTAGCTAATAGGCATACTCGACGTGAATCTCGCGTAGTGGGGAGCATGAGCAGTGGAGGAACGCTCGACTGTGGAGAGCGAGAGGGAGGAGAAATGGTTATATCCTCTCACTCTACGAAGGAGAAGAAGACAGAGAGCCGGAGAGCCGTTTAACGTTACGTTACGGTTTTTCTCGGCTAGCCCTCCTCCGCCAAACTCATACCGCGCCACTCTCCTCTCACTCTACGAAGGAGAAGAAGACAGAGAGCCGGAGAGCCGTTTAACGTTACGTTACTTCGTTCCAAAAACTATATGATATATTACCTAAGGATTATAAAAATATAAAGACTGAAATAAAAACTAAAAAAAATAATTCTTCATTAAACATTGATATACCACAAAAGAAGAGGAAACTTTCATTTAACGATATAAATAAACAAAACTCAACTCCTAAATATAATGATGTCCGCAAATCATATGATTGGGGGAATGATTATGATCATGATGATGATGATGATATATTCTATTCTCAATCAGCTATAGAGGTGGAGGAGGAGGAGGAGGAGGGCGAGGATGAGAGACATAAGGAGGACTCTTTCGCTCCTACCACATCAGCTGCGATTACAAGTCAACAACCTTTTCACACATCGCCGTCAATATCGGAGGAGACTTCAAAAAATTTCAACATTAGTGAACTGGCCCGAGAACGGGTTTTGGATAAGACATATGGTCCTAGAAAAAATGGAGATGGTCAATTAATGCTGAAAACTGGCAGCTTACAAATGATTTATATTCTTTAATATGTCATCACATACCACAAAACTATAACTCTGATGAATTGGAAATTTATAGACAAATTTTAGTAAAAACGAATGTCTATCGAAGAAACTTTCTTCCAAATGGACAGGTGAAAGGAATAAGGGCATTGAAGTATTCGGAAATTATTAAGCCGCTCTTAGCTAAATCTCCGATTGCCGAATCAACACCAAAACAAACTAAAAATATGATAACAGGTACTGGATTCATGAGACTTGAGATGAGTAGACCGAACTTCGTATACTGGGACAATGCGAATGAATTAGTCCAACGATTACAGCTATTAATAGGATCACAGTCTTCAGGAAATATGTCCCATTCAAATGAAATTACATCTATAATTGAAGAATTGAGAGAGTCACAAATAATACATTAATATAGTATATATTTAGAGATTAATAATAAAATAAGGTAGTAGATAGAAATCCTTACATCTGGGCCACCTTTGATATGCCGCTAATTGATAGGGTCATTAATTAGATAAAAAGGGTTATCTGTCACATGTCACCCCCTTAAAAGGGTAGGGTAATAAAAATTGATTAGGGTCACTGATTGAATGGTGTGAGGATGCGTGAGAAACGTGTGTGGAAGCGGAACCGCCACGAAGACGCACTCGATACGACAACGAGTGCGAATGGGATCGAGCGATATCGTAACGCGTTTGATCCGCGTTTTCCCACGATCGAATCAGACCCAAAAAGGGATGGAGGGTAGCACCTGTGCACGCACCTCCATCACGTGCGATCAGGTCAACAAAGCCTGTGCACACACAATGTCATGAAGAGGAAGGGCTGAAAAGGTCACTTGTGTGTGCACGAAAGGACGGGCTCATGCAATGAAGAGGAAGGAATGAAAAGGTCACTTGTGCGTGCTCATAAGGACGGGCTCACCGACGCTTACCTGCATTTCTTGAACTCTAAAAGGAAGGGACAGTCTAAAAGACTGCATGTATTCTAAAGAATGCAAAGCATCAAAAGTCAAGGGAAGTGATCTGAAACCCACACAACCCCACTATGAATGTCATCAACACACCCACCTCATAATAAAAAAAGGTATGTGTAGACAGCTAATTGAAGAGTTCTTAGGAAGGTTGGTAGGATAAAAAATAGGATCCTAGGAAAATTCTTTTGAAGGTGAAAAAAGGAAAAGTCAATCAAGCCAGGCGCCACATCTCATTTAAATTTAGAATACAATTCATATAGGTGAGCGAATCGATCTTTCTCATAGTCTAAATTTAAATCATCATACTGGTATGTTTCAGAATTTAAGTATACTTTTAAATTTCTCAAACTATTTGTGATAAATTGATGATTTTCTTTAAATACGATTAATGTGAAACGAGGGCGTTCACGGTTAGCAGCCAGTTTTACATTCCAAATATGATTGGTTCCATTACTTAGTTTTGGGTTGATATATGTATCCCAACTGCGGAATGCAATTGGTAGATTGCCTCCGCTTTTTATAATATCGTACATTTTGATTTTTGCTGAATCGCTTGGTGTTACATGAGGAATTTTCCATGTAATATTAGTTATATCGAGTTGAAGCTTAACATTTGCTGTATTATTTTCAAATACATCACCCAAGTTTTTAGTTATTAAAAGCACTAATTCGTGTTTACAATTTAATACGACTTTTTTGAAATCTTCAGCAAATCCCAATAGAATTATAAGAGGTACAAGAGAAAGTGTAGGAAAAGGCGAACTAAAGGTACGACCTTTTCAAATGTTATTCAAACAGGAATACGAGCATTGAAAAAGCAAAAACAATTACCACCACGCAAAGGAGTTAGTAAATCAATTGGTCGTAATAAGAAAAAAATTAAAATTCCTCTCATCATTAATGTACCAAAAGTTGGCGGATTTTTACCGCTTGTACCCATTTTGACTGCACTTAGTGCATTGGGTAGTCTTGCTTCTGGTAGTGCAGCTGGTAGTGCAAAAACCATTAACAACGCAAATGCTAGTAAGAAACAACTAGAAGAGAGTAAACGAGATAATAAAAAAATGGAGAGTATTAGTTTGGGTGAAGGTATGTTTCTTAAACCTTATAGAAAAGGGTTTGGTTTATATCTAAATCCATTTAGAGGAAACCAAAAAAACTAATCAGTAAGCTACCCAAAAAGGCACTTTCAAATTTTGAAATTTTAGATTTTGCTCGGAAATATATTCCGCATTTTCGGTGTGTTTTTATGAGAATTCATTACCTACCTCACAATGGAATCGTGAGTCAGGAATTATAAACCTAGATGATAGTAAATCAACTGGTACACATTGGGTAGCTTATAATAAAAATAAAAAAGTATACATTACTTTGATAGTTTCGGAAATTTACAACCACCAAAAGAAGTTGTGAAGTACTTGGGGAAAAATATCAACTATAACTATGAGAGAAAGCAAGCCTTTAACACAAACAATTGTGGACACCTATATTTACAATTCTTACTCTCCAACCCACCCTAACTCTCTCTCTCTTCATGATTGGTTTATTATCAAAATTCACAGGTTAGTTTTTCTTCATTTTCTCTGAGATCGTTTCCAATCCACCCTTTTTTTACATGCACTCTTCGTGTTTGGTTGATTCTCAGTTTAAAAGAAACAGGTTACTTTTTCTCGATTTTCTCCATTTTCTCTGAGATCGTTTCAAATGCACCCTATTCTTACCTATGCACTCCTATGATTGGTCTATTCTACATTTTAAAATGAAAGAACGCGTTTACAACTTGAGAGGGTTCAGCTAGTTGAGAGTATAAATTCGGAGTTTAAATGATTCTAATTCACATTCAAAGTTAAAGTTCAAACCACAAATAACCTCAAAAGACAGCTATCAAACAGCCTACAAACAGCCTACAAACAGCTATCAAACAGCCTACAAACAGCCTACAAACAGTTAAAAACAGGTAAAAAACAATTATAAATCAGTTACAAAACAGTTGACTAACTGCTCTCATTTGATTTTCAAACAATTAGATAACATCAACAACTATAACAACAGAAGCAATATGTCCAACATTGAAATGGATGCAATGAAAGTGATTAAAGATTTTAATGGAAAATTACCCAAACCTCTCCTCACAAAAATGAAAATGCGGACCAATGTTCTTTACCCAATTAAAAGTGCTTAACGTAAGAAGACCAGCTATGGAACTTCCCTTGCCCTGGAACTTCAGGATTATATTCTATACCTACCAGAACGATACTTAACTTCAGATGATAAAACTATTGATGTTATAAAAGATTGTAATTTTTCTGTTTTAAAAAAAGATGATAATAATTTATACTTGAAATTAAATAAAGTTTTGAAATCATGAAAATTTATATATTTTTTTTATTACTTTTAATCTACATTTTCAATAATAAAAAATTAAAACTTATTCAAAGCTCAAACACTTGTGTATAAATATTAAAATTACAACCCCATTTCGCACAGTATCAACTGAGTGCCTGAGAAAACTAGAGCAATGAAACGTCAACTATTAAAACAGTTGACAGAAAGTAGAAATACTTTAAGAAGAAAATTCAATGAATTAAAACAAATGAAAAATGAAAATGCTTTAAATTTGGAAGAAACTTTCAAACCGATAACAGCTCCTTTAAACGAAATTCTTGCTGATAATAAAAAACTTTAAAATTCGTTTAATGAAAAAGTAGATGAGAAAACCAAGCCGGTAACGAAAAGGAAAGACCTTGTCTCTGGTTCTGCGTATATGAAGCTTCAGCAATTAAAGCCCACCTATGTTTTTTGGAATAGTGTCAATGAACTCGTCGACAGATTACATCTTCTGAAAGTTTCTGAAGCGGCTGGAAACAATAATCATAGAAATGAAATTATTTCCATAATAGAAGAGTTGCGGGAAGCAAAAATAATATATTTATAAAATAGAAAGCGTTTTTACATTTCTAATTAATATTAAAATGTCTATTGACAAGTTTGGTAATTTTTCAAATGACAGAGATTTTTCATCAGTTTTCAAAAGAGAACTTGAAAGTTTAACTGGTGTTTATCTTGATACAGATGGACATTTAAATTTACAAAAGAAAAGAATAAAAAATTCATCAAATCCGATAAATGATCGTGATTGTGACACTGAAATATATATAGACATGGAAATTAATAATGTTAAATTAGTTCAAATGGATTCCATTAACAAATTAACAAACATTAACAAACATCGAAATAAAAGGGTTTCAGATCTGGAAACTAAAGTAATAAAAATGATTACACAATTGGAAAATATAGATATTTTGATTAAAGACTTAATTAATAAAATTGAAAATATTAATGGTTTCATAAACTCAAATTTGAAAAACCCACCACCTAATCTTCACACTCGACAAATGGAAATTGAGGGAACATTGCTTCGAGAAAGTCCATTCGCACACCGTGAAAAAATCCGATGACTGATTTATTTGAAACTTAAATATAGTACTCACTCACCATTTATAATTATAATTAAAATGTCACTAGACAAGTTTGGTCATTTTTTAAATAATGAAAAGTATTTTAGAGAAATTGAAAAAGGATTGGATAAATTTCAAAGCTTACTCACTGATTCCGATTCTAATTTAAATCTCCAGAGAAAAAGATTTAAGAATTGTTTATCGCCCATTAATGAACATGATGTAGCAACGAAGACTTATGTTGATGTTGAAATAAGTAGAGTATTGAAAAATATATCAACAGAAATTTCAATACAGCCACAGAAACAAGCAGTTTTTAAAGTGAAACCTCGAATAAATAATATTGAGAACAAAGTCAATGAAATTACTTTAAAAATTGAGAATCATACGAAAACTGTTCAAAAGATAATGGGAGATTTGAATGAAATAGAAAATAACATTTTCAGTTATTTAATTTTTCCAAAATCGAAATTAAAAAGTGAAACAATATATAAAGAGCGGAGATATTGTGAATGAATTACATCGACGTACATTAAAAAATTTTCCACGACGTCGAGTTATCGTGAAGGGAATCAATGATTTATGGCAAGCTGATTTAGTTGAAATGGGAGCATATGCCTCAACTAATAAAGGGTATAGATATTTGCTAACAGTAATAGACAGTAGTATAATAACGCTATTTTCGGGACCTTTGATGTCGGCAAGGGTAATAAAATGCATTTAATGGGTTAGCTGTCAAAATTAAGTAATAAAAAATGCAATTAATGAGGGTTAAATTCACCTGTCAACCTGTCAAGAGGGTAATAAAGATGGAATAAATTAGGGTCACAGCATGTAAAAAGGACACTTGAGAAACAATGTTCAAGGGTTCCCACGATCGCGAGTGATCCTGTCCCGCACGTGTATGTTTATCAGGCGCATGTACTCGTTCACCCACGACACTCCACTTAAAAAAGGGAGGGAGTGTAATGGAGAAGGGTGCACCACAGCGATCCCGCACCGCACACGAGCGATCCCGCGCCGCAGCGATCCTGCCTCGCACGTGTACGTTCACGAGCAATCCTGAGTCAAAGGGAGGGTGTGTAATTGAAGAAGCGAGCTAAATTCCTATGAAGGATGCTCACCAACGATCCTTGAAAGGGTCAGTGTGTGATTTTCCCAACTCTCTCTCCACATACGTTGAATTAGTCAACGCAACTAGGGGGGGGGGGGGTGGGGTTAGTGGATATTGTTGTGTTTGGGTTTGGGGGGGGGGGGGGGGGTAAGGGATTTTTTTTTTAAGGTTTTCAAACGAGGACAATCACCAAGACCTTTGAAAAGGATAGTCTGTGATTTTCCCACACTCCCTCCACTTACAACCGATCGAATGCTTGAAACAACATCTTGAATTACTCAACACAACTAGGAGCGCGGAGTTGGGTAACTGGATACACTTTTTTTGTGGGAGTTGGGTAAACGGATACACTTGTAACGGTTTCCCAACGAGGACGATCATCCAAGACCCTTGAAAAGGACAGTCTGTGATTTTCCCGATGGATCCTCATGTTTCGGTTTCTCAACAAACTCGAGAAACATCCCACCCCATCATCTCAAATCCAAGAAACCAAAATCTGAAAAAAAAAATTTCCCCAAGTCCCATTTTCCAATAAAAATTTATAAAATTTTATTTTTGTGCATATAATATATTTTTTTATTTTTCAAGTACAATAATCAGAAACGATGTTCTAAATTTACATACATTTTCATAATTTTTAGAGATTTTTGTGAGCGTACAGTAAAGAAATGACATGCGCAGGTATCAACTCCTTCACTAACTCCATCATTAGCCCAGCAACAAGATGTGAAATGTTGTCCATGTATATTAGAAACCATAGGTGTATCAGGCATTCTCTTATTAAAATATTTTAATGAATCCTCCAGATATTCCACATGTTCAGGGAAAATTTGTTCTTTAAACATTTTTATGAAATTGTTTATTTTTGTCACAAGCTGCTGCATTGTTTTGGGAGTTGTGTTGTTGACTTTGTTTTTGAGTGATAGCATTTTTGTGTGCTTCGTGAACGTCTACACGCAATGAATTCCAAAATTTGAATAATCGGATCCTTTCTAAATTTTTAAACGACTCGTTGAACTAAGCCAGTCAGTGGTGTATATTCAACTAATCGATCATGAATGAGAAGGCAATATACCTTTGTATTCATTTGACTCGCATCGGTTAGCTCAGTGGATATTTTTACATCAATCGGTCCTGATTTGACTGACTCATTCTGATAAGAGAGATCAACAACAACAATGGGGGCTTTTGACTTGAACTCCATAGGTGATAAAAGAGCCCGTGGCTCTCGATTGTAATAGCTCTCTTGAAATTTTGTATACATATCATACAAGACAGCAAACCGATCCTCATTATATTTCACATTCAAATCTTCATAAGGAAAAACTTCTGAGTTCAAATAAACTTTTGCGTTTCTCAAATTATTTGTAATTAGTTCCCCATTTAATGTAAATGCAATGACAGCAAAACGTGGACGTTCTGTACTTGAAGACAACTTAACATTCCAAATAAACTGTGTACCTTGGACTAAGGTTGGATTGATATAGCAGTCCCAGCTCCGGAAAGCGAGTGGCAGGGTGGCCCCGCTTTTTACTATATTAAACATTTTAATTTTAGCACTATCACTCGGAACGATGTGTGGGATTTTCCAGCTTATATTTGTTATTGCTATTTTATGTGTTTTACCATCAACGGTCTCAACAAACATATCTTTCGTGCTTTTTGTAAGCAAAAGAACAAGCTCATGTTTACAGTTTAACAATACTTTCTTGTAGTCTTCACCGAACCCCATCAACATTTTCAGGGGCACAGAAAAGCTTAAATGTCCTCCCGAAGCGATATTCTCTCCTCCACTCCACCCAGCATTCCGGTAAAGAACTCCCTCCTGTTGACCGACTGATAGAAAGTTCTTAATAGTCGTTGTAATTCCAGAAAATCGTGTCCTATCCAATTCACACCCATTTAACTCATATCTTATTTCATCCAGAAAATAGGCCATGCAATTATTTTTGAGCAAGCCGCTAACACTATTTGTGCTACTTGTTCCTGAATTTGAGTCAATAATTTTGCTAAGTGTTCCTTCAAAGTGGAGAAAACTTTCACACGGCAGGACATACAAATCCTGGTTCTGAATTGTAATCCGGACTTCATCATTCGCCTTGAAGCTTTGTTGATATGGTTAATAAGAATGATATTCTTTTTTAATAATGCTTTGATCATTAGCAAGTTGCTCCTGAACATAAAAAATGTCATTCATTTGTATATTAGATTATAAACTTTATTTATTTAATATTAAATCCCAATGATTTCAATATCAATTTATTTTTTAATGTGAGAGCAGGACGATGACTTTTTGTCCTTCGAGATGATGATGATGATGATGATGATGATGATGATGATGATGATGATGATGATGATGATGATGATGATGATGATGACGATGAAGATGTTTTCACTTCAGCTTTAGATTTGATAATGCTATCAAAGGAGCGATGTGATGAGTTTTTATTATAAATAATCATTCTGATGGTCGTAAGTGAAGTCGATTTGATACAGTTTCTCCACGCAAATTAATCAAATCTCCGTCCTGATCAACTATGCGAACTTCAAGCGTGTTGATTTGTCGGGTGTTGACAGGTAAATAAATAAGATGCCTCGGTTTTTCTGAGATTTTATACCCTGCGGGTACAGTTATTCCAAACTCATGAAGCACATGGTTTGCTCTATTTCCCACATATGACCCGCTAATAATATTACATTCCAATCTAATAGAATTTATTTTAAAAATATTAACGGGATTATCCGAGATGTAAACTTCATTATCATGTGGTCTTAATTTTCGTTTATTGAATCCAAATAACTGACCAATTGATCGTTCATGATTGAAATATACCGTCTCATTTTTGGTAACAACTTGAACTTGTAAAGTGTTTGTGTTACATTCAATTTTTATCGTGTCATGAAGATTGTGCTCTTTCAGTTTAGTAATAATATATTTTACAATTTCATCAAACTCATATGACCCTACAGGTCAGTGTGTGATTTTCCCAACTCTCCCTCCACATACATTGAATTAGTCAACGCAACTAGGAGTGTGTGGAGTTGGGTAAATGGATACACTTGTAACGGTTTCCCAGCGTGTGGGAGTTGGGTAAACGGATACACTTGTAACGGTTTCCCAACGAGGACGATCATCCAAGACCTTTGAAAAGGATAGTCTGTGATTTTCCCACACTCCCTCCACTTACAACCGATCGAATGCTTGAAACAACATCTTGAATTACTCAACACAACTAGGAGCGCGTGGGAGTTGGGTAAATGGATACACTTGTAACGGTTTCCCAGTGTGTGGGAGTTGGGTAAACGGATACACTTGTAACGGTTTCCCAACGAGGACGATCATCCAAGACCCTTGAAAAGGACAGTCTGTGATTTTCCCGATGGATCCTCATGTTTCGGTTTCTCAACAAACTCGAGAAACATCCCACCCCATCATCTCAAATCCAAGAAACCAAAATCTGAAAAAAAAAAAATTTCCCCAAGTCCCATTTTCCAATAAAAATTTATAAAATTTTATTTTTGTGCATATAATATATTTTTTTATTTTTCAAGTACAATAATCAGAAACGATGTTCTAAATTTACATACATTTTCATAATTTTTAGAGATTTTTGTGAGCGTACAGTAAAGAAATGACATGCGCAGGTATCAACTCCTTCACTAACTCCATCATTAGCCCAGCAACAAGATGTGAAATGTTGTCCATGTATATTAGAAACCATAGGTGTATCAGGCATTCTCTTATTAAAATATTTTAATGAATCCTCCAGATATTCCACATGTTCAGGGAAAATTTGTTCTTTAAACATTTTTATGAAATTGTTTATTTTTGTCACAAGCTGCTGCATTGTTTTGGGAGTTGTGTTGTTGACTTTGTTTTTGAGTGATAGCATTTTTGTGTGCTTCGTGAACGTCTACACGCAATGAATTCCAAAATTTGAATAATCGGATCCTTTCTAAATTTTTAAACGACTCGTTGAACTAAGCCAGTCAGTGGCGTATATTCAACTAGTCGATCATTTTGTATTCATTTGACTCGCATCGGTTAGCTCAGTGGATATTTTAACATCAATCGGTCCTGATTTGACTGACTCATTCTGATAAGAGAGATCAACAACAACAAGAGCCCGTGGCTCTCGATTGTAATAGCTCTTTTGAAATTTTGTATACATATCATACAAGACAGCAAACCGATTCTCATTATATTTCACATTCAAATCCTCATAAGGAAAAACTTCTGAGTTCAAATAAACTTTAGCGTTTCTCAAATTATTTGTAATTAGTTCGCCATTTAATGTAAATGCAATGACAGAAAAACGTGGACGTTCTGTACTTGAAGACAACTTAACATTCCAAATAAACTGTGTACCTTTGACTAAGGTTGGGTTGATATAGCAGTCCCAGCTCCGGAAAGCGAGTGGCAGGGTGGCCCCGCTTTTTACTATATTAAACATTTTAATTTTAGCACTATCACTCGGAACGATGTGTGGGATTTTCCAGCTTATATTTGTTATTGCTATTTTATGTGTTTTACCTTCAACGGTCTCAACAAACATATCTTCTGTGTTTTTGTAAGCAAAAGAACAAGCTCATGTTTACAGTTTAACAATACTTTCTTGTAGTCTTCACCGAACCCCATTAACATTTTCAGGGGCACAGAAAAGCTGAAATGTCCTCCCGAAGCGATATTCTCTCCTCCACTCCACCCAGCATTCCGGTAAAGAACTCCCTCCTGTTGACCGACTGATAGAAAGTTCTTAATAGTCGTTGTAATTCCGGTAAATCGTGTCCTATCCAATTCACACCCATTTAACTCATATCTTATTTCATCCAGAAAATAGGCCATGCAATTATTTTTGAGCAAGCCGCTAACACTATTTGTGCTACTTGTTGCTGAATTTGACTCAATAATTTTGCTAAGAGTTCCTTCAAAGTGGAGAAAACTTTCACACGGCAGGACATACAAATCCTGGTTCTGAATTGTAATCCGGACTTCATCATTCGCCTTGAAGCTTTGTTGATATGGATAATAAGAATGATATTCTTTTTTAATAATGCTTTGATCATTAGCAAGTTGCTCCTGAACATAAAAAATGTCATTCATTTGGATATTAGATTATAAACTTTATTTATTTAATATTAAATCCCAATAATTTCAATATCAATTTATTTTTTAATGTGAGAGCAGGACGATGAGTTTTAGACCTTCGAGATGATGATGATGATGATGATGATGATGATGAAGATGTTTTCACTTCAACATTAGATTTGATAATGCTATCAAAGGAGCGATGTGATGAGTTTTTATTATAAATAATCATTCTGATGGTCGTAAGTGAAGTCGAATTAATAAAGTTTCTCCACGCAAATTAATCAAATCTCCGTCCTGATCAACTATGCGAACTTCAAGCGTGTTGATTTGTCGGGTGTTGACAGGTAAATAAATAAGATGCCTCGGTTTTTCTGAGATTTTATACCCTGCGGGAACAGTTATTCCAAACTCATGAAGCACATGGTTTGCTCTATTTCCCACATATGACCCGCTCATAATATTACATTCTAATCTAATAGAATTTATTTTAAAAATATTTACGGGATTATCCGAGATGTAAACTTCATTATCATGTGGTCTTAATTTTCGTTTATTGAATCCAAATAACTGACCAATTGATCGTTCATGATTGAAATATACCGTCTCATTTTTGGTAACAACTTGAACTTGTAAAGTGTTTGTGTTACATTCAATTTTGATCGTATCATGAAGATTGTGCTGTTTCAGTTTAGTAATAATATATTTTACAATTTCATCAAACTCATATGACCCTACAGGAATTTCTATTACTTTATTCCCAATTTGAAATATATTATTCCCCTTGTCCACATTCGGTATAGAGTTGAATGTATAAAAATCGATTAAAGCACATTCATAGTTATGTTTTAGATCAATTTGTGGAAAAAAATTTTCACTTAGTATCGATGTATTCGCATTCAAAGATATTGTTAGTGATGTAGTCATTGTGAAGTTGGATTCTGAACTGTTTATTTTTGATTAATCTCATTATACTTATAACAGTATTTATTCGAGTACAATGAATTGATCAAATCCCTTGCGATATCGCCCAGTTTTCATATTATCATCCTTTGAGATTACTAAAAACCCAAATCTGTCCTCCCAGCACTTCCTTGATATATTCATAAATGTTTCAAACGTCATATCACTGCTCACATGATCACGATATATTCCACGCATGTTAAGTTCATCTTGAGAGAATAAAATCAAAAAGTTCGTGTTATCGCGAATAATTTGTTTGGGCACCCGCGTATAAGTTTGAGATAAGTAGAATATATCTACATTCATATGTCTACCGAAAGAGAAAAAGCTTCGGATATTGTCCTGGCGTTCATTGATTACATCATCGAAGATCATAATAGAATTCCTTTTAGCTTCTTGTGGGGATAAAACACTGTCATTCGTTGAAAATGTGTAATAACCCATACCCCGTATTGGCTTGACAAGTTTTTCCAAATACTGATATTTTGGTTGAAATAAACTCTTTGAAAATATATAAATATTTTCAAATTTTAATCCATTTGGACTTTCGATAAGGCTTATCATAACATTAGTTTTCCCACAATTGGATGGTCCAACAATTAAAGCTCTAATTGTGTTTGGTAACAAGGAGCTGTGACGATGTTGTGTACTCTTCTCATGTCCAGCGCCTTCAACGTTTCTTACTGTAATGGTTTTATTTTGTGTTAATAAACGCATGTTTTAAAGAAAGCTACTTCATTCATCGACAATCACTCGTTAATTGAGGTTTATATAAAATGGGCAAACGACTTTATAATGTAATCAGTCATAATACAAAAGTCAAGCAGGGAACTGGTCTCATAAATAATTTAATAAATACTCTACCCTTTGAGGCTCATATACCAGGATACAATTACTGTGGACCTGGTACAAGGCTAGAAAAACGATTAGCTCGCGGTGACCGGGGTATAAACCCATTGGATGAAGCTTGTCGCATCCACGATTTGGCTTATTCAAATAACAAGGACTTGGGTGAACGACATAAAGCGGACTCAGTTTTAATTGATCGGGCTTGGGAACGTGTTAAAGCACCAAATAGTAGTATTAGCGAGAAGGCTGCAGAATATTTCGTCACAAACATGATGAAACTAAAGAAAAAATTTGGTATGGGAACTAAGCAAGAGAAAAAGAAACCAACAAAAAAATCTCTTGCCTCAATCATCAAAAAGGCAACCATTGAATTACGAAAGCATAAGCCCCTTGATTTATTGAATGCAGTTAAAGTCGCTCGGAGTGCAGTATCTAACTCTGTTGGATGTAAAAAAAATATAATCGTGCCAAGAATTATACCAATTCCAAAAGTTGGTGGTTTTTTACCATTGGTGCCTATTTTAACAGCCCTTAGCGCTGTTGGTAGTTTAGCATCAGGTAGTGCAGCCATTGTAAAGTCTATTAATTCAGCTAAAACCGCAAAAGCTGAACTTGAGGAAAACAAGAGACACCATAGAAAACTGGAGTCGGTAGCGTTGGGGGGTGGTTTGTTTTTGCATACTTACCGAAAAGGCTATGGAATTTCAATCACAAAAAATAATAAAAATCAAAAACGCAACCAAAAAAACTTCTAAATGAGCTACCCAAAAGAGCATTATCCAACTTTGATATATTATCGTTTGGTTTTAAAAATTTCCGTGGAGTTTACATGAAGGATGAGTTACCTAAATTTCCACTTCATTCTGAGTGTGGAATAGTAAATTTAGCAGACTCGACATCAGACGGAACACATTGGGTAGCCTATTACAAGAAAGGATCAGACTCCTATTACAAAAAATTTGGTACGTACAACTGTGGACATTTGTGCCTTAAATTTTTACTAGACCCCAATTCGATGGATTCTCATACGAACCTCAACTTAACATGAAGTGGCAATTTGATCTTTTGAAGTGCACTTGTTCTATCCTTGTCATCTGTGCACATGGCTCAAGTGTCTAGTAGTGGGGGAGAAATGTGCCCTTGTTGGGTATAAAATCAGGCACGTTGTCTAGGAAAAATATCATTCAACGTCACCAGCTTCCAGCGGCAACACCACCGACCACCTATCGCACCAGCACCACCATACGCAGCAGAATCTCACTCACCATCAACAACAAGAACATCATGCAGCAGTACAACGCCACCACCACCAACTCCAACTCCAACTCCTCCAACTCAAGCAATGGAAGCATCTCCAACCCCACCAGCTCCAACTCAACCGCCTCCAACCTTCCTTCTGGTGTCACCCAGGAGGATCTTGACGCCCTTTTGAGGGACATTGAAGAGGATCCGCTGATGGCAGCCTTTAACTCTTGCATAGTTAAAGGTAAGCTGCCCTTTAATCAATTGCCAATAAATATGGCATTTGATATATTTTCAGCGAAGCGGGTGAGTGGTAAGTTCGCTAGCAATATAATGCTCGAACTTGCCACTCGTGTTGTTTACCTTCTGGAAAGGTTCAACATAGATGATAACCTCTTGCCGCTTTTTAGTCACGCAAAATTATACCATTATCAAATTTGATGATGGTAATGTTAATGTTAGTTTAAAATCTAATGTCTAATGAACAAAAATAAAAAGTAATAATAATAATAATAAATAAACACAATAATTTTTTAAAAAATTAAATTTCATGAATTTTTATTGGGGAATGGGACTTGGGGAAATTTTTTTTTTTTAATAACAGAAAATCTCTCTGACCTGTTTATCTGATCAGGTCTGATTATCAGAACTTTTTTGGGGGCTGATACTTGGGGAGGTTAAATTTTTTTATATCAGATCAGGTCTGATTATCAGACCTGTTAAGGGCTGATATTAGGTCTGTTTATCAAATCAGGTCTGATTATCAGACCTGTTAAGGGCTGATATTAGGTCTGTTTATCAAATCAGGTCTGATTATCAGACCTGTTAAGGGCTGATATTAGGTATGTTTATCAGATCAGGTCTGATTATCAGACCTGTTAAGGGCTGATATCAGGTCAGATTATCAGATTAGGTATATATGATCGTGATAAAGGAATTCTTTTTCAGTGCACCTCCAACCCCGGGAGTGAAATAATCATAATCGACTTTGAATTATAATAAATTTAATTACAATGAATGAGCAAATGTTGCATCAATTGAACAAAACTCGAAATGCTTTAAAAAAGAAATTTTCCGAGTTAAAACATTTTAAAAGTCAGAATATTATGGACTTGGAAGAAAAATTTAAACCGATCACTGAACCCTTAAACGAACTTGTCAATGCAAATAAAAAGTTATATAACGCTGAAGGGAAAGAGAAACAAAACAAAACCGAAGAAATAATGAAAACTGATGATAAAACGCCGTATATGAAGAAGAGGAAACTTACATTTTATACTGCAAATAACAAAAATTCCACCCCTAAATATGATGAATATAAATCGTTTGATGATATCAATGATATCGAAAAAGATGAATTTTATTCACAATCGGATGATTCTTCATTCTCACCGCCTCATCATCACTCTCATCAATCATCACCTGTAGTATCAAACCAACCCGCTGCTCACACATCGAGTGTATTATCAACTCATCTCTCTCCACCCACATATCCATTGCAACCAACCCAACCACCGTCGCTTGAAGAGAGTTCTAAAAATTTAAATGTTAGCGAACTAGCACGAGAACACATTTTAGATAAGACATATGGGCCATACAAAAATGAATCTGGTCAATTAATGTTGGGAAACAATCAAATAAAGCTTTCAAATAATACAATTGAATTTGATGATGGAGAAAACTTTCAGCTCACAAGTGGATTATATTCTTTAATATTCCACCATCTCCCCAAGAAATACAATACAGATGATTTGAATATATACAGAGAAATTTTAATAAAAACGAATGTATATCGAAGAAATTTTCAACCAAATGGACAAATGAAGGGGACGAGAGCATTAAAATATTCTCGAATTATTAAACCACTTTTAGCTAAATTAGACGTTGCCGAGTCTACCCCCAAACACAAAACTGATGTTGTAACCGGGTCTGGATTCATGACACTTGAGAGGAAAAAGCCCTCCTTTATTTATTGGGACGACCCAAATGAGCTTTGTGAACGACTCCAACTCCTGTTAGCATCACAGGGGGTGGGGCATTCAAATCACGGGAATGAAATTACATCGATAATTGAAGAATTGAGAGAAGCTAAAATTATATTCTAATTTAGTATATATTTATGACTCAATATTCAAATGAGATTATATTCGTCATGTCCGTTGACAAGTTTGGACGTTATTTAAGAGAAAAGCAGAACACCAATCATTTAAAGCGATATGAGAAAACCGTGACAGGACTCTATCTTGACACAGACGGGAATTTCAGCATTCAACAAAGGCGTATAAAAAATTGAGGTTTTCCGATTGAAAATGGAGATTTCGTCATCAAAGCATATGTTGACAGTACGATAAATCAGCTGAGAGAATCCCTCACATTATTGATTGTAAAATATCAAACAGAATTTGGAGAAAGTTTTCTCGGTGCGATTGGTAGCGATACCGATGGGAATTTTACTATAAAAAATGATGGAAGGGAAACTAAAGATATAGTTACCAAGGCCTATGTTGACAAGAGCATTGAAGGGTTGAGGGAGTCAATTATTTCTCATAAACAAGAATTAATTGTTAGTATACCCGATATCAAAACTGCTGATATTGAAGATCGATTAGACAGACTTGAGATAGTTATCTCAAGTATTATTGAAAAAATGGGATATTCCAAATAATTTGATACTCTTTCAAATTAATTCGCTTTTAATATTGTAAAATCTGATTCATATTCATCTGATAATGAGTAGACGGGGTATTATTAATGAATTACATGCTCCTGCGCGGAAATTTTCAACTTCGGCGGGTTATAACAAAGGGGATAAATTGCTTATGGCAGGCTGACTTGGTTGAAATGGGGAAATACTCTACATCGAATAATAATTATCGTTATCTGTTAACAGTTATTGATACATTTTCCAAATTTGCGTGGGGTGAAGCACTTAAATCTAAGACTGCAAAAGATGTTTCTGATGCAATGGAGAAAATTTTAAAATCTGGACGCGGTTTTCCGAGAAATCTGCAAACAGATGATGGGAAGGAGTTTTTTAATGCTCAATTTAAGACTTTAATGAATCGGTATGAAATAAATCACTATTCAATGTTTAGTAGTTTAAAGGCTTCAATTGTTGAAAGATTCAACAGGACTTTAAAAGAACTCATGTGGAAGGAGTTTTCCTATAATGGGACCTATAAATGGATTGATATGTACAGAAGGTTAATTGAATTTTACATAAACATAGAAGAATGCGGAAATAAAATTTGTAAACGGAAAACAAGAACTGAGAAAGTATATAAAATATGAAAACCATAGAAAAATACGGAAATAAAATAGCTAAAGGAAAATAAGATCTTCGAAATTATAAAATAAGATAAACGAGCGAGAACACAGAGAGAAAATGTGGAAGTTTGTAAATAGGAAATCTTAAAAATTATAAATTAGGAAATTACGGAAATAAAAAGGAAATAATAAAAGAAAAGCGAGTGCACTAAGCAAAAATAGCGGAAGAACCAAAATTTAAAATAAATAATGATATTAACTTTAACCAAATTGTGTTTAATAAATAAAATGGCCGGGGAAAAATATGAAATTCAGATACCACGAGGTCAGGAAAAAAACTACACTGGGAGAAAATATCTTTGCGAAGAATCAAAAAGAGTTATATTAAATTAAATTAAATAATTTAAACCCAAGTTTAATAAAATGCCATGAGGTAGAGACGGCTACACTGGGAGAAAAATATTCTAAGAGCCAGAACAAAAATCTAAGGAAAAATTAAATTAAATAAATTGTTTCAAATGGAAATAAAAATTTGCGGAGAAAAATGGTCGCAAGAATAAACGAAAAAAAAAAATATAATAAGAAAAAAATAGTAAATTATAGGCGCACTGGAAAAAATAATAAATTTAAATTTTATTTATTATTTAGCAACTATATTTTGGCAAAATTTATAATTTGGGAAATTCCCAGGTAAAACTGAAAACATTTTTGGACGGGCCAGGCACAGCCGGCCGAAGCAAATTCGCTATTATTTCTTCTTTTCCCTCTCGGTCCTTCGGCCCCAAACATGCATGAAGGCTAATTCGGTCCTTCCCTCTGTCACACCCTATCAACATATTTTTTTTTTAGTGTAACTCGGTGGCTGACAAACTCCATCCCGCGTCAGCCCACCTTCTCATATTAGTCACATTGTCCCAGATCTTTATAAATTTTCTGTAGAGAGACCCTGGCGAGACTGAGTCTCTATCCCAGCCCAGATAACTACCTCACAGTACATTAGATTTAATTTATTTGTAAATCATATAATTTAACATTTTTTAATAAATTATTATTATTATTATTTACATTTGTTTTATTTTAAATTTAAATTACAAAGTCGGGATTCTCTAATTTAGCCAATTTAATATAATGCCAGACTAAGTCTCGTTCATATTTGTCGAGCGCACTTTGATTTTCTTCTCGTTTTCTTTTGAGTTTAATTTTAATATCTTCACTTAGGAAAGATTCATCTATCTGCATCGAATCTATTCCACTTGCTTGTTGAGCTGATATACAACCTATTACTTCGGGTTCTATTGTATTATAATGCCCTATCGCAATAGTTGAAATCCCGTCTTGACAAATAATTCTCTTATCATCCCTATTGTTTAATGTTATTTTGGATATTTTATATGTATTAATTTCATGTCCTCTAGACCTAAACATGTACATGCTATCACTTTCTAAACAAACAATTTTTGTAATTGTTGAACGTAATTTTTTCTAAGGCACTCCGTTTCACGCCTTTATTCCTTTTTACACATTTCTCCGGCTGACTACCTGCACCCGCCACAGTGTACGCATACATTTTTGAGCGAAGACCCACAAACTCACGTATTGACCCACCCTTGCAGTTCATCTTTAAAGAAACCTAATCTTTTTTTGTTACACTGTTGAAAATTGTATTGCTTAGCAATAGCATCTGGATATTCAGAAGTGTCGAATTTTGAGGGAACATCAGACCGAATATCGCTATACAAATCTTCTGTCTTTATGGAATATATGAAGGAATCTGTATCCATGTAATTTAATTTCAGTGTATCTTGGAATTTCGGTTTCATGTATGCATAATGGAAATCATACATCTTCCATTTTGATAGCTCCAACACAACGAAACCCAAGTATGTTGGTTTATTGCAAGCGTTATGTAATCTTTTCATTTGGATTGCATACATATTTTCAGTGAACTTTGTTGCACTGTGAAAATTTGATCTGGCTATCAAGTCCCTTGCACATAATCTTGGGCGCCCTTTCCCCTTGGACCAACAGGTCGGTCTCCCATTCCGTAACTAGACGAATATCCTTGTGCTTTAAGCTGCTCTTCATTGTCTTTCCATAGACTGAGTTGTTTAAAAGCTTAAAAAAGTCTTTCTCAAAATTACTTTTAGCCCTAGTCCTATGCTCGGTATTTAGATCAATATACTTCTTAAGCCATGTTTTTTGTTTAAATTGAAGGATTGCATGAACTTTTCTATCTCCAAACCATTTTTAATAGCCTGCTGTAAAACTTTATAGTGTATGATATATTTTTTTTTATCACACAAATCGGCTATTAGTTTAGGAGTTTTAGAGTTTCTTGAAGGAAGTCTGTTTGCGGGCCAAAAAGGCAAGTCATTGTGTATATCATGAAGTGAGTATGGATATTTCAAATCTACTTCTAGAATAGATTTTATGTCAAATAAATCTATTTCTGGTTCTTCTAGCCATTTAAAATCCCCATAAGGCAGTGCCTCAAACATTGCCCATCCATATAAATTATTGGCATCAACATACATCAAGTACTCTGATTCCTTTGAAGGATCAAAATCTTCAAGGTATTTATGGTTTGCCTTTGTATATCTATGAGTACTTTGAACTAGACCCCCTCGAATTCCAGACTGAATAAACGTTATCATGTCAATATCAGTGAGCAATTCGAGGGATATTTCTGTTGTTTTTAGCATCGCATCCCATGACAAACTCGGAGTTGTGTAATAGTGGGCGGGGTCGAGCTCATAAATAGACAAACAAATAGCCCTAAAATTCTCGAAAATATCAGTGAGCAGCAAAACATCTGTTTTCAGATATAACTCCATGTAATCCTTAAGTGTTTGACACTTGATGTGGTTCCAAACCTAAACCGCATGCAGGTAGTCAGCCTCAGAACATTCTGTGTCTGTTAAATGACTGTAAAATGCACTCCTTGAGGGTAGAGAAGTTTCCGACAACTTCTTTTCAGAATCTAGATATTCATAGGGGAAAACTCCTTTCCTACGAAGTAAACTGAAATCTAGTGTATTTGGAAATTGATTTCGAAGAACCTTGAAATCCCCTTCATTTAAATTTCCTGCAAGTGTGTCTAAGCTAGAGGACATGAAACGAAACGTGTCTAAAAATCTAATTTCTAACTTATTTTTTCCCACACTGATATATTTGGATAATGAAACATATAATTTCTTATTCAAAGGAATTATTTTAATTTCCCCATCAATGTCCCCAAGATTTTTTACGAAAAGATGGAGGTCATATTTTGATAAGTTGTGGTATAAAATCTCCTGTCCTATATTTTATGTTACAGTCACTATGTGCTGCGCCACGAAATTGACCTGTAAAATGACAGTGATCTCTCACTCTGTCATTACCTAAAATTCTCTTACATATATGGCAATTAAGTGCCTCATCAAAATCGTAGGAGTCCTGTGTGCTCATTTGAATTGGAACTACATGAGTCATGTACTTTTCATAAATAGCAGACAAATCGGATATAATTGAATCAACAAAAGTGCGCCCGACATCTAACCCAGTCTTTGTTACATATTTATCAAGTGTTGAGTCAAAGGAACACTTGATATAATATGCAAAGGCTATTGGTTTATGCTTATTTACTATTTTGGTTTTTTGACTTACATCTATCGATGCACGTTCAAGTATGCACTCGAAGTCAGCATACACTGCAAATGGGACCTCCAGCTGGCGATAAATATTTTTGAATTTCAGCTCTGTTTCTCCTTCCTTGGGCAGTTGAATCACGATCTTGCCACATTTTTCTTCATGACGTTTGGCTCTTGCCAAACTTTATGAATAACCGAGGAATATGTAACAGAACAAACGGCTATTTCCAGTTTTTCCCAATTTTATACTGCAAATAACAAAAATTCCACCCCTAAATATGATGAATATTAATCGTTTGATGATATCAATGATATCGAAAAAGATGAATTTTATTCACAATCGGATGATTCTTCATTCTCACCGCCTCATCATCACTCTCATCAATCATCACCTGTAGTATCAAACCAACCCGCTGCTCACACACCGAGTGTATTATCAACTCATCTCTCTCCACCCACATATCCATTGCAACCAGCCCAACCACCGTCGCTTGAAGAGAGTTCTAAAAATTTAAATGTTAGCGAACTAGCACGAGAACACATTTTAGATAAGACATATGGGCCATACAAAAATGAATCTGGTCAATTAATGTTGGGAAACAATCAAATAAAGCTTTCAAATAATACAATTGAATTTGATGATGGAGAAAACTTTCAGCTCACAAGTGGATTATATTCTTTAATATTCCACCATCTCCCCAAGAAATACAATACAGATGATTTGAATATATACAGAGAAATTTTAATAAAAACGAATGTATATCGAAGAAATTTTCAAGCAAATGGACAAGTGAAGGGGACGAGAGCATTAAAATATTCTCGAATTATTAAACCACTTTTAGCTAATTTGGACGTTGCCGAGTCTACCCCCAAACACAAAACTGATGTTGTAACCGGGTCTGGATTCATGACACTTGAGAGGAAAAAGCCCTCCTTTATTTATTGGAACGATCCAAATGAGCTTTGTGAACGACTCCAACTCCTGTTAGCATCACAGGGGGTGGGGCATTCAAATCACGGGAATGAAATTACATCGATAATTGAAGAATTGAGAGAAGCTAAAATTATATTCTAATTTAGTATATATTTATGACTCAATATTCAAATGAGATTATAATCGTCATGTCCGTTGACAAGTTTGGACGTTATTTAAGAGAAAAGCAGAACACCAATCATTTAAAGCGATATGAGAAAACCGTGACAGGACTCTATCTTGACACAGACGGGAATTTCAGCATTCAACAAAGGCGTATAAAAAATTGAGGTTTTCCGATTGAAAATGGAGATTTCGTCATCAAAGCATATGTTGACAGTACGATAAATCAGCTGAGAGAATCCCTCACATTATTGATTGTAAAATATCAAACAGAATTTGGAGAAAGTTTTCTCGGTGCGATTGGTAGCGATACCGATGGGAATTTTACTATAAAAAATGATGGAAGGGAAACTAAAGATATAGTTACCAAGGCCTATGTTGACAAGAGCATTGAAGGGTTGAGGGAGTCAATTATTTCTCATAAACAAGAATTAATTGTTAGTATACCCGATATCAAAACTGCTGATATTGAAGATCGATTAGACAGACTTGAGATAGTTATCTCAAGTATTATTGAAAAAATGGGATATTCCAAATAATTTGATACTCTTTCAAATTAATTCGCTTTTAATATTGTAAAATCTGATTCATATTCATCTGATAATGAGTAGACGGGGTATTATTAATGAATTACATGCTCCTGCGCGGAAAAATTTTCAACTTCGGCGGGTTATAACAAAGGGGATAAATTGCTTATGGCAGGCTGACTTGGTTGAAATGGGGAAATACTCTACATCGAATAATAATTATCGTTATCTGTTAACAGTTATTGATACATTTTCCAAATTTGCGTGGGGTGAAGCACTTAAATCTAAGACTGCAAAAGATGTTTCTGATGCAATGGAGAAAATTTTAAAATCTGGACGCGGTTTTCCGAGAAATCTGCAAACAGATGATGGGAAGGAGTTTTTTAATGCTCAATTTAAGACTTTAATGAATCGGTATGAAATAAATCACTATTCAATGTTTAGTAGTTTAAAGGCTTCAATTGTTGAAAGATTCAACAGGACTTTAAAAGAACTCATGTGGAAGGAGTTTTCCTATAATGGGACCTATAAATGGATTGATATGTACAGAAGGTTAATTGAATTTTACATAAACTAGAAGAATGAAAAAAATTTTAGAATGAAATACATAGGATATAAAATATGAAACCTATAGAAGAATACGGAAATAAAATAAGCTAAAGGAAAATAAGATCTTCGAAATTACGGATATAAAATAATAATAAAAAAAAAGAGTGCACTAAGCAAAAATAGCGGAAGAGAACCAAAAATTTAAAATAAATAATGATATTAACTTTAACCAAATTGTGTTTAATAAATAATATGGGGGAAAAATATGAAATTCAGATACCACGAGGTCAGGAAAAAACCTACACTGGGGAATCTTTGGAAGAATTAATTTAGAGATATATAAAATTCAAGTTTAATAAAATGCCATGCGGTAGACCTTTTTATTGAGTGAAAAGCTAAAAGCGGAACCCAATTAAGGAAAAGTGAAAATATTTTAAGAGCCAGAACTGGAAAAAATAATAAATTTAAATTATTTATTTAGCATTTTTTGGGAAATATTTAGAATTTGGGAATTTATTCCCATTGGGAAAAGACTGAAAACATTTTTGGACGGGCCAAGGCCCGGCCGAAGCAAATTCAGCTATTATTTCTTCTTTTCCCTCTCGGTCCTTCGCCCCAAACATGCATGAAGGCTAATTCGGTCCTTCTCCTGTCACACCCTATCAACATATTTTTTTTTAGTGGGAGTAGGTGGGGGGGAGCAAAACCCCGCCTCCGCCCGCCCCCCTTCTCATATTAGTCACATTGTCCCAGATCTTTATAAATTTTCTGTAGAGAGACCCTGGCGAGACTGAGTCTCTATCCCAGCCCAGATAACTACCTCACAGTACATTAGATTTAATTTATTTGTAAATCATATAATTTAACATTTTTTAATAAATTATTATTATTATTATTTACATTTGTTTTATTTTAAATTTAAATTACAAAGTCGGGATTCTCTAATTTAGCCAATTTAATATAATGCCAGACTAAGTCTCGTTCATATTTGTCGAGCGCACTTTGATTTTCTTCTCGTTTTCTTTTGAGTTTAATTTTAATATCTTCACTTAGGAAAGATTCATCTGTCTGCATCGAATCTATTCCACTTGCTTGTTGAGCTGATATACAACCTATTACTTCGGGTTCTATTGTATTATAATGCCCTATCGCAATAGTTGAAATCCCGTCTTGACAAATAATTCTCTTATCATCCCTATTGTTTAATGTTATTTTGGATATTTTATATGTATTAATTTCATGTCCTCTAGACCTAAACATGTACATGCTATCACTTTCTAAACAAACAATTTTTGTAATTGTTGAACGTAATTTTTTCTAAGGCACTCCGTTTCACGCCTTTATTCCTTTTTACACATTTCTCCGGCTGACTACCTGCACCCGCCACAGTGTACGCATACATTTTTGAGCGAAGACCCACAAACTCACGTATTGACCCACCCTGCAGTTCATCTTTAAAGAAACCTAATCTTTTTTTGTTACACTGTTGAAAATTGTATTGCTTAGCAATAGCATCTGGATATTCAGAAGTGTCGAATTTTGAGGGAACATCAGACCGAATATCGCTATACAAATCTTCTGTCTTTATGGAATATATGAAGGAATCTGTATCCATGTAATTTAATTTCAGTGTATCTTGGAATTTCGGTTTCATGTATGCATAATGGAAATCATACATCTTCCATTTTGATAGCTCCAACACAACGAAACCCAAGTATGTTGGTTTATTGCAAGCGTTATGTAATCTTTTCATTTGGATTGCATACATATTTTCAGTGAACTTTGTTGCACTGTGAAAATTTGATCTGGCTATCAAGTCCCTTGCACATAATCTTGGGCGCCCACCTTTCGGACCAACAGGTCGGTCTCCCATTCCGTAACTAGACGAATATCCTTGTGCTTTAAGCTGCTCTTCATTGTCTTTCCATAGACTGAGTTGTTTAAAAGCTTAAAAAAGTCTTTCTCAAAATTACTTTTAGCCCTAGTCCTATGCTCGGTATTTAGATCAATATACTTCTTAAGCCATGTTTTTTGTTTAAATTGAAGGATTGCATGAACTTTTCTATCTCCAAACCATTTTTAATAGCCTGCTGTAAAACTTTATAGTGTATGATATATTTTTTTTATCACACAAATCGGCTATTAGTTTAGGAGTTTTAGAGTTTCTTGAAGGAAGTCTGTTTGCGGGCCAAAAAGGCAAGTCATTGTGTATATCATGAAGCGAGTATGGATATTTCAAATCTACTTCTAGAATATATCCATACTCGCTACTTTCAAAAATAGATTTTATGTCAAATAAATCTATTTCTGGTTCTTCTAGCCATTTAAAATCCCCATAAGGCAGTGCCTCAGACATTGCCCATCCATATAAATTATTGGCATCAATATACATCAAGTGCTCTGATTCCTTTGAAGGATCAAAATCTTCAAGGTATTTATGGTTTGCCTTTGTATATCTATGAGTACTTTGAACTAGACCCCCTCGAATTCCAGACTGAATAAACGTTATCATGTCAATATCAGTGAGCAATTCGAGGGATATTTCTGTTGTTTTTAGCATCGCATCCCATGACAAACTCGGAGTTGTGTAATAGTGGGCGGGGTCAAGCTCATAAATAGACAAACAAATAGCCCTAAAATTCTCGAAAATATCAGTGAGCAGCAAAACATCTGTTTTCAGATATAACTCCATGTAATCCTTAAGTGTTTGACACTTGATGTGGTTCCAAACCTAAACCGCATGCAGGTAGTCAGCCTCAGAACATTCTGTGTCTGTTAAATGACTGTAAAATGCACTCCTTGAGGGTAGAGAAGTTTCCGACAACTTCTTTTCAGAATCTAGATATTCATAGGGGAAAACTCCTTTCCTACGAAGTAAACTGAAATCTAGTGTATTTGGAAATTGATTTCGAAGAACCTTGAAATCCCCTTCATTTAAATTTCCTGCAAGTGTGTCTAAGCTAGAGGACATGAAACGAAACGTGTCTAAAAATCTAATTTCTAACTTATTTTTTCCCACAGTGATATATTTGGATAATGAAACATATAATTCCTTATTCAAAGGAATTATTTTAATTTCCCCATCAATGTCCCCAAGATTTTTTACGAAAAGATGGAGGTCATATTTTGATAAGTTGTGAAAAACAGGTATAAAATCTCCTGTCCTATATTTTATGTTACAGTCACTATGTGCTGCGCCACGAAATTGACCTGTAAAATGACAGTGATCTCTCACTCTGTCATTACCTAAAATTCTCTTACATATATGGCAATTAAGTGCCTCATCAAAATCGTAGGAGTCCTGTGTACTCATTTGAATTGGAACTACATGAGTCATGTACTTTTCATAAATAGCAGACAAATCGGATATAATTGAATCAACAAAAGTGCGCCCGACATCTAACCCAGTCTTTGTTACATATTTATCAAGTGTTGAGTCAAAGGAACACTTGATATAATATGCAAAGGCTATTGGTTTATGCTTATTTACTATTTTGGTTTTTTGACTTACATCTATCGATGCACGTTCAAGTATGCACTCGAAGTCAGCATACACTGCAAATGGGACCTCCAGCTGGCGATAAATATTTTTGAATTTCAGCTCTGTTTCTCCTTCCTTGGGCAGTTGAATCACGATCTTGCCACATTTTTCTTCATGACGTTTGGCTCTTGCCAAACTTGATGAATAACCGAGGAATATGTAACAGAACAAACGGCTATTTCCAGTTTTTCCCAATTGAGACGATAAAAGGCTGCAATAAAAAGATAATAAATTTAATAAGTAAATTTGAAAAGAAATAAATATATATTATTATTTTTATTTTATTTTGTGTTTTTGTTTCTTTGATTTTATAGATGCTTACCGGGACATATTTTTAATCCAGACATAATGTCCATGTAGATTGGTGTATGGGGGGTTGAGGTACAACAAATTTATATGGTGTTTCCTCTTCGCTCCAGTTAAGAAAAGAGGCCCGGTAACATTGTCCTTTTCATCTTCATATAGATGTACATTTACGCTGATGTGTTGATTTCTCTCTATGCAACGATTTATTTGTTTCAGCTGGATTGGAAAGGATATTCCTGAGAAGTCCACTGTGATCCCGTTGCTGGTTTGGATGATTGGAGATTTAATATCCACTCCATATGCATTGCAGCGTTCTCCCTTTTCTTTTGGGTCAAGTGCTGAGATAATCGCCCACTTGAAGCAGTAAGCATCATTGTTTTGAACATTGATGCATGCTTTCCGGTTTTTCAGGGGTGTGGGTAGCTCGAAATACTCTGATCCTTTTAGAGGAACACATTGTAACATGTTCAATTCAACTCTAATTATTTCAGTTAGTGTCCACCCACTTCCTGCTTCTTGGAATTCATCCATTTTTGTTATTATATCCGTTGTGTGGGCATCATATAATTCCATTAAATCAGTCGATATCGTAGCCAGAGACATCTTGCTCTGGAACGATTTTACTTCGACATGAATTTCCTCATCCTTCATCAAAATGTATTCCGCAAATAGCTCGAAATTTATTTTTGATGAGATATGAGTGGATAGGACTCTTTCAATATGAGGGAGCAGTGCTTGACCCGCTTCATTTAGGAATTCACGTGGAATCCTAAGAGCTGCTCCCTCGTTCATGTACATATACTGAAGAATACGTCCCTTGAAGCCGTCGGTAATTTGCTTAAATTGGCCATTTAGAGGTTTGACCGCAGCATATTTATGTTTATCCGTCCGAACATGGTGATGCCATTTGGTATTGGCAGGAAGTTGTTCCTGACAGAAGTTGCAGAAAATTCCATTCGTGTTCTTGATGATGTTGATGTTCATGTTGTTGGCGTTCATTTTGCTTTTGATTTGTTTTGGTTTTTAGTTTATTTAAATTTGTTTTAAATTTGAGTTTTTGTTTTTCACTAAAACAAATTTGTTTTAAATTTGGGTTTTTGTTTTTCACTAAAGCTCGGGCTTGTGAACTTTTGAAATTTTTTAATTATTTGATTTTAAAAACTTAATTTGCACTTGTGTTTTTTGGGATTTTAAATTTCACTGAAACTGACGAATACTCCGAATTGTTTGAATAGCAAACTAGAAGTGATTCTTAAGACTCAGTTAGTCTATACGGAGAGGCATAAAAATCCTAAAAACACAAACATTTGGGAATCCCTTCACATTTTTCCCACCCTTTTTTATCCTTTTTGAAGCGTGTTCTGAGTTCGTTGAGAAACCGTTACAAGTGTATCCGTTTACCCAACTCCCACGCAGTCCTAGTTGTGTTGAGTAATTCAACGTATGTGGTGAGAGAGTTGGGAAAATCACACACTGACCCTTTCAAGGATCGTTGGTGAGCATCCTTCATAGGAATTTAGCTCGCTTCTTCAATTACACACCCTCCCTTTGACTCAGGATTGCTCGTGAACGTACAGGTGCGAGGCAGGATCGCTGCGGCGCGGGATCGCTGCGGTGCGCCCTTTTCCATTAAACTCCGTCCCTTTTTTAAGTGAAGGGTCGTAAGTGAACGAGTACATGCGCCTGATAAACACTCATTAATTGCATTTTTTATTACTTAATTTTGACAGCTAACCCATTAAACGCATTTTATTACCCTTGCCGAAATCAAAGGTCCCGAAAATAGCGTTATTATACTACTATAGACACATTTTCTAAATATGGGTGGGGGGAAGCAGTGAAATCTAAAAATGCTGTAGACGTCACAAAAGCAATGGAAAAAATATTAAAGTCTGGTCGAGGGGTACCCAGAAATTTACAAACAGATCATGGCAATGATTTCTATAATAAACAATTTAGAGAATTAATGTTGCGATTTAAAATTAATCATTACTCAACTTTTAGCGTTCTAAAAGCATCAATCGTAGAACGTTTGAACATTAAAAGAACTCATTCAGCTTGAGTTCAGTTTTAATGGAAAATATATTAGGATTCAGATGTATAAAAATCTAATTGAAATTTATAACAATAGGAAGCATAGAACAATAAAAATGAAACCGATTGACGTCAACGCAGCCAATGAAAAGGAACTTTTAGCGACGGTCTACAACCACCGGGAAGTATTTATAAATACAAAGTTAAAAGAAGGGGATTTTGTACGTATTAACCGGTACAAGCAGTTATTCGAAAAGGGGTACACACCTTCTTGGTCAACAGAAATCTTTAAAATACGTAAAGTTCAAAATTCTTCGCCATCCACATTTCTTCTTCAGGATTTAAAAGGCAACCCAATAGAAGGTGGATTCTATACAGCAGAGATAAAGAAAACATTGTACCCGCACACATATCTTGTTGAAAAAATATTGAAGCGGATGGGGGATCGTGTGCTTGTGCGTTGGCTCCGTTTTCCAGAGTCAGAAGATAGCTGGGTTCATAAAAACGAAATTCTCTAAATAAATTGATTTTGTATGCGTAGAGGGCAGGGCGTGTGGGTTAATGTGTGTGGAAGGTGTGTGCTTGTGCGTTGGCTTGGTTTCTTAAATTCTGAAAATAGCTCAGTACACGAAAACGAAATTCTCTAAATAAATTGTTTTTTGTATGCGTAGAGGGCAGCGCGTGTGGGTCAATGTGCGTTTGCTTGTGCGTAGTATATATATATTCATTTAAAGGACCGAAAATAGCTGGGGAACATGAAATTGAAATGCTCTTGATAATTGTTTTTGTTTGTATGCGTGTGTGAATATATGTTTTTTGTGCGTTATTTTGTTTGTTCTTCTTCAATCTGAAAAGGGCGAACGAGTTTTCAGTTTCCAATCAGTTCTCAGCTATTCTTACGATGGAAAAGAACATAATGTTTTTCCATACGGTCTTCGTGTTCGGGGTTTTATTTCTTACGGTTAATCCCGCTCCGACAAAATATACGATAAAACCGTATATAAATATAAATTCATCAAACGAGTATGAATTTTTAATAAATATACCAAATAGTGATAAATTCATGAAAATTGAATTTAATTTTGAAACTTTAGAAGATTCTAAAATTTATAAAAACATTACCGAGGACGGTATAATTTTAAAACAATTATCAAGTGTAAATGAAAGTGAAAGTGAGAGTGCTACAACAACAACAGCAACAGCCACCACCACCACAACCACCCCCACCACCACTCCTGTGACACCTACCACTCCAGCCTCTACTACGATCGCCAGCACCTCTCCTATAACACCAGAATACACCCCGAAGCCTGCTACGCCAATCGCACCGATCTCGAAGAATGAGACAACATCAACAACGGCTACAGCCACAACAACAACAGTTACAACCACCACTCTTGCTACGCCTACCACTCCAGCCCCAGCAGTCAGCACCAGCTCCAGAGATAACAACAACAACAACAACAACTAGCAGTAAAAAGTCGACGAATGAGACAACAGCGATTCCTGTGACAGCCAATAAAAAAATATCGATGCCCCCTACTTCTACAGATAGTATAAATAAAAATGAAAGAATAATACAAGAGACGTCAAACCCATAAAAAGTAATGTTTGGGATTAATGACAATGATATTGATACTGTAAGTCGAATACCAATAAAAAGAAATATAACACATAAATTAAAAAATACAACAAGTACTAATTCAGATTTTCAATTAACAAAAAGAGCAATAATTAAAAATTTCAAAAAAAAATTTGATTTAACAGGAAAGAAAAATAGGAGGTAATTTTGACTTAGGACCTAGAGGTATAAATAGATATTTCCTTCTTAGCTATTTACATGGCAAGGTAGGGATTAAATGTCATTATCGATCTAGTCTTATTTAAAATGATAAAAGAAAAAAAAATAATTATAATAATATAACTCCCTCAACTTTAAAAATAAATTGTTTTGAATTTGCTGAAGCTTTTTTAGCTCAAAATCTTATTAATGAAAGACGTAAAGATAACCAAATTAGAGCAGAGTTTGCAAGTGCTGCAGATAAAACGGTTTCAGAAGAAATTAATTTACAAAATTCAAATGATGGTTATTTAAATGATGAACCTCAAGTTCAGGAAATTAAGAATTCTGATGCTGAAAGAATTAACGGACTTTATTTAAGGAAACGTTATATTGCAGATGCTATGTTAGATGATTATTTAAGAAAAAAAGAAATGGAAATATCAAATGAAAAAATAAAAGTTTCAAACATAAATGAGTTTGAATCAATTCTTAATGATCAAATTGAGTAGAGTTATTTCTTTTACAGAACATAAAAATTAACAAGGGTTACATCTGGGATAAATTGAATCATGGAAATGGAATAAATGATATGAAAGGTGAGTAAAATATAAATTTTTTATTAATTTAAATATTATATTAATTATTTTGTCTGTTTTTTTATTCTTATTTTCTTCTATAGATAAAACTATGGGAGAATCATATGAAGAAGAAGAAGGGGATGACGAGGATGAAGAAGCAGATTATACACCTATTTTAATTGAAAATAATGAAAATAATGATATTATTTATGCTGTGGGTGGAATAAATAATTATAAACAGCTCTTACCTTTAAATTTAGAAGAAAATGAAAATCCACTCCCCCCTCCACTTGTTAATGAAAATCTATTTGATAATGAATTAATTTTTGCTCAAGGTGGAATTAATAATTACACACAAATTGTAAAATCCAACATTGAAGATTATTTTTATCCCAATCAGTAAAATGATTATGTTTCAAATTATATAATATGTTTTTAATGTTCTCGTTTTATTCAAAATATTTGTTCTTAAAATTATATAAATACATTGTTATTACTAATATCTTTAATTAAAAAATTTTAATATTGTTTACAAATGTACATTGGTTTTTAAAATAATAAAAAATTATATACATTGTTATTACTAATATTTTGAATTAAAAAAAATTTTTATATTGTTTAAAAAATATACAATTGTTCTTAGAATTAATTACATATTTGTTTGTTTGATAAATGATTTTTAAATAAAATGATTTTTAAATAAAATAAAATTATATTGCTTTAACATATTTACAAAGTCTTTATTTAATCATAAATTAAATCATCACTTTTTCTTATATTAAAAAAATTTAGTTCAATTTCTCCAATTTCTAATTCATTTTCATCATTTTTTATATTTTCTGAATATTTATTAAGTTGAATAGTTTGTTGTACACTTCTATTTGTAGATTTCTTAATTTATTTTATTCTCTCATTACATACAAAAATATTTGCTTCTAATACTGATATTTTCTTCTTTAAATCTTCTTCTTGTTTTTTATAGTGTCCATATGCCATAGTCTCAATTTTATTAGGTTCTATAATTCGTTTATCATCTTTACTATTTAGTATAATTTTATTACATTAGGTGTAAAACATGATTGGATGAACGTATCATTGCCATTGTAGCAGTGACAGACTCCTCCGATAATAAACACTTTTTATAATCAGTAAAATCTATTTTATCAACAGCGCTTCTTTTTACACCTTTCGATTTTTTAATAGTTTTTTCTTCAGAGCTACCAACACCATTTGAAAATTTAAAAGAATACATTTTTGAACGTAAACCAACAAATTCAAGCATAGGTTTCCCATTAAGTTCATCTTTAAAAAAACCCAACTTTTTCTTATTGGTTTTAGGGAAATTATATTTATTAGCTAATTCATCAGAAAATTCCGAAGTATCAAAATATGACTCTATATCATTTTTAATGTCGCTATAGAAGTCATCAGTTTTAATTGAATAAATAAATGAATCTGTATCCATGTAGTTTAATTGTATTTTTTCATTGAATTTGGGCTTCATATAATTATAATGAAAATCATACATTTTTAATTTTGAAATTTCTAAAATAACAAATCCTAAATATAAGGGTTTGTCAAATAAAACATTTAATCGACTCATTTGAAAAGCATAAAAATGGTCTGAAAATTTTTTAACACTATGGAAATTGTATTTTGCTATAAGGGAACGAACGCAATTTCTTTTTCGCCCCACACCATCATTTGGAGATGCACTTTCCCATTCTGATATTAATTTAATATCAACTCGATTATCAACGTTCTCGAAACATTTGCCGAACACCGCATTGTTTAGAAGCTTAAAAAAGTCTTTCTCAAATGTATTCTTAGCATTTGTTCTGTGTGTTGAGATCGATATATTTCTTAAGCCACGGTTTCTGGAAGAAACGAAGACCTCTATGGATTTTTTTCAGTTTTAAACCGTTTTGTAAACACAGTTTCAAATTTCTATAATGGATAATATATTTTTCCTTATCTCTAAGATCGGCTATGAATTTTTTTACTTTAGCTGATGGTGTTGGTAGCTAATTACTACAGCAAAATGGTAAGTCATTATGGCTCTCATGTAAACTAAACGGATATTCCAAATCCACCTCGAAAATGTAACCATATTCGGAATTATCTTGAATATCTAAAACATTTATTTTATCAAGATATTTATCCGCTCTCCATTCAAATCCTCCATATGGTAAAGATTCGGACATGGCCCAACCATATAAATTGTTAGCATCAAAATACGATAAATATATAGACTCTTTTTTGTTATCATAAGAATCCAAATATTTATGATTTGCTTTGGAATATCGTTTAGTACATTGCACTAGACCACCGCGAATACCTGATTGTACAAATTTAACTTGATCTATATCTGTTAATAGTTGTAATTCTATTTGTGTATATTTTAACATCGCCTCCCACGATAAGCCAGGAATAGTGTAAAAATGTGCAGGGTCTAAAGAATGAATTTTCATACAAACATATCTAAAGTTTTCAAAAACATCTGACAATAATAAGACATCTGTTTTTAAATATAACCCTAAATAATCTTTTAAATTATTACATGAAAATTTTTCCCAGACCCTCTGTGCATGAGCATAGTTTTCTAGAGAACAATTAGATTCAGTTAAAGAGCTATAGAATACTTCCCGGGGAGGTAGAGCAGTTTCTGTTAGCCTCTCAACTGAATCCAAATATTCATAAGGAAATACACCCTTACGTCTCATTAATGCAAAATCTTCTTGGTTTTCAAAATAGGATTTTGTTATTTTTAATTGATCATCTTCAAGGTTAGAAGCAAGTGTTTCTAAAGAGGATGACATAAAACGGAACGAATCAAGGAAGCGAATTTCAAAACGTATCCCTTCATCAGTTGTTATCATCTTTGAAAGGGAAATATATTTTTCCTTATTCGAAGGGATAACTGTCATTTCTCCAGGTATTAGAGCCAAGTCCTTTGCGAACAAATGGCAATCGTAACTTACGAAATGATGGAAAAAAACTGGAATAAAATGGGGGGCTTTTTATTTTAAATTGCATGCATTATGTGCAGCACCTCTAAATTTACCAGTAAAATGGCAATGATCCCTAACCCTGTCTAATAAAAGGAGACTATGGCATATATGACATTTATCACAACGTTGGAATTCTTGTTCCTCATCCTCAGATATTTGGATGGGAACTTCTTTTGAAATAAAATTGGTATAAATATCTTTTAAATTACTAATAAGAGAATCTAAGAAATGTTTCCCTGCTTCTATTGTTGTTTCTAACTTAAATTTATTTAAACTATTATCATATGCACACTTTATATAGTATGCATATGCTATTGGTACATGTGTATTTAAATTAAATAATTTATTGCTAATCGCCTTCTCATCGGATTGAAGTATAGCTTCAAAGTCTGCATACACTGTGAATGGGACCATAACCTCCTTGTGTACATTTTTATAGCGGAGAATAGAATTATAGGGATCAGGTACTCGAGATACCATTTTACCACAGAATTCTAAATGCCTATCCGCACATTTTTCATTCCGAGAATTATTAAGACATCTATCGCAGAAAAACAGTTTACTTTTCCCTTTACAGATCTGAGAGCTAATCAATCTATAAATATGAAACAATAAGACAAAAAATGCTATTAGCTAAAATCTCTAACTATTTTAGATGTATAATTATATAAAAATCATAAAGATATAAAAATAAATAATATTTTAAATTGTAAAAACAAAAAAAAAAATTAAATAAAAAAAGCATGAATAAAAGCAAAATAATTAATAACAAAAAATAATAAAAATAAAAAAAAAATATATAATTAATGTAATATAAAAAGACTCACCCTGATAGATTTTTTATCCATGTGTCGTGTGCTTTATCATCATCCACCAGGAGCAGCATATAAATATGCTTCGATTTTACTTCAGAAGGGTAAAAAATTGGTCCATCGATGAGACCTTCATTATATCCATAGACAACTACGCTGATTTCCTGATTCCTTTTCATAAAATCTCCCGTTTTATGTGGGTTGAAGGGGAATTCTAATCCGGTAAAATCCAACCGCATCCCATCTTCCAAAATAATGACATCCTCCTCTATATCCACATGGTATGAGCTGCATCTACTTGCATTCTTTTCCTTATTCACAAGCGCAGCAATCAAGCTCCATTTAAAACAGTATTCATCTGTTTCATTTTTCACATTCACAATTGAATGTTTCTTTTGTGGAGAAGGGGGCAGCTCGATGAAAGATGATCCTCTTATTGGGGAATATTGGTTTACATTCATCTCAAGACGAGTGATGTGAACCAAAGTCCAGCCACTATCTCTCTCTTGGAACTCATCCATTTTTCCAATTATTTGTTCCGTATGTTCCTCGTATTCGGATTGTATATCAGAGTGCATGAAGAGAATTGTCATTTTTGTTTGAAATGATTTCATCTCCATGTACTCCACTTCATCTTTTATTAGCTTATACACTCCGAAAATTCATAATTCACTTTTACGGATGTGAAGCTTTCCAAAGTTTTCGATAAATGAGGCAATATTGCCTCTCCAGCCTCTTGTAAGAATACTTCCGGGAATTTAACTCCAACCTCAGCATTCTCATAGAGGTAGTGGAGGATTCGTCCTTGGAATCCAACAGCCACTTTCTTAACCCGGGAATCTACGGGCTCAATTACTAACACTCAAGTTACACCTTTCACAATATTTATTCATGTTTATATTTTTTGATTTTGGTTATGTTTTTGTTTTTTGATTTTTTTTTTTTTTTTTTTTGGTTTTGCACAGCAATTTTCTGTGTATATTTTTATGATTTTTTAGTCACCTTTATTTTTTTTAAGTCACAGTATATTTGTTTAAAGTCACAGTATATTTGTTTATTTTTTCAATCACTTCAGGTTTACCACTTTTAAAAAATGATTTAAAAGACCGAAAATAGAATTAATACCGAAATTACTTTCGAGAAATAAATGCGTACGCGAGTGATAGTTTTTCTAGAACTAAAACCACTTTTCAAATTCTTCTTCAAACGAAGACAGTAGATTGTATTTGCGGGTTCTAGCACAGTCATGGGAGAGTGCACACGGAGGGGTGGGGGTAATGGGGGTAATTAGTCACGCATGCGTGCACACGGGGGAGTGCAGGTGTCCTAATTAACATAATAAATCAATTAATTATTGGTGGGAAAGGTGAAAAGGACCACCACCACCACTCCTGTGACACCTGAATCCACCCCGAATCCTGCTACGCCCATCACACCGATCTCGAGAAATGAGATAACAACAACAACAACAACAACAACTAGCAGTAAAAAGTCGACGAATGAGACAACAGCGATTCCTGTGACAGCCAATAAAAAATATCGATGCCCCCTACTTCTACAGATAATATAAATAAAAATGAAAGAATAATACAAGAGACGTCAAACCCATAAAAAGTAATGTTTGGGATTAATGACAATGATATTGATACTGTAAGTCGAATACCAATAAAAAGAAATATAACACATAAATTAAAAAATACAACAAGTACTAATTCAGATTTTCAATTAACAAAAAGAGCAATAATTAAAAATTTCAAAAAAAATTTGATTTAACAGGAAAGAAAAATAGGAGGTAATTTTGACTTAGGACCTAGAGGTATAAATAGATATTTCCTTCTTAGCTATTCACATGGCAAGGTAGGGATTAAATGTCATTATCGATCTAGTCTTATTTAAAATTATAAAAGAAAAAAAAATAATTATAATAATATAACTCCCTCAACTTTAAAAATAAATTGTTTTGAATTTGCTGAAGCTTTATTAGCTCAAAATCTTATTAATGAAAGACGTAAAGATAACCAAATTAGAGCAGAGTTTGCAAGTGCTGCAGATAAAACGGTTTCAGAAGAAATTAATTTACAAAATTCAAATGATGGTTATTTAAATGATGAACCTCAAGTTCAGGAAATTAAGAATTCTGATGCTGAAAGAATTAACGGACTTTATTTAAGGAAACGTTATATTGCAGATGCTATGTTAGATGATTATTTAAGAAAAAAAGAAATGGAAATATCAAATGAAAAAATAAAAGTTTCAAACATAAATGAGTTTGAATCAATTCTTAATGATCAAATTAAGTAGAGTTATTTCTTTTACAGAACATAAAAATTAACAAGGGTTACATCTGGGATAAATTGAATCATGGAAATGGAATAAATGATATGAAAGGTGAGTAAAATATAAATTTTTTATTAATTTAAATATTATATTAATTATTTTTTCTGTTTTTTTATTCTTATTTTCTTCTATAGATAAAACTATGGGAGAATCATATGAAGTAGAAGAAGGGGATGACGAGGATGAAGAAGCAGATTATACACCTATTTTAATTGAAAATAATGAAAATAATGATATTATTCATGCTGTGGGTGGAATAAATAATTATAAACAGCTCTTACCTTTAAATTTAGAAGAAGATGAAAATCCACTCCCCCCTCCACTTGTTAATGAAAATCTTTTTGATAATGAATTAATTTTTGCTCAAGGTGAAATTAATAATTACACACAAATTGTAAAATCCAACATTGAAGATTATTTTTATCCCAATCAGTAAAATGATTATGTTTCAAATTATATAATATGTTTTTAATGTTCTCGTTTTATTCAAAATATTTGTTCTTAAAATTATATAAATACATTGTTATTACTAATATCTTTAATTAAAAAATTTTAATATTGTTTACAAATGTACATTGGTTTTTAAAATAATAAAAAATTATATACATTGTTATTACTAATCTGGTACTGAAGAACTAGTGAGATGGTTCTGAGGTGGGCTAGCTGAAGCCACCGGACGGGTCGCAGGTTGCGGATAGCGCAAGGCCTCCTGTGGAGGTTAGCTGCGAATAGCGACTTGTCGTGAATAAGCAGTCCCGGACAACAGCGGGTACCACACCGTTGTAGTACCGACAAGGCGCTTGTCTGACCGTCTTTAATACATAGTCTTACATACTCCATACCTCCTATACGTTTTCCTACCCACATCCTATCCCCAACATCTCACAAGGGCAGTGGTGACGTCCTGAGGCAATGGTGCCACTTCACCCCCCTAAGCCAGGGTGTCATGCGTTTCCGTGCCCATTGGCTGGTTTGCAGTCAGGGGTAACCGACTGTATTCGGACGGAGCCTCACCGATACCTGGCCGCCTCGGTGAGTAGTCTCGGCCCCAGCGTGTTAATGGGGGCTATGACACGCTGGCTATACCTTCCCCTACACTCGTGGGACCAATTCATGGACAAAAAAAAGATTAAAAACTTCAACACGCGGGACTTAACCGCAACACAGGTGGCAGAGCGGATAGAGGAGGCGGCTCTGGACGACGGTGGTAAGCTGTCGCTGCGTAGGGGCCTGGCCCCTCACCCTAGGAGTGCTGCAAAGCCGAAGGGCCCGACCCTGACGCAGAGCGCCTCAAAGAGTGCTGCAAAGCCGAAGGGCTCGACCCCGACGCAGAGCGCCTCGAAGGGTGCAGAGACCTTCAAGTCTCGAGTGGCCGGCAGTGAGGCCACCAAACGTACTGACGGCAGGGGGGGGACTGCAGTGCCCGGCACTGCCCCAGCGGCTGTCCCGCAGGCGGGAGACCCCAGCAGGAGAGACGCTGCAACACCCTCCTCCGGAAGGTCGAGGCAGCAACTGGCGAAGCAGCCTGTCCCAGCGGCAGGTCAGCCAGGAGGAGCCGGTGATCCCCTGAGGCAAGGACTCAGCGGAGCCGGCCGTAAGTGGTACCTCCGGTACCTCGTGCGTGGCTTGAGGCCGGAGGAGGCCCGGAAAAGAGCACTGGAGCACCGTGCACCGAACGGCCAGGCCGTTGCGGGGACGAGCGTGTCTCCAGTGGAGAGAGTCGGCGGCCAGGCCGTTGCGGGGAGGAAGAGGCGACTGCAACACACGTCGCCGCTTGACCCCCCCAAGACCGAGTCCAAACGGACCAAAGGAAGGAACGTCGCAGCGCTGGAGGGATCGAGGACCTCGCTAGTCGGGAAGCGTCCGAAGGTGGCCTCGTACGCAAGTGTAGCCAAGGGCACGAACCTTGCTATACTGGCGGAGGACTACCCGAGGAGGCTCCTGACGAAGGATGAGCTGTCGGCGGTGGAGCAGGCCCTCGTCGAAGAGATGAGGAAGGGCTGGACCGCGGCTCTAAACTTTAACGGCATCCAGTTCCGTGATGGTCTACTACTGGTGGACTGCATGGACTGCGATGCCAAGAAGTGGCTGGAGCTGACGGTCCCCAGCATCAGCACCAAGGTGGGTGTGCAGCTCCGCACCTGCCTGCAGGATGATGTGCCGGCGATGAACATCGTCACGGTTTACCTGCCACGCACCGCAGGGGAGACGATGGAGAAGTCCCTTGGGCTGCTCAATGAGCAGAACAGGGGCCTTCTCACCGAGACCTGGCGGGTCATCCGGCACCTGGAGTCCAAGGGTGGCAAGGTGCTGATGCTCGGCCTGGATGAGGAGGCGCTGACACTCCTTAAGAAGCGCGAAATGCTGGTGAGCTATAGGTTCGGCCAGCTTAAATGCCGCCTGCATAAGAAGCAGGAACCTGTGGGGGCGGAGGTGCCCACGAAGGCGAACACCGAGGATGTGCCTGGCACGTCAACGGCGACAGCCAAGGAGGCACCCTCCTGCCCCCGGGCGAAGCAGCTGAGGCCATGGACTTGGCAGCGGTGGACGCCGAGTTGGACTCGGCCTCGCTACAGGGGCTGGACCTGGCGCGCCTGCACATGGGCGGCGAGGAGGAGCTAACCAGCATTGAGGAGCCATCCGATGATGAGCGGACACCCACCGGGATGCTGTCAGAGGCCTATCTGACGCTCTCGGAGGGTGAAGAAGAGCTCTAAGGATGGGGGTCACCAGCGTGGCACAGATCAACCTGCATCACGCGAAGGCAGCTTCGGCTGTCATCGGCAGGTTGGTCTCCAGGTCGGACCTGGGGCTGGTGCTCATCCAGGAGCCTTGGGTCGTCAGAGGCAGGATCTGCGGCCTAAGTAAAGTGAGTATGCAAACTATTGCAGATGGAAGGGAGGCATCACCGAGAGCTTGTATCTTGGTGCGAAAGGATTTTAACTTTCTTTGTCTCTCTCAATTTCTCAACAGAGATCTAGTAGCGGTGATGATCACTAGCGAGCGTGGGAGTATTGTGGTGGCGTCAGCATACTTCCCAGGAGACGTGACAGATGCCCCCCCACCAGAGGTCCAGGATCTGGTGCAGCATTGCAGCAGAAAAAGGCTACCCCTACTGCTAGGGTGTGATGCCAATGCGCACAATGTTGCATGGGGCAGCACGGACAACAACTGTAGAGGTGAGTGCTTACTAGATTATCTTTTATCTAGGGATCTTACTGTTTTCAATGTGGGGCTGAACCCACATTCATTACTAAAACCAGGGCTGAAGTACTGGATATCACTTTCGGGAATGAGGGGGGCTCCCGGTTGATTCGCAATTGGAAGGTCTCCTTAGAACCGTCAATGTCGGATCACAGGATCATCCTGTTCGACATTCATAGTAACCTTAGATTCAGCAGGGTTATCAGAAATCCACGAAGGACTGACTGGCCAACCTATCAGTCCTGTTTGGGATTAAATCTGAGCAGACTGAGTCATAGTAGGAGAGTATCGTCTCCAGAAGATCTTGAGCAACTCTCAAGAGAAGTAGGAGACACAATCTTGGATGCATATCATGCAAGTTGTCCCGAAAATCCATAGAGTCCAGTAGGGACAATCCCTGGTGGAACAGGAAACTAGGACTACTTCGTACAGAAGTCAGGAAGCTGTTCAACACAGCTAAAAAAAACAGCGCCACTTGGGAACTTTACACCAAAAAGCTGACAGAATATAACAAAGAAATCCGGTTTAGTAAGCGTGCTCACTTTCGGAAATTCTGTTCTACCATAGAGCAAGCCGCACCTGCGGCTAGAGTGTTTAAGGCAATCTCAAAAGGCAAAGTACTTTCTGAACTTTGTCTGAAAAGAGAGGATGGGTCATTCACCGAGGACGAGGAGGAGAAAGCAGAACTTCTCCTGCAAACTCACTTCCCCATGTGTAGAACCATCTCCGATACAGAAAACAGTTACGAAAGGGTCCCCAACGGGAGACCCAACTGGAGCCTGGCTGCAGCGATCGTAACTGAACAAAAGATTAGGTGGGCTTTGAGTACACTCAGCCCCTACAAGGCTCCGGGGGTGGATGGAATCATACCCATCCATCTTCAGAAGGGTGTCGAACAGCTAATGCTGTTCCTCATAAGTATTTTCCGGGGGAGCCTAGCAATGGGTTACATTCCTAGGGCATGGAGAATGGCTAGGGTGATCTTTATCCCGAAGGTTGGGAAGAAAGACCCATTTCATCCCAAATCCTTCAGGCCGATCAGCCTAACCTCCTTCCTGCTGAAAACCCTTGAGAAGATTGTGGACAACCACATTAGAAACTCGCACTTGGTGCGAAGGCCTCTGCATGCGAATCAGCATGCCTATAGAGAAGGTAAGTCTACTGAATCGGCTCTCTTGAGCCTGGTGGACAGTATGCAGCGCTCTGTAAAAGCCAAAGGGGTAGCACTTTGTGCCTTTATGGACATAGAGGGTGCTTTTGATAACACAGCTCATGACGTTGTGGTAAGAGCACTCTGTAGAAGGGGAGTTGAAACGGGTCTCACGACCTGGCTGGGCAAACTCCTTGATAGCAGAATAGCAGAAGTCACTGTCAACAGTGTGACTGTTAGAGCTCAAACCACCAGAGGCTGTCCGCAGGGGGGTGTCCTATCACCACTACTCTGGAGCCTCGTGGTGGACGAGCTGTTAGTTAAACTTACAGCAAATGGGTTTGAATGTCAAGGCTATGCCGATGATATCACTCTAGTATGTAAAGGGAACTTTGAGAGCACATTGTGCGACAGGATCACACTGGGCCTAAGACTTAGCTTAGACTGGTGCAGAGAAGTGGGGCTGAATATCAATCCAGCGAAAACCACAGTGGTCGCCTTCACCAATCGCTACAAGCTGAAATCCATTCGGCCCATAGCCATCGGGGGCGCAGAGATTCCGATCTCCACAGAAGTCAAATACCTGGGAGTCATCCTAGACAAGAGACTAATGTGGAGACAGCATGTGGAACATGCCGTTCGCAAGGCCACTATAGCCTTAATGAGCTGTAGATCTCTTGCAGGGAAAAATTGGGGAATATCTCCAAAGATCCTACTGTGGATGTATGTTGCTATGGTGAGGCCCATAGTCAGCTACGGGGCTGCGGTTTGGGCGAATCGCGCTGACCTTGATGTCACAAGAAGGCAACTGGGCAAACTCCAGAGACTTGCCTGCACGTGCATCTCGGGCGCTATGCGCACCTGCCCGTCCACTGCTCTGGATGTGCTGCTCGGGCTTCCACCACTGCACTTGCATATCAAGCACAGTGCGCGCAGATCTACCATGAGGATAACAGGGGCAGGACCAGCTGACTCGGCCGCGACTGCAACTGACCTGTTATTAGAATATCCACAGGATGGTCAATTGGCCAAGTTTAGCTTTGATAAGCTCTTCAAAACAGAGCTTAGCAACAAGTCGGAGTGGACCAGTATGTCTACCACCTATGATGTGAAACCACATGCTATTAGGTGGTACACTGACGGCTCACTAACAGAGGATGGTGCGGGTGCGGGGGTCTGTGGACCCCGACTCAAATATCACGAACCTCTAGGGAAGTTCGCTAGTATTTTCCAAGCGGAGGTACACGCGATAGAAAGATGTGCCTCGTTCAATATTGAGCGGGGTTACAATCGAAGAGACATAGCCATTTTTCTCAGATAGTCAGGCAGCAATCAGAGCACTCAGTGCACATAAGATTGTTTCCAGACTAGTTTGGCAATGTATAGGAACACTCAATGAGTTGGGTGTGAACAATAAAGTAACCATATACTGGGTACCAGGGCATGCGGGGATCCCCGGCAATGAAGTGGCCGACATAATGGCTAGAAAGGGGGCGAGCACCCCCTTCTATGGTCCGGAGCCCTTCTGTGGACTAGGGCCAGGAGTCATCAGCCAGAGCAGTCGTGCGGATCTTATGACTGCCTGCGATGACTTCTGGCGGCTGTCGAAAGGGGCCAGGCAGAGTAAACGTCTGCTAGGCAGCTACAACAGTAAGAGGACCAAGGAATGTTTGGAGTTGAGCAAAGGATCTCTCCGAATAGTCACGGGTTTCCTGACCGGGCACTGCAGGCTGCGCAAGCATCTGCATAATCTCAAAATAGGGGAGGACAGTCCATGCAGACTTTGTCTGGAAGGAGAGGAGACTCCGGAGCACCTACTTGAGGAGTGCCCGGCTATCAGTCAGATGAGGTTGGCCCACTTTGGGGGCCTTACACTCACCACGAAGGAAATGAGGGCCCTTCGACCAGGCGACATCATCGCATTCCTGCGAGCGATTGAACTGTTCGAGGAGCTATAGCTCATTCACTAGGACGAGGGCACAATAGACCCTAGTGGTCGCAGTGCAGTAAACTCTAGAAACTATTATTATTATTATTACTAATATTTTGAATTAAAAAAAATTTTTATATTGTTTAAAAAATATACAATTGTTCTTAGAATTAATTACATATTTGTTTGTTTGATAAATGATTTTTAAATAAAATGATTTTTAAATAAAATGAAATTATATTGCTTTAACATATTTACAAAGTCTTTATTTAATCATAAATTAAATCATCACTTTTTCTTATATTAAAAAAATTTAGTTCAATTTCTCCAATTTCTAATTCATTTTCATCATTTTTTATATTTTCTGAATATTTATTAAATTGAATAGTTTGTTGTACACTTCTATTTGTAGATTTCTTAATTTATTTTATTCTCTCATTACATACAAAAATATTTGCTTCTAATACTGATATTTTCTTCTTTAAATCTTCTTCTTGTTTTTTATAGTGTCCATATGCCATAGTCTCAATTTTATTAGGTTCTATAATTCGTTTATCATCTTTACTATTTAGTATAATTTTATTACACCTAATAATTGATAAAACATGATTGGATGAACGTATCATTGCCATTGTAGCAGTGACAGACTCCTCCGATAATAAAAACTTTTTATAATTAGTAAAATCTATTTTATAAACAGCGCTTCTTTTTACACCATTCGATTTTTTAATAGTTTTTTCTTCAGTGCTACCAACACCATTTGAAAATTTAAAAGAATACATTTTTGAACGTAAACCAACAAATTCAAGCATAGGTTTCCCATTAAGTACATCTTCTTAAAAACCCCAACTTTTTCTTATTGGTTTTAGGGAAATTATATTTATTAGCTAATTCATCAGAAAATTCCGAAGTATCAAAATATGACTCTATATTATTTTTAATGTCGTTATAGAAGTCATCAGTTTTAATTGAATAAATAAATGAATCTGTATCCATGTAGTTTAATTGTATTTTTTCATTGAATTTGGGCTTCATATAATTATAATGAAAATCATACATTTTTAATTTTGAAATTTCTAAAATAACAAAACCTAAATATAAGGGTTTGTCAAATAAAACATTTAATCGACTCATTTGAAAAGCATAAAAATGGTCTGAAAATTTTTTAACACTATGGAAATTGTATTTTGCTATAAGGGAACGAACGCAATTTCTTTTTCGCCCCACACCATCATTTGGAGATGCACTTTCCCATTCTGATATTAATTTAATATCAACTCGATTATCAACGTTCTCGAAACATTTGCCGAACACCGCATTGTTTAGAAGCTTAAAAAAGTCTTTCTCAAATGTATTCTTAGCATTTGTTCTGTGTGTTGAGATCGATATATTTCTTAAGCCACGGTTTCTGGAAGAAACGAAGACCTCTATGGATTTTTTTCAGTTTTAAACCGTTTTGTAAACACAGTTTCAAATTTCTATAATGGATAATATATTTTTCCTTATCTCTAAGATCGGCTATGAATTTTTTTACTTTAGCTGATGGTGTTGGTAGCTAATTACTACAGCAAAATGGTAAGTCATTATGGCTCTCATGTAAACTAAACGGATATTCCAAATCCACCTCGAAAATGTAACCATATTCGGAATTATCTTGAATATCTAAAACATTTATTTTATCAAGATATTTATCCGCTCTCCATTCAAATCCTCCATATGGTAAAGATTCGGACATGGCCCAACCATATAAATTGTTAGCATCAAAATACGATAAATATATAGACTCTTTTTTGTTATCATAAGAATCCAAATATTTATGATTTGCTTTGGAATATCGTTTAGTACATTGCACTAGACCACCGCGAATACCTGATTGTACAAATTTAACTTGATCTATATCTGTTAATAGTTGTAATTCTATTTGTGTATATTTTAACATCGCCTCCCACGATAAGCCAGGAATAGTGTAAAAATGTGCAGGGTCTAAAGACTGAATTTTCATACAAACATTTCTAAAGTTTTCAAAAACATCTGACAATAATAAGACATCTGTTTTTAAATATAACCCTAATTAATCTTTTAAATTATTACATGAAAATTTTTCCCAGACCCTCTGTGCATGAGCATAGTTTTCTAGAGAACAATTAGATTCAGTTAAAGAGCTATAGAATACTTCCCGGGGAGGTAGAGCAGTTTCTGTTAGCCTCTCAACTGAATCCAAATATTCATAAGGAAATACACCCTTACGTCTCATTAATGCAAAATCTTCTTGGTTTTCAAAATAGGATTTTGTTATTTTTAATTGATCATCTTCAAGGTTAGAAGCAAGTGTTTCTAAAGAGGATGACATAAAACGGAACGAATCAAGGAAGCGAATTTCAAAACGTTTCCCTTCATCAGTTGTTATCATCTTTGAAAGGGAAATATATTTTTCCTTATTCGAAGGGATAACTGTCATTTCTCCAGGTATTAGAGCCAAGTCCTTTGCGAACAAATGGCAATCGTAACTTACGAAATGATGGAAAAAAACTGGAATAAAATGGGGGGCTTTTTATTTTAAATTGCATGCATTATGTGCAGCACCTCTAAATTTACCAGTAAAATGGCAATGATCCCTAACCCTGTCTAATAAAAGGAGACTATGGCATATATGACATTTATCACAACGTTGGAATTCTTGTTCCTCATCCTCAGATATTTGGATGGGAACTTCTTTTGAAATAAAATTGGTATAAATATCTTTTAAATTACTAATAAGATAATCTAAGAAATGTTTCCCTGCTTCTATTGTTGTTTCTAACTTAAATTTATTTAAACTATTATCATATGCACACTTTATATAGTATGCATATGCTATTGGTACATGTGTATTTAAATTAAATAATTTATCGCTAATCGCCTTCTCATCGGATTGAAGTATAGCTTCAAAGTCTGCATGGGACCATAACCTCCTTGTGTACATTTTTATAGCGGAGAATAGAATTATAGGGATCAGGTACTCGAATACCATTTTAACACAAAATTCTAAATGCCTATCCGCAAATTTTTCATTCCGAGAATTATTAAGACATCTATCGCAGAAAAACAGTTTACTTTTCCCTTTACAGATCTGAGAGCTAATCAATCTAAAAATATGAAACAATAAGACAAAAAATGCTATTAGCTAAAATCTCTAACTATTTTATATGTATAATTATATAAAAATCATAAAGATATAAAAATAAATAATATTTTAAATTGTAAAAACAACAAAAAAAAATAAATAAAAAAAGCATGAATAAAAGCAAAATAATTAATAACAAAAAATAATACAAATAAAAAAATAAATATATAATTAATGTAATATAAAAAGACTCACCCTGATAGATTTTTTATCCATGTGTCGTGTGCTTTATCATCATCCACCAGGAGCAGCATATAAATATGCTTCGATTTTACTTCAGAAGGGTAAAAAATTGGTCCATCGATGAGACCTTCATTATATCCATAGACAACTACGCTGATTTCCTGATTCCTTTTCATAAAATCTCCCGTTTTATGTGGGTTGAAGGGGAATTCTAATCCGGTAAAATCCAACCGCATCCCATCTTCCAAAATAATGACATCCTCCTCTATATCCACATGGTATGAGCTGCATCTACTTGCATTCTTTTCCTTATTCACAAGCGCAGCAATCAAGCTCCATTTAAAACAGTATTCATCTGTTTCATTTTTCACATTCACAATTGAATGTTTCTTTTGTGGAGAAGGGGGCAGCTCGATGAAAGATGATCCTCTTATTGGGGAATATTGGTTTACATTCATCTCAAGACGAGTGATGTGAACCAAAGTCCAGCCACTATCTCTCTCTTGGAACTCTTCCATTTTTCCAATTATTTGTTCAGTATGTTCCTCGTATTCGGATTGTATATCAGAGTGCATGAAGAGAATTGTCATTTTTGTTTGAAATGATTTCATCTCCATGCACTCCACTTCATCTTTTATTAGCTTATACACTCCGAAAATTCATAATTCACTTTTACGGATGTGAAGCTTTCCAAAATTGTCGATAAATGAGGCAATAATGCCACTCCAGCCTCTTGTAAGAATACTTCCGGGAATTTAACTCCAACCTCAGCATTCTCATAGAGGTAGTGGAGGATTCGTCCTTGGAATCCAACAGCCACTTTCTTAACCCGGGAATCTACGGACTCAATTACCAACACTCAAGTTACACCTTTCACAATATTTATTCATGTTTATATTTTTTGATTTTGGTTATGTTTTTGTTTTTTGATTTTTTTTTTTGTATTTTTGGTTTTGCACAGCAATTTTCTGTGTATATTTTTATGATTTTTTAGTCACTTTTATTTTTTTTAAGTCACAGTATATTTGTTTAAAGTCACAGTATATTTGTTTATTTTTTCAATCACTTCAGGTTTACCACTTTTAAAAAATGATTTAAAAGACCGAAAATAGAATTAATACCGAAATTACTTTCGAGAAATAAATGCGTACGCGAGTGATAGTTTTTCTAGAACTAAAACCACTTTTCAAATTCTTCTTCAAACGAAGACAGTAGATTGTATTTGCGGGTTCTAGCACAGTCATGGGAGAGTGCACACGGAGGGGTGGGGGTAATGGGGGTAATTAGTCACGCATGCGTGCACACGGGGGAGTACAGGTGTCCTAATTAGCATAATAAATCAATTAATTATTGGTGGGAAAGGTTTTGGGGTGCCTAAATTTTTATGCATGTGTGATCATGATCAGTCACGTGTGTTGTGGGGTGTGTGAATTTGCTGGTAAGTGGGTTAAAGGGATAAGGTGTGTGTGCTAGTGTGTATCCGGCTTGTGCCTGTCCGGCTTGTGGGTCAGCAGCTTGTGCATATCTCGTGCTAGTGTGTTTAGGAGGGTGGATCTTGTGAAATTATGTTTAAGAAGGGGGATCTTCTCGGTGACCTACCCGTGGCTAACCTACCCGTGTCTAACCTACCCGTGGCTAACCTACCCGTGGCTATCCAACCCGTTCCTATCCTGCCCAAATATTTCTGCTGTCCTACCCATGGCTATCCTACCCGTGCCTATACCATACCGTGCCTATCTACCAGCAGCAGTCCTGACCTGTGTTAACATAACTTTGGGGGATGTATGTGAACAAAAAGACGAAAGAATTTGGAGGAAATCTAAAACTAGCCACCTGCTACCTGAAATTAACATTTCCAAGACTCAATTTAAGGGAAACAAAAAAATTTCGAGGAAATCTAAAACTTGTCACCTGCAACCTGAAATTAACATTTCCAAGACTCAATTTAAGGGAAACTAAAGAATTTGGAGGAAATCTAAATCTTGCCACCTGCTACCCGAAATTAACATTTCCAAGACTTAATTTAAGGGAAACTAAAGAATTTGGAGGAAATCTAAAACTTGTCACCTGCTACCCGAAATTATCATTTCCAAGACTCAATTTGAACAAAAAGACAAAAGAATTTGGAGGAAATCACCTGCTTACATAAATTATCCTTTCTAAGAGCAGTGGGAGATGAAATGTTCTCCTTGGCTGGGTATAAATTCTGGTAGTTCCTAAAGGAAAATATCATTCAGTGACTAGCAGCCACCACCTGCTCCAGCAGTCAGCAGCAGGTCCAGCCTCAGCCTCAACACCAGCACCAGCCTCAACCTCACCACCAGATCCAGTACTAGATCCAGGCTCAGCCTCAGCACCAGCTCCAGCCTAAACACCAGCTCCAGCCTCAGCACCAGCTCCATTAGCCACCACCACCACCACCATGAACTTAATTAGCTCCACCGTCTCCACCTCTAGCTCGACTTCTCCTAATAACCTCCTCGCTTGGGGGGTGACAAAAGAGGATTTAGAAATCCTACTGGAGGATATCGAGATGGACCCTCTTATGCTCGCCTTTAGCTCAAGCAGAGCTAAGGGTGAGTTGGATTTTAATCAACTCCCTATAAACACAGCCTTTGAAATAGTTTCAGCTTCCCGTGGTATGGGAAAATATGGTGAAATCGTAAGGCTTGAATTGTTAGAATATTACGTTTACCTACCAGAGAGTTATAACTATCTGGATGATTGTATTTTAGATTTTTTTAGTGTAAAAAGATATAAACTAGTTAAAATGGAAGATGGAGACGTAGATTTCCAATTAATAATGTAAAAATAAAAAAAAAGCATGAATAAAAATATTACAAATTAAATTTTAAACTTTTTTATTTGGGGATGGGAACTTGGGGAAATTTCTTTTCAGCAATTTTCTTACAGGTTAATTATAAACAGAAAAACATAACAATAAATAATAATTAAAAATATTAAAAATTAAATTTTAAACTTTTTTTATTTGGGAATGGGAACTTGGGAAAATTTATTTTCAGCAATTTTCTTTCAGATTATTTAAATTATGTGTAGCGAGGGTGAGTGCTGTGAGACACGCTGACCTACTTACCTGCTGACCTATTTATCTGTTGACCTAATTTCTTGATCGTTTCAAATCCACCCCCAATATTGATGTTGCCCTGCTGACCTACTAACCTAATGACATCATTTCAAGTATGTTGATCGTTTCAAAACCACCCCTGACCTACTTGTGTGCGTGTGTTTATTATGGAATGGGGAGGGTGTAACTATATTCTATTAAATAAATATATAGGTACATATGTGAAATAAATGATAGTTTTGTATTTTTCAAATTTAGTTTTTATTTAGTCTTTTAAATAAATTAATATATCGCTCCATCCATTTTAAGGCATCTTGTTCTCTCTTCTCAACATGGATGCATCTACAGGTGTCAGGTCCAACTTTGCAATCATCGTAAGCCCAGGCGCAGTATGATAGATGTTGTCCATAATTGGATTTTATTACCGGAGTAGCTTCCACGTCTTTGAAAAATGTTTGAAATGTTTTCAATTTCGTTACGTGCTCCTTAAAAATCTCATTGCCATACTCCTTTAAAAATTCCTCAATTTTCTTAGAGATCATTTTAGTATTGTTTAGTTTTTCCAATTAAATTAGTTTGAATGTTTATTTTAAACTAAAATCGTTCCCAAATGCACCACTATATTTATACACATTTTTTTAATGAAATCGAAACCTGTTGCTATACCCACCCCTGAAAATAGAGTTGTAACAAAAGAAAGAGAGAGAGATATATATTTTGTTTTGTTTTCTTCTTTTATTTCTGAATTTCAATATATGATGAAATTAGTTTTCTAAGTTTATGTTGTTGATTTATAAAATGAAAGCATGCACATGTTGCTATATTGTCATAGGAAAATGTGCATACATTAATGTGTTCTCCATAAGTTGTTTTTATAATCTCTTTTACACCAGCTTTCATGAACATGTTCCGTGTCTCCACAAGCGTTTGTAAATCTTCTTTCGAAATCACTTTCCCAAATTCAATAATAAATAAATTTATATTATTTATTAATGAATTACTCATCTCGTAAACTTGTACTCTCAACTCTCAAAAGGTAAGTGAATGTTAAAAACTAGATATAAGAACTTTCGGCCACATAAAAATTCAAAATTTTGTGTGCATTGTTGAGTGCGCAGACACCATCCTGCACATGTAGTGAACAATATGGAAACTTATTTCCATCTATTATTTTAAGAGTAGGACATCCGATTTCTTCAATGTTTAATAAATCTTCCGTTCTTAAAAATTTTTTGAGGAAAAGTCTTTTTTCATGGCCTTTACAAATTATTTCCTTATTTCTTAATATTTCTCGTACATACATTTGCGCTTCTTTGAAATAGTTAATGCCATCGTTCCAATAAATTTTATGATGTTTTTTTGTTAACCAAGCAGCCGTTTTTCTCGATTTTGTATCCAATTCAGTAAAATCATAGGGGGAGTGTATAATAAAATGCGAATTCAGTTTTGGATCTTTTTTGAATACCACACCCATTTCTTTTAGAATAAATTTATTGTTATTCCCGATAAATCCTTGAATATCAATTGCCGCTATATCATCCCTCATTGTTAAGTATTAGACAATCCGCTGAACTATACCATTTAACGGGTTATATTCAACTAAACGATCATGAATCAGTACACAATATACTTGAACAGTTTCACTAGGGGCTTGTGCAAGCTCAATAGAAATCCTGACATCAATCGGTCCCGACTTAACAGTTTCATTTTGATATGATAAATCTATTACGATAATAGGAGCTTTAACTTTAAAGTCAACAGGAGTTAGCAATGGGGCATCATTTCGATTATAGTAGCTAGATTGAAATTTAGAATACAATTCGAATCGATCTTTCTCATAGTCTAAATTTAAATCATCATACGTGTATGTTTCAGAATTTAAATAAACTTTTAAATATCTCAAACTATTTGTGATAAATTGATGATTTTCTTTAAATACGATTAATGCGAAACGAGGGGGTTCACGGTTAGCTGCCAGTTTTTCCAAATATGATTGGTTCCATTACTTAGTTTGGGGTTGATATATGTATCCCAACTGCGGAATGCAATTGGTAGATTGCCTCCGCTTTTTATAATATCGTACATTTTGATTTTTGCTGAATCGCTTGGTGTTACATGAGGAATTTTCCATGTAATATTAGTTATATCAAGTTGAACCTTAACATTTGCTGTATTATTTTCAAATACATCACCCAAGTTTTTAGTTATTAAAAGCACTAATTCGTGTTTACAGATTTCTAAGGGGTATTGAAAAGTTGAAGTGAGCTGAGACGTTAAAATTGGGTCCTCCAGTCCATCCAGAATTGTAAAGCCTCTTATGTTCATGTTGATTTATAGATACAAAGTTTTTTATTGTAGAAGTAATACCAGTAAATCTTGTTCTATCGATCTCAACACCATTTATTTCATATCGTATCTCATCTAAAAAGTTATTTCGCATTATCCCAATGACATTTTGGGTATCGAGCTTCCCATCCTGCCCAATGCTACTAATAGCTCCTTGAAAATTAAGAAGGCTCTCACTAGGAAGTACATATAAATCTTGATTCTGAATTGTTATTCTAATCTCATCATTCGGCTTAAATGATTGTTGATATGGTTTTTTTAATTAAACTCGTACTTTAAAACCCAATGATTTTAAAATTAATTTATTTTTTAATGTAAGCGTATTCCTATTTGGCATTGAACCTCTTCCTATAACTTTACGATTGAAAGTGGGTTGAATATGAAGAGTATCTGGTCTTTTATTATATATAATCATTGTATCAATCTCAAATGTAGACGTATCGTATAGTTTTCACCGCGTAAATTTATCAAATCACCGCTCTGATCAGTTATTTGTATAGATAGAGTACTTAATTCTCTCGTGTTCACTGGTAAATAAACAAGGTTGTGAGGCGTGATACACAATTTATACCCGGGTGGTACGTTAATCCCGAATTCATATAATGCATGATCCTGTCTACTATTTATATATGATCCACCCACAATATTACACATTAAACGTATTGTGTTTATTTTTAAAATGTTGACTGGTTGATCAGATATATACGTTTTTATCGGGTCAGGGTTGAGTACCTTTTCATCGAAACCAAATAATCTACCAATCGAATTTTTCCTATTAAAATATATAGATTCCTTGGTGGTTGAAATATGAACTTGAAGAGTGTTATTATTACTTTCCAATTTAAATGTTTTCTCGAGCTCATGTTCTTTAAGTTTAGTTTTTAGAAAATCATAAATATCATCGAGTTCATACGATCCTATGGGGATTTCAATAATCTTATCACCGATATGGAATAAGTTATTATTTTCATCAACGTTTGGTATAGAATTGTACATTTGAAAATCTATTAGGGCACACTCATAATCACCATTAATCAATTCAATAGGTGGGAAATAAGTTATGTTCGTGATGGGCTTAATACCATTTAATGTAAGGGTGAATGATCTACTCATTTTGGAATCTGATAATAAACTGTGAAAATAGAGCTTACACATGCATAATTATGAAATCATGAAAACCTTTCCTGTAACGCCCATTCTCCATCTCATGATCTTTACTTATTATTAGGAAGCCGTATTTTGTTTCCCAACAATTTTCACAAACGTTCTTAAATAAATCATAACTCATATCTGTATTTATATGATCGCGATATATGTTTCGCATATTGAGAGCGTCTTGTTTGAATAAGAAAAGCATATTCGCATTGTCACGTACAAGATGTTTCGAAATATGCGAATATGTTTGCGATAAGTAAAACGAATCAACATTATGATGACGACCCATACTGAAGTATCCACGTATCGAGCTTTGTGAGCTTTTTTCAAAGCCTATATCGTCAAAAATCATAATAGAGTTTGTTTTAACCTTCTCTGGTGGTAAAACTGCTTCATTCTGTGAGAAGGTGTAGTACCCCATGCCCTTTATAGGTTTAATTAATTTCTCTAAATATTCATACTTGGGTTGATGTAAGCTCTTTGAGAAAATATAAATATTTTCAAATTTTAAACCGTTTGGACTTTCAATAAGACTAAGCATAATATTTGTTTTCCCACAGTTTGATGGACCGACAATAAGTGCTCTTATTGTATTGGGTAATAGGGGGCTATGTCGCGAAATCGAATTTTTTAATGCACCACCTTCAAAGTTTCTAACACAAATCTGATGTTTTTGTCGTATTAAACGCATATTCAAATCTATAATGTAGTTCATTCAACGAGAAATGCTCATTGATTAAACATTATATAAAATGGGTAAAAGTTTTTATAATTATCGCAGTCAGATTTCACACTTGAAACAAGGTAGTGGCATTATCAACAAATTAATTAACACGCTTCCATTTGAGGCGCATATTCCTGGTCATAATTTTTGTGGACCTGGTACAAAGTTAAAACAAAGATTAGACCGCGGAGATCGTGGTGTAAATCAGTTGGATGAGGCTTGTAGAAATCACGACATTGCCTATTCACAACACAAGGAGTTAAGTGACAGACACAAGGCTGACGCAGTTTTAATAAATAAAGCGTGGGATCGAGTTACTTCAAAAGATAGTAGTCTTGGTGAGAAAGCAGCAGCATACTTAGTCACAAACATCATGAAAACAAAAAGAAATTTGGAATGGGTATAAAGAAGAAGAAGGGGAGCAAGAGAAAGTGTAGGAAAAGGCGAACTAAAGTTAAGACCTTTTCAAATGTTATTCAAACAGGAATACGAGCATTGAAAAAGCAAAAACCATTAGATCTTAACAGTGCGATTAAGGTTGCACGCAAAGCAGTTAGTAAATCAATTGGTCGTAATAAGAAAAAAATTAAAATTCCTCGCATCATTAATGTACCAAAAGTTGGTGGATTTTTACCGCTTGTACCCATTTTGACTGCACTTAGTGCATTGGGTAGTCTTGCTTCTGGTAGTGCAGCTATTGCAAAAACCATTAATAACGCAAATGCTAGTAAGAAACAACTAGAAGAGAGTAAACGTCATAATAAAAAAATGGAGAGTATAAGTGTGGGTGATGGTATGTTTCTTAAACCTTATAGAAACGGGTATGGTTTATATCTAAATCCATTTAGAGGAAACCAAAAAAAACTAATCAGTAAGCTACCAAAAAGGCATTTTCAAATTTTGAAATTTTAGATTTTGCTCGGAAATATATTCCGCATTTTCGGGGTGTTTTTATGAGGGATTCATTACCTACCTCACCATGGAATCGTGAGTCAGGGATTATAAACCTAGATGATAGCAAATCAACTGGTACACATTGGGTAGCTTATAAAAAAAATAAAAAAAGTATACATTACTTTGATAGTTTCGGAAATTTACAACCACCAAAAGAAGTTGTGAAGTACTTGGGGAAAAATATCAACTATAACTATGAGAGAAAGCAAGCCTTTAACACAAACAATTGTGGACACCTATCTTTACAATTCTTACTCTCCAACCCACCCTAACTCTCTCTCTCTCTCTTCATGATTGGTTTATTATCAAAATTCACAGGTTACTTTTTCTCCATTTTCTCTGAGATCTTTTCAAATCCACCCTATTTTTATCTATGCACTCCTATGATTGGTCTATTCTACATTTTAAAACGAAAGAACACGTTTACAACTTGAGAGGGTTCAGCTAGTTGAGAGTATAAATTCGGAGTTTAAATGATTCTAATTCACATTCAAAGTTAAAGTTCAAACCACAAACAACCTCAAAAAACAGCCTACAAACAGCCTACAAACAGCCTACAAACAGCCTACAAACAGTTAAAAACAGGTAAAAAACAATTATAAATCAGTTACAAAACAGTTGACTAACTGCTCTCATTCGATTTTCAAACAATTAGATAACAACAACAACTATAACAACAGAAGCAATATGTCCAACATTGAAATGGATGCAATGAAAGTGATTAAAGATTTAAATGGAAAATTACCCAAACCTCTCCTCACAAAAATGAAAATGCGGACCAATGTTCTTTACCCGATTAAAAGTGCTCAACGTAAGAAGACCAGCTATGGATCTTCCCTTGCCCTGGAACTTCAGGATTATATTCTATACCTACCAGAACGATACTCAACTTTAGATGATAAAACTATTGATGTTATAAAAGATTGTAATTTTTCTGTTTTAAAAAAAGATGATAATAATTTATACTTGGAATTAAATAAAGTTTTGAAATCATGAAAATTTATATATTTTTTTTATTACTTTTAATCTATATTTTCAATAATAAAAAAATTAAAACTTATTCAAAGCTCAAACACTTGTGTATAAATATTAAAATTACAACCCCATTTCGCACAGTATCAACTGAGTGTCTGAGAAAACTAGAGCAATGAAACGTCAACTATTAAAACAGTTGACAGAAAGTAGAAATACTTTAAGAAGAAAATTCAATGAATTAAAACAAATGAAAAATGAAAATGCTTTAAATTTAGAAGAAACTTTTAAACCGATAACAGCTCCTTTAAACGAAATTCTTGCTGATAATAAAAAACTTAAAAATTCGTTTAATGAAAAAGTAGATGAGAAAACCAAGCCGGTAACGAAAAAGAAAGACATTGTCTCACCTAAAAAAGTTGATAACATTAATGATAATAAAAGCGATGATCAATTTTATTCGCAAGATTCTGATACAGATGAAGATGATTATGAAAATGAAACTAAAAATTCTATTTCTTATAAGTCTGAAGAAGAAGAAGAAAATGAAGATGAAGAAAATTTTAGCGGAGAAAGAGGGGTGGGTTACGATCTTAACATTAGCAAGTTAAAGCGGGAAACAATTTTAGATAATAGTTACGGCCCCAGAAAAGAAAATAACATATTAATGTTGGGAAATAGTACACTTAAAATTGGAAAAAATAAAATGGAATTGTCAAGTGGAAATTCATGGGCTTTAACAAATGGCCTATACTCTCTTATTTTTCTTTTACACCCAGTGGCTATACTACAAATGATTTAGAAACATATAAAAAAATTTTAATTGAGACGAGTGCTCACAAAAGATACTATAATCCAGATGGACAAATAAAAGGAAATCGCTCAAATAAATATTCTTCAATTATTAGGCCTCTAGTGTTAACAGCTGGTTCTGCGTATATGAAGCTTCAACGATTAAAGCCTACCTATGTTTATTGGAACCGTGTCAATGAACTCGTCGATAGATTACATCTTCTGACAGCTTCAGAAGCGGCTGAAAACAATAATCATAGAAATGAAATTATTTCAATAATAGAAGAGTTGCGGGAAGCAAAAATAATATATTAATAAAATAGTAAGCGTTTTTACATTTCTAATTAATATTAAAATGTCTATTGACAAGTTTGGTCATTTTTCAAATGACAGAGATTTTTCATCAGTTTTCAAAACAGAACTTGAAAGTTTGACTGGTCTGGAAACTAAAGTAATAAAAATTATTACACAATTGGAAAATATAGATATTTTGATTAAAGACTTAATTAATAAAATTGAAAATATTAATGGTTTTATAAACTCAAATTTGAAAAACCCACCACCTAATCTTCACACTCGACAAATGGAAATTGAGGGAACATTGCTTCGAAAAAGTCAATTCGCACACCGTGAAAAAAATCCGATGACTGATTTATTTGAAACTTAAATATAGTACTCACTCACCATTTATAATTATAATTAAAATGCCACTCGACAAGTTTGGTCGTTTTTTAAATAATGAAGAGTATTCTAGAGAAATTGAAAAAGGATTGGATAAATTTCAAAGCTTACTCACTGATTCCGATTCTAATTTAAATCTCCAGAGAAAAAGATTTAAGAATTGTTTATCGCCCATTAATGAACATGATGTAGCAACGAAGACTTATGTTGATGTTGAAATAAGTAATGTATTGAAAAATATATCAACAGAAATTTCAATACAGTCACAGAAACAAGCAGTTTTTAAAGTGAAACCTCGAATAAATAATATTGAGAACAAAGTCAATGAAATTACTTTAAAAATTGAGAATCATACGAAAACTGTTCAAAATATAATGGGAGATCTGAATGAAATAGAAAATAACATTTTCAGTTATTTAATTTTTCCAAAATCGAAATTAAAAAGTGAAACAATATATAAAGAGCAGACCCCTTTCATACCAAATAAATTAAAACTATGAGTAAGCGAGATATTGTGAATGAATTACATCGACGTGCATTAAAAATTTTTCCACGGCGTCGAGTTATCGTGAAGGTGATCAATGATTTATGGCAAGCTGATTTAGTTGAAATGGGTGCTTATGCCTCAACTAATAACGGTTTTAGATATTTGCTAACAGTAACAGACACATTTTCTAAATATGGGTGGGGGGAAGCAGTGAAATCTAAAAATGCTGTAGACGTCACAAAAGCAATGGAAAAAATTTTAAAGTCTGGTCGAGGGGTACCCAGAAATTTACAAACAGATCATGGCAATGAATTCTATAATAAACAATTTAGAGAATTAATGTTGCGATTTAAAATTAATCATTACTCAACTTTTAGCGTTCTAAAAGCATCAATCGTAGAACGTTTTAATAGAACATTAAAAGAACTCATGTGGCGTGAGTTCAGTTTCAATGGAAAATATATTTGGATTCAGATGTATAAAAATCTAATTGAAATTTATAACAATAGGAAGCATAGAACAATAAAAATGAAACCGATTGACGTCAACGCAACCAATGAAAAGGAACTTTTAGCGACGGTCTACAACCACCGAAAAGTATTTATAAATACAAAGTTAAAAGAAGGGGATTTTGTACGTATTAGCCGATACAAGCACTTGTTCGAAATATCTTTCACACCTTCTTGGACGACGGAAATCTTTAGAATACGTAAAGTTAAAAATTCTTCGCCACCCACATTTCTTCTTCAGGATTTAAAAGGCAACCCAATAGAGGGTGGATTCTATACAGCAGAGATAAAGAAAACATTGTACCCGCACACATATCTTGTTGAAAAAATATTGAAGCGGAAGGGGGATCGTGTGCTTGTGCGTTGGCTCCGTTTTCCAGAGTCAGAAGATAGCTGGGTTCATAAAAACGAAATTCTCTAAATAAATTGATTTTGTATGCGTAGAGGGCAGGGCGTGTGGGTTAATGTGTGTGGAAGGTGTGTGCTTGTGCGTTGGCTTGGTTTCTTAAATTCTGAAAATAGCTCAGTACACGAAAACGAAATTCTCTAAATAAATTGTTTTTTGTATGCGTAGAGGGCAGCGCGTGTGGGTCAATGTGCGTTTGCTTGTGCGTAGTATATATATATTCATTTAAAGGACCGAAAATAGCTGGGGAACATGAAATTGAAATTCTCTTGATAATTGTTTTTGTTTGTATGCGTGTGTGAATATATGTTTTTTGTGCGTTATTTTGTTTGTTCTTCTTCAATATGAAAAGGGCGAACGAGTTTTCAGTTTCCAATCAGTTGTCAGCTATTCTTACAATGGAAAAGAACATAATGTTTTTCCATACGGTCTTCGTGTTTGGGGTTTTATTTCTTGCGGTTAACCCCGCTCCAACAAAATATACGATAAAACCGTATATAAATATAAATTCATCAAACGAGTATGAATTTTTAATAAATATACCAAATAGTGATAAATTCATGAAAATTGAATTTAATTTTGAAATTTTAGAAGATTCTAAAATTTCTAAAAACATTACCGAGGACGGTATAATTTTAAAACAATTATCGAGTGTAAATGAAAGTGAAAGTGAGAGTGCTACAACAACAGCAACAGCCACCACCACCAACAACACCACCACCACTCCTGTGACACCTACCACTCAAGCCGCTACTACGATCGCCAGCACCTCTCCTATGGCACCAGAATACACCCCGAAGCCTGCTACAAACACCACACCGATCTCGACGAATGAGACGACTGCGATTCTTGGATCATCACCTACATCCACCACTTCAAAAACAACAACAGCAACAACAACAACACCACCACTCCTGTGACACCAGAATCCACCCTGAATCCTACTACGCCCATCACACCGATCTCGAAGAATGAGACAACAACAACAACAACTAGCAGTAAAAAGTCGACGAATGAGACAACAGCGATTCCTGTGACAGCCAATAAAAAAATATCGATGCCCCCTACTTCTACAGATAATATAAATAAAAATGAAAGAATAATGCAAGAGACTCAAACCCATTAAAAATAATGTTTGGGATAAGTGACGATGATTTGATACTGTAAGTCGAATACCAATAAAAAGAAATATAACACATAAATTGAAAAATACAACAAGTAGTAATTCAGATTTTCAATTAACAAAAAGAGCAATAATTAAAAATTTCAAAAAAAATTTGATTGAACAGGAAAGAAAAATAGGAGGTCATTTTGATTTAGGACCTAGAGGTGTAAATAGATATTTCATTCTTAGCTATTCACATGGCAAGGTAGGGATTAAATGTCATTATCGATCTAGTCTTATTTAAAATGATAAAAGAAAAAAAATAATTATAATAATATAACTCCCTCAACTTTAAAAATAAATTGTTTTGAATTTGCTGAAGCTTTATTAGCTCAAAATCTTATTAATGAAAGACGTAAGGATAATCAAATTAGAACAGAGTTTGCAAGTGCTGCAGATAAAACGGTTGCAGAAGAAATTAATTCACAAAATCCAAATGATGGTTATTTAAATGATGAACCTCAAGTTCAAGAAATTAAGAATTCTGATGCTGAAAGAATTAACGGACTTTATTTAAGGAAACGTTATATTGCAGATGCTATGTTAGATGATTATTTAAGAAAAAAAGAAATGGAAATATCAAATGAAAAAATAAAAGTTTCAAACATAAATGAGTTTGAATCAATTCTTAATGATCAAATTGAGTAGAGTTATTTCTTTTACAGAACATAAAAATTAACAAGGGTTACATCTGGGATAAATTGAATCATGGAAATGAAATAAATGATATGAAAGGTGAGTAAAATATAAATTTTTTATTAATTTAAATATTATATTAATTATTTTTTCTGTTTTTTTATTCTTATTTTCTTCTGTAGATAAAACTAAGGGAGAATCATATGAAGAAGAAGAAGGGGATGACGAGGATGAAGAAGCAGATTATACACCTATTTTAATTGAAAATAATGATATTATTCATGCTGTGGGTGGAATAAATAATTATAAACAGCTCTTACCTTTAAATTTAGAAGAAGATGAAAATCCACCCCTCCCTCCACTTGTTAATGAATATCTTTTTGATAATGAATTAATTTTTGCTCAAGGTGGAATTAATAATTACACACAAATTGTAAAATCCAACATTGAAGATTATTTTTATCCCAATCAGTAAAAAATGATTATGTTTCAAATTATATAATATGTTTTTAATGTTCTCGTTTTATTCAAAATATTTGTTCTTAAAATTATATAAATACATTGTTATTACTAATATCTTTAATTAAAAAATTTGTATATATTGTTTACAAATTTACATTGGTTTTTAAAATAATAAAAAATTATATACATTGTTATTACTAATATTTTTAATAAAAAAAAAAATTTTTATATTGTTTAAAAAATATACAATTGTTCTTAGAATTAATTACATATTTGTTTGTTTGATAAATGACTTTTAAATAAAATAAAATTATATTGCTTTAACAAATTTACAAAGTCTTTATTTAATCATAAATTAAATCATTACTTTTTCTTAGATTAAAAAAATTTAGTTCAATTTCTCCAATTTCTAATTCATTTTCATCATTTTTTATATTTTCTGAATATTTATTAAATTGAATAGTTTGTTGTACACTTCTATTTGTAGATTTCTTAATTTCCTTCATACTCTCATTACATACAAAAATATTTGCTTCTAATACTGATATTTTCTTCTTTAAATCTTCTTTCTGTTTTTTATAGTGTCCATATGCCATAGTCTCAATTTTATTAGGTTCTATAATTCGTTTATCATCTTTACTATTTAGTATAATTTGTGACGGTTAGTCGAGGGTTTGGGCGGCTCAGGGCTGGCCCAGGGTTGTCACAGATATTTATTTGTATCGGACGTGGTTGCTGGAATAGAAAGCCGACCCCGTCCCAGAGTAGAAGTCAGGGTGAATTACACGGTAACTGAGAATAGTACTGGTTTATTCATGGGAAGTGACAAAGTTTAATTATGGGTGAGCGGTCCGCGCTACTCGTTCGGCTCGGGCGGCGTCCGGGCGGTTCGTCTCTCTCCACAGCGAAGGCGGCGCTCCACCGCGAGGTGTCGTTCCGCGTGGCCTCTCAGTGGGGTGGCGCGGGATCGTCGTGGGGCGCTGTAAAGGCAGAATGATCCCTTAGGCGGCCATTCAGGTCATCCGTCGGGGAGGTGAGTACTCTAGTCGGCGACCGTTCAGATCTGTCGAGAGAGAAATCCTGAAGCGGCCATTCAGGTCAGCCACAGGAGTAAGCGAGAACCCTAATTATGACCATTCAGATCCAAGAGAGAGAAATCCTTACGCGGCTATTCAGGTCAGCTACAGGAGTAAGCGAGAACCCTAACTTATGGCCATTCAGATCCAAGAGAGAGAAATCCTTAAGCGGCCATTCAGGTCAGCCACAGGAGTAAGCGAGAACCCTAATTTATGACCATTCAGATCCAACAGAGAGAGGAATCCTTAGGCGGCCATTCAGGTCGGCCACAGGAGTGAGCGAGAACCCTAATTATGACCATTCAGATCCAATAGAGAGAGAAATCCTTAGGCGGCCATTCAGGTCGGCCACAGGAGTGAGCGAGAACCCTAATTATGACCATTCAGATCTATAGATTATAGGAGGGCGGGAGGGTATTAAGAGCGCTAACTACCAATTAATTACTCCAACTTACTGGTTTATCTTACCAAGCTGCTTGCTGCTGCTGATGCTTACCCGATCGCTGTCGGGAACTGAGTGCCGATATGAGGCCAGCCGCCCGCTTTATATAGGCCCCTGCCGTTTCTAGTGTGCCCGCCGATGATTCGCAATTTGCCCTAATAGTGTGGCCAGCGTTCTCTCCTAGTGTGACCAGCTCTCTCTCTCTCTTAGTGTGGCCAGCTCTCCGTGGATGGCGCGCGCGCGGATCTTGTTTAAATTCAAATTTAGATCAATTCCATTCCTTATTCCTCTATTACAACTATATTTGTGCGCGTCTGCGCGTCTGCGCGTCACACTCCCCCCTCGCTTAGGAGACGGTGTGATACCTTACCGTAATTGCTTCCCCCTATCGAAAACGCTTCTCCAGGTTACATTATTACCCTGCTCTCGACCCTGCTTCCATTCCCACTCGCATGTTCCTGTTGCCGTTGTCTTCATCGCCGTGTCCCTCTTGTCGGGTGCTGCCTGTCCGGCTAGTGGTTGCCGCGGTGTCTCTGTGCCGTTGGCCTCTTCCAGCTCCGGTTCTATAGTTTTCCGGAAAATCCCCTCGATCGCCACACCTCCTTCGACCTTCTCTGCTTGCTCTGTGTCCTCCTTCCTTCCTGTCTTCATCTGTTCCTCATCCTTTTGTTCTCCAGATTCAGCTCCCAACTCTTTTCGTCCATCCTGTCCTTTACACTGATCCGTTCTCCTATCCAACTCGTCTGTCTGCCTTGTGATGCCCTCTTCTTGATGCTCCACGTTGACCTCCTCCAGTTGTTCTATATCGTCTTTCCCAACGGCTGACCTCACGCACACCGCGGTATCTCTACCCTCCAGTGCGATCCATGGGTCACGAACTACCTGGCCTGTCTGCTCCGGTTGGTTCTCCGCCATTTCACAGTAATCGATGGTTTCGGTGGCTATATTACGCTGCACCGTACCGTCGGATTCCCCGCAGATCTCTGGGCTGAGTCCGTACTGTGAGTGTTCGAGACTTTCTGCTTCGATAATCTCGACTACTTCTGCTAACTTTAGGAACTCGGGGAGTGTTTTAAACCCCGTTCTCTGTATATTTAGCTTTATCTCGCTTCTGGAGTTATAATAAACCCGGTCCACTTTTTCTTTTTCCGTGTAACCCGTGAATCTCATCATCTTCATTAACTCCAGGGCGTATGCCCTCGATGGTTCCGACTTTCCTTGTCTACGCCAAGTAACTTGTTCCTTAAGTTGCTCCTGGTATCTTCTAGGCAAGAAGTACTCCACCATCTCTTCAGTCAGCACCGCCCAACTGTTTATTTTGATTGGCGTGCAGATCCACCAATCAATCGCGGCGTCTTCCAAAACGAATGGCATCGACTGCACCAATTCGTCGTGATGGATGCCGAATGGCGTCGCCCAATTCTCCATCTTCCAAATAAACTCCAGTGGATTGGTTGTCCCATCGTACCGTATTCCCCAGCTTCGTATCCGGTCGAGGATCTCCACGTTTATCTTTCCTTCCATCTTCGTGTCCGTTCGTTCTGCTTTAGTCTCACTCCGACAATCTTCCGTTGACCTGATACACCCAGCTCGACATTACTCTTCTGGTGTCGGTTTCTCCCTTGCAACCACTTTAATCTGTTCGGGCGCCACTGTGACGGTTAGTCGAGGGTTTGGGCGGCTCAGGGCTGGCCCAGGGTTGTCACAGATATTTATTTGTATCGGACGTGGTTGCTGGAATAGAAAGCCGACCCCGTCCCAGAGTAGAAGTCAGGGTGAATTACACGGTAACTGAGAATAGTACTGGTTTATTCATGGGAAGTGACAAAGTTTAATTATGGGTGAGCGGTCCGCGCTACTCGTTCGGCTCGGGCGGCGTCCGGGCGGTTCGTCTCTCTCCACAGCGAAGGCGGCGCTCCACCGCGAGGTGTCGTTCCGCGTGGCCTCTCAGTGGGGTGGCGCGGGATCGTCGTGGGGCGCTGTAAAGGCAGAATGATCCCTTAGGCGGCCATTCAGGTCATCCGTCGGGGAGGTGAGTACTCTAGTCGGCGACCGTTCAGATCTGTCGAGAGAGAAATCCTGAAGCGGCCATTCAGGTCAGCCACAGGAGTAAGCGAGAACCCTAATTATGACCATTCAGATCCAAGAGAGAGAAATCCTTACGCGGCCATTCAGGTCAGCTACAGGAGTAAGCGAGAACCCTAACTTATGGCCATTCAGATCCAAGAGAGAGAAATCCTTAAGCGGCCATTCAGGTCAGCCACAGGAGTAAGCGAGAACCCTAATTTATGACCATTCAGATCCAACAGAGAGAGGAATCCTTAGGCGGCCATTCAGGTCGGCCACAGGAGTGAGCGAGAACCCTAATTATGACCATTCAGATCCAACAGAGAGAGAAATCCTTAGGCGGCCATTCAGGTCGGCCACAGGAGTGAGCGAGAACCCTAATTATGACCATTCAGATCTATAGATTATAGGAGGGCGGGAGGGTATTAAGAGCGCTAACTACCAATTAATTACTCCAACTTACTGGTTTATCTTACCAAGCTGCTTGCTGCTGCTGATGCTTACCCGATCGCTGTCGGGAACTGAGTGCCGATATGAGGCCAGCCGCCCGCTTTATATAGGCCCCTGCCGTTTCTAGTGTGCCCGCCGATGATTCGCAATTTGCCCTAATAGTGTGGCCAGCGTTCTCTCCTAGTGTGACCAGCTCTCTCTCTCTTAGTGTGGCCAGCTCTCCGTGGATGGCGCGCGCGCGGATCTTGTTTAAATTCAAATTTAGATCAATTCCATTCCTTATTCCTCTATTACAACTATATTTGTGCGCGTCTGCGCGTCACAAATTTTATTACACATAATAGTTGATAAAACATGATTGGATGAACGTATCATTGCCATTTTACCAGTGACAGACTCCTCCGATAATAAACACTTTTTATAATCAGTAAAATCTATTTTATCAACAGCGCTTCTTTTTACACCTTTCGATTTTTTAATAGTTTTTTCTTCAGTGCTATCAACACCATTTGAAAATTTGAAAGAATACATTTTTGAACGTAAACCAACAAATTCAAGCATAGGTTTCCCATTAAGTTCATCTTTGAAAAAACCCAACTTTTTCTTATTGGTTTTAGGGAAATTATATTTATTAGCTAATTCATCAGAAAATTCCGAAGTATCAAAATATGACTCTATATCATTTTTAATGTCGCTATAGAAGTCATCAGTTTTAATTGAATAAATAAATGAATCTGTATCCATGTAGTTTAATTGTATTTTTTTCATTGAATTTGGGCTTCATATAATTATAATGAAAATCATACTTTTTAATTTTGAAATTTCTAAAATAACAAAACCTAAATATAATGGTTTGTCATATAAAACATTTAATCGACTCTTTTGAAAAACAATAAAAATGGTCAGAGAATTTTCTAACACTATGGAAATTGTATTTTGCTATAAGGGATCGAGCGCAATTTCTTTTTCGCCCTACACCATCATTTGGAGATGCACTTTCCCATTCTGATATTAATTTAATATCAACTCGATTATCAACATTTTCAAAACATTTCCCGAAAACTGCGTTGTTTAGAAGCTTAAAAAAGTCTTTCTCAAATGTATTCTTAGCATTTGTTCTGTGGAATGTGTTGAGATCGATATATTTCTTAAGCAACGGTTTCTGGAAGAAACGAAGACCTCTATGGATTTTTTCAGTATTAAACCGTTTTGTAAACACTGTTTCAAATTTCTATAATGGATAATATATTTTTCCTTATCTCTAAGATCAGCTATTAATTTTTTTACTTTAGCTGATGGTGTTGGTAGCTGATTACTACAGCAAAATGGTAAGTCATTATGGCTCTCATGTAAACTAAACGGATATTCCAAATCCACCTCGAAAATGTAACCATATTCGGAATTATCTTGAATATCTAAAACATTTATTTTATCAAGATATTTATCCTCTATCCATTCAAATCCTCCATATGGTAAAGATTCGGACATGGCCCAACCATATAAATTGTTAGCATCAAAATATGATAAATATATAGACTATATTTTGTTATCATAAGAATCCAAATATTTATGAATTGCTTTGGAATATCGTTTAGTACATTGCACTAGACCACCGCGAATACCTGATTGTACAAATTTAACTTGATCTATATCTGTTAATAGTTGTAATTCTATTTGTGTGTATTTTAACATCGCCTCCCACGATAAACCAGGAATAGTGTAAAAATGTGCAGGGTTTAAAGAATGAATTTTCATACAAACATATCTAAAGTTTTCAAAAACATCTGACAATAATAAGACATCTGTTTTTAAATATAACTCTAAATAATCTTTCAAATTATTACATGCAAATGTTTCCCAGACCCTCTGTGCATGAGCATAGTTTTCTAGAGAACAATTAGATTCAGTTAAAGAGCTATAGAATACTTCCCGGGGAGGTAGAGCAGTTTCTGTTAGCCTCTCAACTGAATCCAAATATTCATAAGGAAATACACCCTTACGTCTCATTAATGCAAAATCTTCCTGGTTTTCAAAATAGGATTTTGTTATTTTTAATTGATCATCTTCAAGGTTAGAAGCAAGTGTTTCTAAAGAGGATGACATAAAACGGAACGAATCAAGGAACCGAATTTCATAATGTTCCCCTTCATCAGTTGTTATCATCTTTGAAAGGGAAATATATTTTTCCTTATTCATAGGGATAACTGTCCTTTGCGAACAAATGGCAATGGGGGGGGCTTTATATTTTAAATTGCATGCATTATGTGCAGCACCTCTAAATTTACCAGTAAAATGGCAATGATCCCTAACCCTGTCTAATAAAAGCGGACTATGGCATATATGACATTTATCACAACGTTGGAATTCTTGTTCCTCATCCTCAGATATTTGGATGGGAACTTCTTTTGAAATAAAATTGGTATAAATATCTATTAAATTACTAATGAGAGAATCTAAGAAATGTTTCCCTGCTTCTATTGTTGTTTCTAACTTAAATTTATTTAAACTATTATCATATGCACACTTTATATAGTATGCATATGCTATTGGTACATGAGTATTTAAATTAAATAATTTATTGCTAATCGCCTTCTCATCGGGTTGAAGTATGTGAAGGGGACCATAACCTCCTTGTGTACATTTTTATAGCGGAGAATAGAATTATATGGATCAGGTACTCTAGATACCATTTTACCACAGAATTCTAAATGCCTGTCCGCACATTTTTTATTCCGAGAATTATTAAGACATCTATCGCAGAAAAACAGTTTACTTTTCCCTTTACAGATCTGAGAGCTAATCAATCTATAAATATGAAACAATAAGACAAAAAATGCTATTAGCTAAAATCTCTAACTATTTTATATGTATAATTATATAAAAATAGATTAGATTAGATTTTACCTCAGAAGGGTAAAAAATTGGTCCATCGATGAGACCTTCATTATATCCATAGACAACTACGCTTATTTCCTGATTCCTTTTCATAAAATCTCCCGTTTTATGAGGGTTGAAGGGGAATTCTAATCCGGTAAAATCCAAACGCATTCCATCTTCCAAAATAATGACATCCTCCTCTATATCCACATGGTATGAGCTGCATCTACTTGCATTCTTTTCCTTATTCACAAGCGCAGCAATCAAGCTCCATTTAAAACAGTATTCATCTATTTCATTTTTCACATTCACAATTGAATGTTTCTTTTGTAGAGAAGGGGGCAGCTCGATGAAAGATGATCCTCTCATTGGGGAATATTGGTTTACATTCATCTCAAGACGAGAGATGTGAACCAAAGTCACGCCACTATCTCTCTCTTGGAACTCATCCATTTTTCCAATTATTTGTTCCGTATGTTCCTCGTATTCGGATTGTATATCAGAGTGCATGAAGAGAATTGTCATTTTTGTATGAAATGATTTCATCTCCATGCACTCCACTTCATCTTTTATGAGCTTATACACTCCGAAAAGTTCATAATTCACTTTTACGGATGTGAAGCTTTCCAAAATTGTCGATAAATGAGGCAATAATGCCACTCCAGCCTCTTGTAAGAATACTTCCGGGAATTTAACTCCAACCTCAGCATTCTCATAGAGGTAGTGGAGGATTCGTCCTTGGAATCCAACAGCCACTTTCTTAACCCGGGAATCTACGGGCTCAATTACCAACATCTTGTGTCGCTCCGTGCGCACATGTTGGTTCCAGGCAGCGATGGAGTTAACACTCAAGTTACACCTTTCACAATATTTATACATGTTTATATTTTTTGATTTTGGTTATGTTTTTTGATTTTTGTTTTTTGGTTTTGCACAGCAATTTTCTGTGTTTATTTTATGATTTTTTAGTCAATTTTATTTTCTTTTGAAGTCACTGTATATTTGTTTCAGGTTTTACCACTTTTAAAAAATTATTTAAAAGACCGAAAATAGAATTAAAACCGAAATGACTTTCGAGAAATAAATGAGTACGCGAGTGATAGTTTTTTAGAACTAAAACCACTTTTCAAATTCTTCTTCAAACGAAGACTTTTTTTGGGGGTCTTTGAATGTAACGGCTTTCCCTTAAGACTTTCCCTACGCATAAATATAAATAAGGGGATGTTCAAATTCGTTCGTTATGTAACGGCTTTCCCTTAAGACTTTCCCTACGCATAAATAGAAATAAAAGGGGGAATGTTCAAATTCGCTCGCTTCCTCCAAATTCTTTCGTCTTTTTGTTCACATGCTTAGAAAGGCTAACATCCCCCAAAGTTATGTTAATACAGGTAAGGACTGCCGCTGGTAGATAGGCACGGTATGGTATAGAGCACGGTTTGGATAGCCACGGGTAGGTTTTCCACGGGTAGGTCACCGAGAAGATCCCCCTTCTTAAACATAATTTCACAAGATCCACCCTCCTAAACACACTAGCACAAGCTGCTGACCCACAAGCCGGACAGGCACAAGCCGGATACGCACTAGCACACACACCTTATCCCTTTAACCCACTTACCAACAAATTCACACACCCCACAACACACGTGACTAATCATGATCACACATGCATAAAAATTTAGGCACCCCAAAACCTTTCCCACCAATAATTAATTGATTTATTATGCTAATTAGGACACCGGCACTTCTCCGTGTGCACGCATGCGTGACTAATTACCCCCATTACCCCCACCCCTCCGTGTGCACTCTCCCATGACTGTGCTAGAACCCGCATTAAACAACTACTGAAGACTTTCTTTAGGGGGTCTTTGAATGTAACGGCTTTCCCTTAAGACTTTTCCTACGCATTAAATAGAAATAAGGGGATGTTCAAATTCGTTCGTTATGTAACGACTTTCCCTTAAGACTTTCCCTACGCATAAATAGAAATAAGGGGATATTCAAATTCGCTCGCTTCCTCCAAATTCTTTCGTCTTTTTGTTCACATACATCCCCCAAAGTTATATTAACACAGGTCAGGACTGCTGCTGGTAGATAGGCATGGTATGGTATAGGCATGGGTAGGATAGCCATGGGTAGGTCAGCAGAAATATTTGGGGAGGATAGGCACGGGTTGGATAGCCACGGGTAGGTTAGCCACGGGTAGGTTAGCCACGGGTAGGTTAGCCACGGGTAGGTTAGCCACGGGTAGGTCACCGAGAAGATCCCCCTTCTTAAACATAATTTCACAAGATCCACCCTCCTAAACACACTAGCACGAGATATGCACAAGCTGCTGACCCACAAGCCGGACAGGCACAAGCCGGATACACACTAGCACACACACCTTATCCCTTTAACCAACCTACCACCAACTTCACACACCCCACAACACACGTGACTAATCATGACCACACATGCATAAAAATTTAGGCACCCCAAAACCTCTCCCACCAATAATTAATTGATTTATTATGCTAATTAGGACACCTGCACTCCCTCGTGTGCACGCATGCGTGACTAATTACCCCCATTACCCCCACCCCTCCGTGTGCACTCTCCCATGACTGTGCCAGAACCCGCATTATTCAACTACTAGTGATCTCTCACTCTGTCATTACCTAATTTTCGCTTACAAATATTACAATTAAGAGCTCCATAAAAATTGAAAACGTCTTGTTGAGTCATTTGTAAAGGGACTGGTAATGTCATGTGATTTGAATATAACTCGGACAAATCAGACGTTAGACTATCAATGAAAGTGCGACTCACATTCGCACATGTATTTAAAACAAACTTATCTAATTTAGAATCAAATACACACTTTATGTAGTATGCAAATGATATCGGTACATGTCTATTTACAGTTTCGGTCTTATCACTTACTATTACTGATGACGGCTCCAGTATACCTTAAAGTCAGCATAGACTATGAATGGTACCTCCAGTTGACGATGATAATTGGTGAACTCCAGCTTTGATGCATCGTGATGTGGTGCTTCCGTCACTATATTGCTGCAAAGTCGAACATGTTCCTCAGCCCTTTGGTCGCTCGTCGAATAGCACAAACATTTATTACAGAAAGGTCTTGCAATTCTTTCCTGTCCCATTTGTGCTGAGAGTAATCTGTAAATAAAAATAAAAAATTGAGTTAGTAGGGGAAAGGTGGCAGTTGTGGACATAGTTTTGTTTTTCGCTGATATCTTTTTAACTGGAGCATATTATGCGACATGTGCATATCAATGGAAAGCTAGAGACCTTAGCTAACTAGTTTTTGAATAATTACAGTGATATCTATCACTGAAAGAAAAATTTTAAAGTTTTTGTAAAATAGTCATTTTTGCCAATTTCAGATTTTTGGGGGGGGTTGTGGACACCTTTATAGAATGTGCTAAAATTACAAAAGTATCAAGTTAAACACAATCAAATGAAGAAAAAATGATAGTTTATTCATGTGTTAAGCAAAAAAAAATACAACGCATGACATCATTCCCAATCGGAATCACAATTCTTGCATGTGAAATAGCTGGAACGCATGTTAGCACACTTCAAATGCACTGGCCGATCACATACATTGCAGTGAACGGAGTTGGAGGCGGTCAATTTTTTTGGCAACATTTTAATGCAAATTATGCAAAAGTCCTCATCTTCCTCGTCCGACGACTTGGACTTGGATGACTTGGACGACTTGGAAGGCTGAGATATTTTAGCACGTTTTGCCGGTGTTTTGGCTGGCGTTGATGTGGGGCCGCGCTTAGGTGGTCTTTCGGCTGCCGTTGCCGTTGACAATTCCTGGGCAAGCTTTTTGAGTCTTGCCAAATCCTTGGCCGCCTTAGCCGCTGAATTGGCTACTCGCTCGTCAGCCTTCTGCTTCAAAGCTGTTAAAACTTCCGGTGAAGATTAAACATACCTACCAATATATTATTTTTTCTGCTGAAATTCTTTAGCGGAGGATCATCGCCACCACTCTACATAAACAAACACTATTAAGATATATTAACTTATATAGCAGTCACTATAATTTAATATTTTTAATGTTATTACTACTAAAATAACTCATGTTGACATCAACGACAATATTTTAAGATTTGTCAAACAAAAAATTGGGTGTCCACAACCCCCTACATTTAAGTGTTCACAACTGCCTCAAGCAGTCGTTTTAAAATCATATGAAAAAAAATTTTATTGTGAAAATTTTGTCCAAACTCGGACTGGAATCTTTAACATAACTAAATTTCACGTCAAAAAATCGATTGCACTCACCTTCTTAATTAACACACTTCACACGGTGACACTTTTAAAAACGTGCAATAAAACTTTTGTGATTTTTTTCACGGTGAAAAAATTCATTTTTCCGCCACACAAAGCAGACGCGTCCGTTCCGTTTGGTATAAGGCACAAAACAATCGAGCTTCAATAGCGCACACATGACATTTGACAGATCCATATATCTGTCCTGTGTCAAAAGTTACACCGGGGTGTCCACAACCACTGCTGCCACCTTTACCCTACATTTGAATTTATTTATTTATTTATTTTATTTATTTATTTATTTATTTTTTTTTGTTTATTATTTTTATTTTCTTTTTCTCATACTTACATACTTTGACATGGACTTTATCCACACAAAATGGCCGTTGGCATTGGCAGTTGCTCCATCAACATATAATAAATTAATGTGGAATTTCCTTTCCACAGCTTCCCAATAAAGTGGTCCACATACTTTATTATCCTCCTCACAATAGCCGAACACATTTAAACTTATGTGTTGGTTTTGATCGGTGAATTTATAAATTTTACTTATCTCCCTTGGGAAATCCAATCCAGTGAAATCAAATTGTATTAAGCCTTGAATATCAATTACTTCTTCGGCTATGTTCACTCCATATGAGGTGCATCGCTGTGGCTTTTTACTTCTTGAAAAGTGGGTTAGTATTCATCCTCATTTTGTACATTTATTACTGCATTTTTATTTTGCAGTTTTTTGGGGAGTACAAAATGACTCGAGCCTTTTAATGGATCACATATCAACATATTTAATTCCACTTTGATGATGCGAGTTAGCGTCCACCCGCTATCCCTTTCCTGGAACTCGCTCATTTTTGCTTCAATTTCTTGTTTGTGGAAATCAAAATATGCCGTGAAATTGGATGCAGCTGTTATAAAAGTCATTTTTGTCTGAAATGACTTTATTTCCACACGTATGAAATCCTCCTTCACTAGCATATACTCTCCAAACAATTCAAAATTGATTTTTGAGCAATGGTGGGAAGTCATTACTCTTTTAATGTGGGGAACCAGTGCTGTGCCCTGTTCATTCAGGAATTCAGTGGGATTCTTAACAGCAGGCCCTTCATTAATAAACATATATTGAAGGATGCGACCCTTGAATCCGTCAAAAATCTGCTTTACACAACCATCGAAAGGTTGTATAGCACGCGATTTATTATCTTCGGAGCGGATATGGGAATGCCATTTCTTCCCTGCAGGGAGACATATTTGGCAGGTTTGGCAAAAAATGTTGCCATTGTTAATGTTGTTGGAGGTTGATGAGGAGGTGGATGCGGTGAAGCTCATGTTGTTGCTGAAGGTTGAGGTGGATGTTGACGGAGCTGATGGAGTTGGTGATGTTGAAGGAGCTGATGGCGCTGGTGCTGGTGCTGGAGCTGATGCTGGAGCGGTAGTTTGTTTTTTGCTTTTTTTTTATTCGAGTTTTTGTCGATAAATGTTTTTGTTGTTGTTGGTGATTGTTTTTGTTGTTTGTTGTTGATTTTTATTGCTTTCGCACACAAAATTACTTTTATTTAAACTGTTTTTGTTCACTTTTTCACCACAATATGTTTGTTGATGATTTATAATGTTGTAGATAATTTTTTATTGTTTTAAAAATGTTTTCGTTGTTGATTTTTTTTTTGTTTTTGCTAACAAAATTGTTTTTATTTAAACAATTTTTTTTTTCACTTTTTCACTTTTTGTTTTTATTTAAACAATTTCGTTCACTTTTCAACTTTTACCTAAAATTTTATTAACGGATGAAGGCTAAGACCGGAGTAATGGCTTGGAGTATAAGCTGAAAGTGAATCCTGAGGCTGAAGGATTCTGAGTTTAGAGCCTATAGTTTGCTCCATTTTGACCTGGACTTTGCTGGTCATGTGCATGGATATGGAATTGGCGGTATTATCTTGGGTGGTGGATCGAAGAGGGTTCGAAATTGTTGACATGTTTTCGGGATGAAGTAGAAGTAGAAGAGACAATTTTGTGAGCGGCGCCTCATTCATAAGTACCTGAGCACCTGCAACCTTTAAAGGAAAATGCAAGTGTTTTTGCTTTCTTTCGAATGCAAGCATGCAGTCTATGAGACTTTAGAGTTCAGCAAATGCAGGTAAGTGTGTCCTTTCGGGCACACACAAATAGTTTTGGGATAGCTGGTGACCCCGTCCTTTCGTGCACACACAAGTGACCTTTTCATCCCTTCCTCTTCATTGCATGAGGCCGTCCTTTCGTGCACACATAAGTGACCTTTTCATCCCTTCCTCTTAATTGCATGAGGCCGTCCTTTCGTGCACACACAAGTGACCTTTTCATCCCTTCCTCTTGTGTGTGCACAGGCTTTGTTGACCTGAACGCACGTGCACAGGTGCTACCCTCCATCCCTTTTTGGGTCTGATTTGATCGATGGAAAACGCGGATCAAACGCGTTTCGATATCGCTCAATCGCATTCGCACTCGTTGTCGTATCGAGTGCGTCTTCGTGGCGGTACCGCTTCCACACACGTTTCTCACGTGTCCTCACACCATTCAATCAGTGACCCTAATCAATTTTTATTACCCTACCCTTTTAAGGGGGTGACATGTGACAGATAACCCTTTTTATCTAATTAATGACCCTATCAATTAGCGACATATCAAAGGTGGCGCCGAAGTAAGGTTATTACACTACTGGCCAGATCGGACATCTACATCATACAGCTGCCATAGGAAGGATCGGAAATTTTGGAGGAAAATAACGAAAACGAGTTTTAATTGGCTTCCCAAATACCAAGATGGCCGACTGCAAACCTAAACCATCTACATATTTCGGCCATCTAATTAAAGTGTGCTGCGTTATTTTGTTTCGGGACAAAATATGAAACTAAAAATGAGCCCATATTTTTAATTTGTTGTTATATTTTCTAAAGTTAAGGAGCTAGAAATTAAAAAGTTATTTACCATTAAAGGTAATAAAATGTACTATTTTCTGCAAAAAAATCGTTTCAAAGCCTAAGTTGGCGAACATATTTGTACGCATAGTTTTTCTGGTAAGTGTACCAATTTTAATTATTTCCAGCCTTGAAAAACATTTTTTTTTATAGATAGAATTTTTGATTTTAATCGATTTATTTTTAATATTACAAAAAAATCGTTTCACTGAAATTTGCTTTATTTCCAGCTCTATTCACTTAAATTCGCGTTAGTTTCTGCTCTAGTATAAATACAAACTTCCTAATTTCTGTATTTTTATTCCCTTGAAGGGTATTATAATTTTAGTCAGTAGTTTGCAACGCAGTGAAGGAGACATTTCCGATCCTATAAACCCTATATATTCTAGATCAGCACCAGCTGCCGAGTCGATCTAGCCAAGTCAGTCTGTCTGTCTGTCCGTACGATTATACTCAAACTAGTCCCTCAGGTTTGAAGCTGTCTGAATTAAACTTTGCAGATAGTCTTCATATCCTCTCACTATTATATAAGTCGGAACAGGCCGGATCGGACATCTACATCACACAGCTGCCATAGAAAGGATCGGAAATTTTGGAGGAAAATAATTAAAGGTCGAAAACGAGTTTTAATTGGCTTCCCAAATAACAAGATGGCCGACTGCAAGCCTGAACCATCTACATATGTCGGCCATCTAATTAAAGTGTGCTCCGTTATTTCCTTTCGGGAAAAAATATTAAACTAAAAATTAGCCCATATTGTTAATTTTTTGTTATATTTTCTAAAGTTTAAGAGCTAGAAATTAAAAAATTTATTTACCATTAAAGCTAATAAAATGTACTGTTTTCTGCAAAAAATCGTGTTAAGGCCTAAGTTGGCGAACATATTTGTACGCATAGTTTTTCTGGTAAGTGTACCAATTTTAATTATTTCCAGCCTTGAAAATCATTTTTTTTTATAGATAGAATTTTTGATTTTAATCGATTTATTTTTAATATTACAAAAAAATCGTTTCACTGAAATTTGCTTTATTTTCAGCTCTATTCACTGCAATTCGCGTTAGTTTCTGCTCTAGTATAAATACAAACTTCCTAATTTCTGTATTTTCCGATCCTATAAACCCTATATATTCTAGATCAGCACCAGCTGCCGAGTCGATCTAGCCAAGTCAGTCTGTCTGTCTGTCCGTACGATTATACGCAAACTAGTCCCCCAGGTTTGAAGCTGTCTGAATTAAACTTTGCAGATAGTCTTCTATATCCTCTCACTATTATATAAGTCGGAACAGGCCGGATCGGACATCTACATCATACAGCTGCCATAGGAAGGATCGGAAATTTTTGAGGAAAATAATTATAACTTTGCCAGTTTTCAATATATTTTCATAAAATTTGAGATATGGTCATTTTGCTTAATACTAGAATTTTGTTTTAATTTGATCACAAGTGGTCGACGATATCATATAGGTGCCATAAGAAAGATCGGAAAATTTTGAAGACAAAAATTATAACTGAGCCCATTTTATGAGCAGTTATCCTATGGTAAAATGTAGAGGAAAATACAAAACTGTAAATCTAAAACTAAAACTGTAAAACTGTTTATGTAGTTTAATAGGTAAACCGATTTTTTTTTGTATATCTATATATATAAAATGCTTTGTCCTGACTGACTGACTGACTGACTGACTGATATATCACAGCCATGGCCAAACCACATGTCTTAGAGACTTGAAGTTTTTTTTAAAAAATCAGAAAAAAAATTCCAGATTCGTATGGGTATTTTAATTTTCTAATTCCACCTGCAACCTATTTTAAAAAATAGAAAACATAAATTTAAAAAAATAATTTTAATGGGATAATATTGATATTCGTCAAAGGCTTAGAGTAGGCCTTGCCTCATTTTATATTTGTCATTCGACTTCAAAGAATCTTTATTTCTCATTCAGTGCGCTAACTTCAAAGCGAAATTTAATACGAAATTTTAAGTGTGGATCTGCATCCGATCAAAGCGAGGATGCAATAGCGGGCCCTCTAGTATTATATAAATGCTTTGTATAATTCCTGTTAGATTTTCTTTTAATTTAATTAAATTTGGTTCGTTCATAATGATCAAATTGTAAGCTGCAAGGTTAAACAAACTTCGGCGTTTCGAAGTTACCATACTTTGTTTCTTTGTTTCTAAAAAAAATTAAATATCGATTTAAGTCCTTCTAATGACTGCAACTATCTTTAAAAATATGATGAACAAATTAAAACAAAAATGTTCTCATATTTTAAAATAATTTTTATGTAGCTATTATATAATGTGCAAAATCTCAACACAATACTTTCATTTTTAAATTGTATATCTTAATATGCAGATTTATTAACCGAATAATTACTTACACAATAATGTTTTGGCTCTCCAAATATAGATTCCCTTCTTGTTGTGTTTTTATATTGGCTACTTTGGGTAATTTGTTTTATTAACAATAAACACAATAAATTAAACAATATCGAAATCATATTATAGAAATGTAGTAAAGAACTGCTTCAGAATATTTGTTTTAATTAGAGAAGAACGATCCGTTCATTCTCGTTTCCATTTATTAAATGCTTTGTATGAGCTGATTTTGGGTTCAGCTAACCCGCACATACAATGCTTATATCTATTTCTTTTGCAATTACATTTATACATATACATGTGTATGCGGAAGGCATGCATATGTTATGTATGGCTTGACCACTTGAGCTGCAAAGTGCATGCTCAGCATTCTCACGCTTCACTATCGGCTTATGTGTAAGCGTTGGATCGTATTGCTTGGGTGCTGGAATGCTTATGTTGTTGTTGGTGGTCTTTTTGGTATTTGTATATTTATATTTATTGTGACAAAATGTCACAATGTATAAACGCGAAGTTATACCCTAAGTTATAATGCATTGGTAGGGTAGATATGCCACAATATATTTTTCTCTTTCTGTCAGTGTATAAAATTATGATATGGTCGTTACAGGTGCCATGCCTGACATTTGCAGTCCGCCATTTTGTTAGCACAACCATTGACGCATAGCCAATGAAAACGAAGTATGTGGGTAAATGGAACGTAAGAACAATATGGAATCATCCTAACGTGAGACAACGCCTAACGGTCGAAAACCAGTTTTAATTGGCTTCCCAAATACCAAGATGGCCGACTGCAAACCTGAACCATCTATGTCGGCCATCTTATTGAAGTGTGCTGTTTATTTCGTTTCGGAACAAAATATTAAACTAAAAATGAGCCCTTATTGTTAATTTGTTGTTATATTTTCTAAAGTTTAGGAGCTAGAAATTAAAAAGTTATTTACCATTTAAGCTAATAAAATGTACTGTTTTCTGCAAAAAATCGTTTTAAAGCCTAAGTTGGCGAACATATTTGTACGCATAGTTTTTCTGGTAAGTGTACCAATTTTAATTATTTCCAGCCTAGAAATACATATATTTTTCATAGAAAGAATTTTTGATTTGAATCGATTTATTTTTAATATTACAAAAAAATCGTTTCACTGAAATTTGCTTTATTTTCAGCTCTATTCACTGCAATTCGCGTTAGTTTCTGCTCTAGTATAAATACAAACTTCCTAATTTCTGTATTTTTATTCCCTTGAAGGGTATTACAATTTTAGTCAGTAGTTTGCAACGCAGTGAAGGAGACATTGGGGGTAATGGGGGTAAATAATCACGCATGCGTGCACACGGGGGAGTGCAGGTGTCCTAATTAGCATAATAAACCCATTTATTATTGGTGGGAAAGGTTTGGGGTGCCTAAATTTTTATGCATGTGTGATCATGATTAGTCACGTGTGTTGTGGGCCTGCATGTGCGTGTTACAGTGTGTTTGCGTCTTGTGTTACTGTTTTTAATCAGGGGGAGTTTTTTCAATTAAGATATCAGGTGTTAAGTATCTTGTCTAAGCATGTAAGGTTTTGTTAAATGAACGTGGCTAACCTACCCGTGCCTATACCATACCGTGCCTATCTACCAGCAGCAGCCCTGACCTGTGTTAACATAACTTTGGGGGATGTTAACCTTTCTGAGCATGTGAACAAAAAGACGAAAGAATTTGGAGGAAGCGAGCGAATTTGAACATCCCCTTATTTCTATTTATGCGTAGGGAAAGTCGTTACATAACGAACGAATTTGAACATCCCCTTATTTCTATTTAATGCGTAGGGAAAGTCTTAAGGGAAAGCCGTTACATTCAAAGACCCCCTAAAAAAGTCTTCGTTTGAAGAAGAATTTGAAAAGTGGTTTTAGTTCTAAAAAACTATCACTCGCGTACGCATTTATTTCTCGAAAGTCATTTCGGTATTAATTCTATTTTCGGTCTTTTAAATCATTTTTTAAAAGTGGTAAACCTGAAGTGATTTAAAAAATAAACAAATATACTGTGACTTTAACAAATATACTGTGACTTAAAAAAATAAAAGTGACTAAAAAATCATAAAAATATACACAGAAAATTGCTGTGCAAAACCAAAAAAAACAAAAAAAAAAAAAAAACAAAAAACAAAACCAAAATCAAAAAAACAAAAAACAAAACCAAAATCAAAAAATATAAACATGAATAAATATTGTGAAAGGTGTAACTTGAGTGTTAACTCCATCGCTGCCTGGAACCAACATGTGCGCACGGAGCGACACAAGATGTTGGTAATTGAGCCCGTAGATTCCCGGGTTAAGAAAGTGGCTGTTGGATTCCAAGGACGAATCCTCCACTACCTCTATGAGAATGCTGAGGTTGGAGTTAAATTCCCGGAAGTATTCTTACAAGAGGCTGGAGAGGCATTATTGCCCCATTTATCGAAAACTTTGGAAAGCTTCACATCCGTAAAAGTGAATTATGAACTTTTCGGAGTGTATAAGCTTTTAAAAGATTAAGTGGAGTGCATGGAGATGAAATTCTTTCAAACAAAAATGACAATTCTCTCGATGCACTCTGATATACAATCTGAATACGAGGAACATACGGAACAAATAATTGGAAAAATGGATGAGTTCCAAGAGAGAGATAGTGGCTGGACTTTGGTTCACATCTCTCGTCTTGAGATGAATGTAAACCAATATTCCCCAATGAGAGGATCATCTTTCATCGAGCTGCCCCCTTCTCTACAAAAGAAACATTCAATTGTGAATGTGAAAAATGAAACAGATGAATACTGTTTTAAATGGAGCTTGATTGCTGCGCTTGTGAATAAGGAAAAGAATGCAAGTAGATGCAGCTCATACCATGTGGATATAGAGGAGGATGTCATTATTTTGGAAGATGGAATGCGATTGGATTTTACCGGATTAGAATTCCCCTTCAACCCTCATAAAACGGGAGATTTTATGAAAAGGAATCAGGAAATAAGCGTAGTTGTCTATGGATATAATGAAGGTCTCATCGATGGACCAATTTTTTACCCTTCTGAGGTAAAATCTAATCTAATCTATTTTTATATAATTATACACATAAAATAGTTTGAGATTTTAGCTAATAGCATTTTTTGTCTTATTGTTTCATATTTTAGATTGATTAGCTCTCAGATCGGTAAAGGGAAAAGTAAACTGTTTTTCTGCGATAGCTGCCTTAATAATTCTCGGAATAAAAAATGTGCGGACAGGCATTTAGAATTCTGTGGTAAAATGGTATCTCGAGTACCTGATCCATATAATTCTATTCTCCGCTATAAAAATGTACACAAGGAGGTTATGGTCCCCTTCACATACTTCAACCCGATGAGAAGGCGATTAGCAATAAATTATTTAATTTAAATACTCATGTACCAATAGCATATGCATACTATATAAAGTGTGCATATGATAATAGTTTAAATAAATTTAAGTTAGAAACAACAATAGAAGCAGGGAAACATTTCTTAGATTCTCTCATTAGTAATTTAATAGATATTTATACCAATTTTATTTCAAAAGAAGTTCCCATCCAAATATCTGAGGATGAGGAACAAGAATTCCAACGTTGTGATAAATGTCATATATGCCATAGTCCCCTTTTATTAGACAGGGTTAGGGATCATTGCCATTTTACTGGTAAATTTAGAGGTGCTGCACATAATGCATGCAATTTTAAATATAAAGTCCCCCATTTTATTCCAGTTTTTTTCCATAATTTCGTAAGTTACGATTGCCATTTGTTCGCAAAGGACTTTGCTCTTATACCTGGAGAAATGACAGTTATCCCTTCGAATAAGGAAAAATATATTTCCCTTTCAAAGATGATAACAACTGATGAAGGGAAACGTTTTGAAATTCGCTTTCTTGATTCGTTCCGTTTCATGTCGTCCTCTTTAGAAACACTTACTTCTAACCTTGAAGATGATCAATTAAAAATAACAAAATCCTATTTTGAAAACCAGGAAGAATTTGCATTAATGAGACGTAAGGGTGTATTTCTGTGCGATCCGATAATGTTGGTCGAGTGACCAGAGTTACTCGAAGTGGCCTCGCCTATTAGTCTCTGACTCCTCTCTATAAAATATCTACTTAATAATCGGGTAATCGATTGCAGCCTGAAATGTGACAACTCCTCGCTAGGTCGCCGCCAGAATCTCACCTCTATCGGACGTGTATTTGCTAAGAAAGAACAATACTATACTTTGTTAATTTAAGTGACAAGTTATATCATATGGAAGAAGTCAATATCGTAATCAACAATAAACAAATATCTTAAAGTCGGTGTTACAACTTTATTGTAAAGAGGACACTGCAATTTTGGGGGCTCGACCGAGGATATTGCCCACCATTTGTTAACTTGAACCTTAATTTATATTTCACACAAGAGGAATATAAAACAAAGTATTGTGCAGTGCGGAGGATTATGTGATAATCGGAACTCTAAAACTGGTTAAAAGTTTTAGAACAAGAAAGACAAATTGGTCAATGAGTGACAGAGACAGCGATAGACGCGGAAAAGAATTTTATCACATGGCGTACAGAATTTCATCAGAAAACGAAAATTCTGAGAAACTGAGCGAGTGAGCGTGAAGCAACGAGTGGCGGTGACCAAGGAAGGGAAATGCATCGGATTTTGCTGGTATAGAGCAAGAAGTAAGGAGGATCAGGCTGGGAAAAGTCAGAAGTAAGGAGCAGCGGAGCAGGCTGGAGAAAGCAGAGAGAGACGAGATCAAGCAAGATATTGGAGCTGGTGGCGTTAACGGAGCGTGCGGGCAAGAACGTGTTGGCCAGGATTGGAACACGGAGATTTGGAGGCAGACGTCGACGGCCAGGTGATTCCGATTGAGTTTATCTTCGGAGAAGCAGCGGTATAAGCTGGTTAAATAGAACAGCGAGTTTTATTGAAATCAAAGAAAAGCAGACGAAATCAACATATCGTGTGGCCAGGGCTGGAACACGAGCAGCAGTAGCAGATCGAGCTAGAGAGGATCAAGAGGTGGACAAGCAGCGGAGCAGACGAGAGAAGTGCAGAGCGGGAGCAGCAGAGCATCGTCGGTGTGTGCGAGCATAACCTTGTTGGCCAGAACTGAGGCACGTGGTTTTGCAAGCAGGCAAGGCGGATTCCAATTGGAAGCATAGCAGGTAGCTGTGTGCAGACTAAGAAGAAGAGTACGAGCAGAGACGCTACAGAGAGCGGTAAACGCGAGAGGCAGCGAGACGGCAAGAGACGCCGCCGAAACAGGGTTGTTTGCAATACAGTTTGTATGTAAAAGAAGTTTGTATGTATGTAATTGCAAACGAAGGGCAAAGAAATTAAAGTTAAATCACAAGTTTGTCATCATATTAACTGTAATTTATCAGCAGGTTATCTTTGTAAAATGGAGAGAGGCGAGATTTTGGCATTGCGAGTGGAAGAACTGCGACGGAAGTTGTCAGAGCTGCAGTTGAGTACGACCGGGTTGAAAGCTGAATTACAACAACGATTGCTAACTCATTATGGGTTAATGGATGAGGGTGAGTCAGAGACTGATGGTGAGCCTGCAGATTTTAGGTCAACATCCTCTACGCCAACCACCCACAATATCAGAGCAGGTAGGCAACATGACCAAGTTGCACAGGGACAGTCTAGATCTTGGTTTACTTTGAAGGATGCTGAGGGCAGCGTTTCTCAGTTTTCAGGCACAGGTTCTCCGAATATTGATCTTTGGATAGAGGAATTGGAAGATTGTGCGGCTACTGTAGATTGGAGCCCACTGCAGCAGTTTGTATATGCAAAACAGTTACAAACAAAAATGTTTGTGCGTAGCCAGAGAGACATTAAGGACTAGGAGAGTTTGAAGTCAGCTTTGTTAAGGGAGTTTGCAGTGCAGGTATCTTCAGCCGAGATTCATCGCAGATTGGGAAAACGTCGTCAGCATAAGGGAGAATCTTTACAGGAGTTTTTCTATGCTTTAATGGAGATAGCTAAGCCGGTACGTTTGGAGGATGAAAGTCTGATTGAGTACTTTGAAGAAGGAATCCCAGATGCAAGATCAAATAAATCCATGCTGTATCAGGCTAGGAATCTGAAAGAGTTGAAGTGGCAGATCGAAGCATATCAAAAGGCACGTAGCGCATCTAAGCCGGAAAACAAGTATGCATTCCAGGGCGGTAAGATTGCGGATGAGGTAGCGAAGGAAAAGACAAAAGATTCGGTTAGGAAATGTTTCAGGTGTGGAGATCTGTCCCACATGAAGAGAGATTGTCCAGTACAGGAGAAATGTTTCAAGTGTAATCGGCCAGGTTCAAACAGGGAAGGTAGTTCCACAGCAAGTTCGTGAACCAGTTGCTTGTAGTTTGGAAGTAAAATCGGTATTTTGCTCAAACGTTGAGTTTAAGGGACTTGTAGATACAGAAGCAGAGCTGTGTTTAATGCGTAGGCGAGTATTTTTGAAGCTGGGCGTAGGCGTTGGCAGTTTGATGGGCAGACAAAGAGTTTTGACAGGAATTGGAGAAAGTCAGGTGCTGACTTTCGGTAGCTTCAAAGCGCCAGTTAGTATCGATGGCATAGAAATGTGGATTGAATTCCACGTGATTCCAGACGAGGACATGAAGTTTGATGCAATTTTAGGCACCACAATTTTGGAAAATGTCGACATGATGGTCACGAAGACAGGAACTGTGTTTTCGAAAAGAGTTCAGCGTGTGCAAACTAACGATTCACAGAGAAATTAAAGTTCATGTTCACAGTTAATGAACGAATTTGGCAGCCTGTGTATGTTAACCACAGAAAATTGTAAGTCAGGCTTGGATTTGGAACATTTAGGCAAGGGTGTCGCTTCAGAAATAGAGGGACTGGTCGAGAATTATAAACCAAGGAGAAATCTGAGTTCGCCAGTGGAAATGAAGATCTTACTGACAGATGAGTTGCCGGTTTATCAACATCCAAGGCGTTTGGCCTATTGTGACCAAAAGATAGTCGATGATCAAGTGCAGGAATGGCTTAGGGAAGGTATAATTAAGCCAAGTATTTCAGAGTTTGCCTCACGAATTGTTTTGGTAGATAAGAAGAATGGGAAAAAGCGGTTGTGCTGTGATTATCGTAAGCTGAATGAAAAGATTGTCAGAGATAATTTCCCAACCGCACACATGGATTGCGTTATTGAAAAACTTCAAGGTGGAGAGATTTTCACAACTCTGCACTTGACAAATGGATTCTTTCACGTTCCTGTGTCACCAGAATCTCAAAAGTACACATCGTTTGTAACTATGAGTGGGCAGTACGAGTTCATGTTTGTACCTTTCGGTATAACTAATTCTCCAGCAGAATTTACCTGATTTATAATGGCAGTTCTACGAGATGTGATCAAGAATGATGATGCAGTCGTGTACATGGACGATGTTATCATCGCTAGCAAGAGTGTGGAACAGGGATTAGTAAAATTAAAGCGAGTCTTGAAGGTGGCAGAAGAAAGCGGCTTGCGTATAAATTGGAGCAAGTGTCAGATATTGAAGAAGAGAGTTAATTTCTTAGGATATATCGTAGAGAATGGCACAATTAAACCAGGTGAGGAGAAAACAAGAGCGGTGGCTGAATTTCCGATTCCTCGTGATAAAAAGGGAATTCAAAGGTTTTTAGGTCTGATGTCGTATTTTCGAAAGTTCGTAGAAAATTACGCAGTAATCGCAAAGCCATTGTCTGATACGTTACGTAAGGAAGTACTGTTTGAATTCAAAGAAAAGCAACTAGAGGCGTTTGAAAGATTAAAAGCACCGCTAATCAGTGGTCCCGTCCTGAAACTGTATGACCCTTCCCTTGAAACGGAAATTCATACCGATGCGTCAAAATTTGGATTCGGAGCCGTGTTGCTGCAGCTAGATAGGGAAGATAGTTTGTGGCACCCAATCTTCTATATGAGTCGAAAGACGAAACCGTGCGAAGAGAAGTATCATTCTTATGAACTTGAAGTGCTAGCTGTCATTGGAGCCTTGGTAAAGTGGCGAGTTTACGTTCTGGGGAAAAGATTTAAAATAGTCACGGACTGCAATGCTTTTTCAATGACTATGAAGAAAAAGGAGATTCCGCTTAGAGTTTCACGTTGGGCAATGTACTTGCAAGATTTCGATTATGAAATCGAACATAGGTCAGGTAACAAGATGAGACATGTAGATGCCTTGAGTAGAGTGTATTGTTCCGTTTCGACAGATAGCCTAATACATCGATTAAGAGAGGCACAGCAAACGGATGAATGGACGAAGGCAATGAAAAGTGTTGTTGAGACAAAAGGTTATGAGGATTTCTATGTATCGAACGGAATCGTCTTCAAAGATCCGAATAAGGAGTTACTAGTAGTTCCATCGCTTATGGAAGAGGAGATAATTCGAAATGCACACCAGCAAGGTCATTTTTCATCCAAGAAGACTCAGGAGTTGCTTGAAAAGTCATATTATATCCCCAAGGTGAAAGAGAAGACCATGAGAATTGTTGAGAGTTGTGTAGAGTGCATCTTAGTGAATGCGAAAGCTGGTCGACAAGAAGGGTTTCTGACACCGATCGACAAAGATGACAAGCCGTTGGTAACATACCACATAGACCATGTTGGCCCGATGGAGTTAACTAAAAAGCGTTATAACCACATTGTCGTTATAGTTGATGCCTTCTCTAAATATGTATGGCTATACCCTACACGAAGCACAGGTGTTGAAGATGTACTGAGTTGCTTGGAGCGTCAATCAGTAAATTTTGGAAACCCATACAGGATCGTGTCGGATCGAGGATCAGCTTTTACTTCACATTTGTTTAAGGACTATTGCGAAAGGGAGAAGATACAGCACTTGCTAAAAGACAAAAGTTTCCCCGTTCAAGCTGCTAACAGGTCTTGATATGCGTTTTGCGAGCAATCTAGAGTTAAAAGAGTTAATCGAAGAGTGTTTAATTACCGAACTAGACGATGAAAGGGATAAGTTGCGCGCAAAGGCAAGAGAGAATATTCAGGATATCCAACAAGAAAACAAAAGGGCATTCGACTCTAAAAGAAAGGCAGAAAGGAAGTTTGCAGTCAATGATTTGGTAGCTATAAAACGGACACAGTACGGAACCGGCTTGAAGTTAAAAGGAAAGTACTTAGGGCCATAAAAATAGTCAAGATCAACAGTCATGGGCGTTACGAAGTTGAAAGAGTAGGACATGGAGAAGGGCCATATAGGACTAAGACAGTGGCAGAGTTTACGAAACCATTCGGGTCGAATCAAACGTCAGGAAGGCCGAATGTGGGATCCGGTAATGTTGGTCGAGTGACCAGAGTTACTCGAAGTGGCCTCGCCTATTAGTCTCTGACTCCTCTCTATAAAATATCTACTTAATAATCGGGTAATCGATTGCAGCCTGAAATGTGACAACTCCTCGCTAGGTCGCCGCCAGAATCTCACCTCGATCGAACGTGTATTTGCTAAGAAAGAACAATACTATACTTTGTTAATTTAAGTGACAAGTTATATCATATGGAAGAAGTCAATATCGTAATCAACAATAAACAAATATCTTAAAGTCGGTGTTACAACTTTATTGTAAAGAGGACACTGCAATTTTGGGGGCTCGACCGAGGATATTGCCCACCATTTGTTAACTTGAACCTTAATTTATATGTCACACAAGAGGAATATAAAACAAAGTATTGTGAAGTGCGGAGGATTATGTGGTAATCGGAACTCTAAAATTGGTTAAGAGTTTTAGAACAAGAAAGACAAATTGGTCAATGAGTGACAGAGACAGCGATAGACGCGGAAAAGAATTTCATCACATGGCTTACAGAATTTCATCAGAAAACGAAAATTCTGAAAAACTGAGCGAGTGAGCGTGAAGCAACGAGTGGCGGTGACCAAGGAAGGGAAATGCATCGGATTTTGCTGGTAAAGAGCAAAAAGTAAGGAGGATCAGGCTGGGAAAAGTCAGAAGTAAGGAGCAGCGGAGCAGGCTGGAGAAAGCAGAGAGAGACGAGATCAAGCAAGATATTGGAGCTGGTGGCGTTAACGGAGCGTGCGGGCAAGAACGTGTTGGCCAGGATTGGAACACGGAGATTTGGAGGCAGACGTCGACGGCCAGGTGATTCCGATTGAGTTTATCTTCGGAGAAGCAGCGGTATAAGCTGGTTAAATAGAACAGCGAGTTTTATTGAAATCAAAGAAAAGCAGACGAAATCAACATATCGTGTGGCCAGGGCTGGAACACGAGCAGCAGTAGCAGATCGAGCTAGAGAAGATCAAGAGGTGGACAAGCAGCGGAGCAGACGAGAGAAGTGCAGAGCGGGAGCAGCAGAGCATCGTCGGTGTGTGCGAGCATAACCTTTTTTTTTTATTTTATTTTTATTTTTTTGTTATGCTTTGCTTTTATTTATTGAATCTTCTCATTTACGAGACTAACAATAAGTGTATCAAATCTTATACTATAACCTAACTAGGAGTCATGTAGACTGAGATAGTGGCCCTGACAAATTATGGCTGGGTTGGAAGGTCTGTACGTTGCAGGCGGGTTCGAGTGGAGACCCGAGTCAAGACCCTTGCTAGAGGATTTGGGTGGACAGAGAGTTTTTCATTGTAGGACGCTTTTTGCTTGTCTATTTCATCTTTAACTGCGAGAATGCAGAGGTCCCTGTGGATGTTTTGGTAACGAATATACCATGGTGCCCCAGTGATAGTTCGCAGGATTTTTGATTGGGCTCGCTGTATGATGTCTATGTTGGTTCTGCTCGCGTTCCCCCACAGCTGGGAGCCATACGTCCAGATTGGCTTAAGAGTGGAGTTGTACAGCAGGACCTTGTAGTCCAGACATAAGGGCGATCGTGAGCTTATAATCCAGTGGAGGCTGCTGGCTTTCAGTTTTAGGTGCAGTTTCTTGCATTTGATATGTCTACGCCATGTTAGACGTCTGTCGAGGTGGATGCCGAGATACGTTACTTCATTAACTTGGGGGATCTGCGTGCTATTCATACAGAGCGGAGGGCAAGTTTGTCTGTTAAGGGTAAACGTTATGTGCTTACACTTCTGTTCGTTTATTCTAATACGCCAGTCAGATAGCCACTTCTCGACTACCACGAGGTGGTTGGCGAGTTGGGTTGTTGCACGGACTGGGCATCTGGAGCGGCTAATGATCGCAGTGTCGTCGGCGAAGGTGGATGTTGTTAGTCGGTCACTCGTGGGAATATCTGCTGTGTAAAGGACGAATAAAGTTGGCCCAAGTGCGCTACCTTCGATAGTGTAGCTGTCGGAAATTGTTGTGTTACATCTTACTGCGAAGGCTCTATTGTAGAGGTAGGATTCAAGGAGTTTATGAGTGTACCCGGGCAAGTGTGTTTTAATTTTATGCATGAGACCTTTGAGCCAGACGCGGTCGAATGCTTGAGATACGTCGAGGAATATCGCGCTGCAATATTCCCTATGTTCGAAGGCTGTGCGAATTTCTGATGTTATTATGTTTACTTGCTCTATAGTTCCGTGTTTTTCTCTGAAGCCAAATTGATGGGCTGGGATAATGTTGTGGGCTCCCATATATGGTATTATACGCGTTAGAAGGCATTTTTCGAATAATTTGGACAGGCATGATAATAAACTTATTGGTCTGTAGGATGACGGAATCGTGTGATCTTTTCCGGGCTTCGGTATCATTATAATAATTGATTTTTTCCATTTCCTTGGATAGTAGCCGAGACTTATGATTCCATTGAAGAGTTTACAGATGACCTCAATAGCACAGTACGGAAGTTCCATTATCATTTTTGTAGTTATTAGGTCACCGCCTGGAGCCTTTTTTGGTTTTAGCTCCCTGATGACTTTTGTGATCTCGTTCGGCTGAAATGTAGTTGGCGTGGATTCACTTTCGAGGTGGATTTGCGGAGGAACATAATCATTAGCTGCGGGGTTCGGCTGGAAGACGTCTCTGTGATGTAAGGCAAATGATTCGGCTCTATGTTTGTCGCTGCGGGCCCAGCACCCTGAAGAATTCCTTATAGGGGTGACGGTTTGAATTGGAGAGCTTAGATTTGGGTGAGCCCTCCACAAGGGATGCTTTGTACTAGTTGGCGAGAGTTTTCCAATATATTTAAGTTGTTCATTTTCAGCTTCTTGCTTCAGGGCCCGGTTTAGATTGCGGGTGGCTTCAGTAAGACGTTGCTTTGAGCATGGCGATCTGCTGGTTTGCCACGCTCGTCGCAGACGCCTCTTTTCCTGAACCAGCTGTTCGATTTGCCGGTTGGTTTTGAACTTCTTAAATTCCCCAACTTTCCGAATAGGGGTTGAGATCCTGGCTGCTGTGACGAGTACCTCTTCCAGGGCGGAGGTGGAGCAGTCGATGTCCGCTTCGATATTTAGTTGGGGAGTTAGCTCAATGTGGGAACTCACATACTTTCTGTATTTCATCCAGTTAGTGTTGTGCGACGTCAGCCTGTAGGGGTGGTCCGTAATTTCTGGGCTTTGAAGAAGGCTTATCAACAAAAGCGAGTGGTCAGATGAGAGATCCGGTAGTGCTATGGCGCTTATTAGATTGCGTGGGATGTGTTTTGTCACCGCGAAATCAATTAGATCTGGGATCTTTTTTGGGTCTGCAGGCCAATATGTGGGGCTACCAGGAGAAACGTAGTCCAGTTTATTGCTCACCTTTATAAGTGCATTATACAGTTGCCTTCCCTTGGGAGTCACGAGGCGTGATCCCCAGTGCGTGTGTTTGGCGTTGTAGTCTCCTGCGGCTATGAAGGGATCCCCCAGAGTGTTGTAGAAGTCCATGAATTGACCTTCAGAGATAGTAAATCGAGGTGGGCAGTAGACAGCGGCAATACAAAGGTTGCCGTTTCCTGAATGCACTTTTATGGACGTGGCTTGCAGGTAATTTGTTGCAAACCGTTGATGAAAGTGGTGTTTAATGCGTTCTCTGATTAAGATGCCCGTTCCGCCGTGGGCCTTGCCATCCAGATGATCTGTGCGGTAAAAGGTATAACCTCTTATATGGAAGTTATATCTCCCTGTGAGGTGCGTTTCAACCAGCAGCATGGCGTCGATGTGATTTACGTTTAGGAATTGAGTTATTTCAAGTTTATGCCGTGAAATGCCGTTGGCATTCCACATGGATATACGTAGGTTAGTCATTTATTATTTGGACTGTTGTGCTACAAGCAACTGAATTACCATGTGCTGGTTCTGAACAAGGGTTTGCATGGTTGTTTTCATGAATGACATAAGTTCCATCATACTTTGTTGCATGGTGAACATCATAGATTCCAATTTGCTTTGCGGCTGCCCTGGAACCTGCTGAGCATTTTCTGAGTGAGGCTGGGGTGGATTTTCCATGCCTGTTCTTAGTGCTTCGGCGTAGGAGATTTCCTTGGTTGTATTTAGCTGCCCAAATGATGATCTGGCTGCCTTGGCGAAAAATACGTCTGGCGTACTTTTTGAGTTGTAATACACATTTTGCGTATGTTGTTGGTGCGTAGCTGTCGCTCGTCGCATGCGACTCTTCAGCTCCTTGTAGACCGCACAGCCTCTATAGTTTGCCGTATGGTTTCCTCCACAGTTGCCACATTTTTTCATTTGGGGGTCTTCTTTGTTTGCGGGGCAGTTTACGGAGTTGTGGAAGTCTCCGCAGGCTACGCAGACCGTCCGAAGTGTGCAGTAAGTCTTGGTGTGTCCATACTCTTGGCAGTTTGTGCATTGAACAGGGCCGTTGCGTTTGTGGGGTTCTTCCACGGTGATTCTACGATGCAGTAAGAGCTGCAGCTTGTAGATCGGGTGCACTTCGTTTTTCTTTAAGGCTTTCCTATCTGGTTCGAGCTCGACCTTGAAAAGTGGTTGCGGTTTTTTGTTTCTGTTAACAATATTGCTAACATTTTTGGCACAGAAGACCCTGGCCTTAAGGGCTTCTTGAATTTCAGAGGGGGTGACGTCAGGTTCTATACCTTTTAGCACAACTTGCAGTCCCTTGCTGCTTTTTAGTTGGTAGGTGTAGAAGTTCTTTTTTGTGTCCTCCAGGTACTTAGACACAGCTCGGAAGTGTTCTTCGGACTTCGTTTGAACCTTTGTTTCGTGTATGTTCCCTTTAATAAGCGGAACAACATGGAAATTCTCGTCCCCGACCAGCGCAACAATTTTGTTGACCAGGGCGCTTGAACTCTTTTCCCTTATGTAAATAGGTGGGGGCTTAGGTTTCCTTTGGGTCTCCTGCCCCAACTCTGGTTGGTTGTTGTCCGCCTCTCCTAGGATGGAGAAACGGTTTTCATTGGAGCTCCTCGTTTGGTCGGTGCTTTTGTTGGTTCGGTTGATCTTTGGTTTATTACCAACCGTGTTGAGTGGACTAAGCTTGCGCTTAATCTGGATGTAGCGGTCTATACCGGTCTGTATAGCCGGGACCGCTTGTTGCTTATCGAGGCTAGCTGTTTTTGTTGCCATTTTATTTTCTTGTGCAGCCGTTGGGACCGAACTCGCAATATTGGTAGTTGGTTTATTTATTGGTGGTGATTTTGCAGCGACTGCAGAAATTGTCGCACTGCTTGTTGTTGGAGCTTCATTCAGCGAAGCCGGCGGTGGAGGGGTTTGGCATTGGTAACTCCATGATGCGGGAGTTGGGGTGAGCAGGGGAGGGTGAGCAAGAGCTGGCTCTCTTGCTGTCGACGGTCAGTAGAGTCGAGTTGCTCTTTGTCGACTTCTGATTTTGATCTATATCGCGAGTTGAGAAATAAGAGTAGCAAGCATTTCTTGGGTTGACGGGGCTTCTACGCTCATTCTTTTGATCGCTGCTCATTTTTCGAGCTTGTTATGCGTGGCACTTATTTGTTTAAATTAAATAAGCACTTGAATTAATCATAACACTAGTTATGATTATATTTTTCTTTGTTTTTTTAATTGTTAGCGTCTTTTCGCACTGTTTGGACTGCTCCAGTATAATATTCTTTAAGTTTTCACTATTTCATCCACTATTTTAAATTGTTTTCCCGGAGCTCGCGCGAGACCACGTCCGCTCTATGCGGGAGTAGAACGATGATTTATAATGAGCATAACCTTGTTGGCCAGAACTGAGGCACGTGGTTTTGCAAGCAGGCAATGGGGATTCCAATTGGAAGCATAGCAGGTAGCTGTGTGCAGACTAAGAAGAAGAGTACGAGCAGAGACGCTACAGAGAGCGGTAAACGCGAGAGGCAGCGAGACGGCAAGAGACGCCGCCGAAACAGGGTTGTTTGCAATACAGTTTGTATGTAAAAGAAGTTTGTATGTATGTAATTGCAAACGAAGGGCAAAGAAATTAAAGTTAAATCACAAGTTTGTCATCATATTAACTGTAATTTATCAGCAGGTTATCTTTGTAAAATGGAGTGAGGCGAGATTTTGGCATTGCGAGTGGAAGAACTGCGACGGAAGTTGTCAGAGCTGCAGTTGAGTACGACCGGGTTGAAAGCTGAATTACAACAACGATTGCTAACTCATTATGGGTTAATGGATGAGGGTGAGTCAGAGACTGATGGTGAGCCTGCAGATTTTAGGTCAACATCCTCTACGCCAACCACCCATAATATCAGAGCAGGTAGGCAACCTGACCAAGTTGCACAGGGACAGTCTAGATCTTGGTTTACTTTGAAGGATGCTGAGGGCAGCGTTTCTCAGTTTTCAGGCACAGGTTCTCCGAATATTGATCTTTGGATAGAGGAATTGGAAGATTGTGCGGCTACTGTAGATTGGAGCCCACTGCAGCAGTTTGTATATGCAAAACAGTTACTTTGCGGAGCAGCAAAAATGTTTGTGCGTAGCCAGAGAGACATTAAGGACTAGGAGAGTTTGAAGTCAGCTTTGTTAAGGGAGTTTGGAGTGCAGGTATCTTCAGCCGAGATTCATCGCAGATTGGGAAAACGTCGTCAGCATAAGGGAGAATCTTTACAGGAGTTTCTCTATGCTTTAATGGAGATAGCTAAGCCGGTACGTTTGGAGGATGAAAGTCTGATTGAGTACTTTGAAGAAGGAATCCCAGATGCAAGATCAAATAAATCAATGCTGTATCAGGCTAGGAATCTGAAAGAGTTGAAGTGGCAGATCGAAGCATATCAAAAGGCACGTAGCGCATCTAAGCCGGAAAACAAGTATGCATTCCAGGGCGGTAAGATTGCGGATGAGGTAGCGAAGGAAAAGACAAAAGATTCGGTTAGGAAATGATTCAGGTGAGGAGATCTGTCCCACATGAAGAGAGATTGTCCAGTACAGGAGAAATGTTTCAAGTGTAATCGGCCAGGTTCAAACAGGGAAGGTAGTTCCACAGCAAGTTCGTGAACCAGTTGCTTGTAGTTTGGAAGTAAAATCGGTATTTTGCTCAAACGTTGAGTTTAAGGGACTTGTAGATACAGGAGCAGAGCTGTGTTTGATGCGTAGGCGTGTATTTTTGAAGCTGGGCGTAGGCGTTGGCAGTTTGATGGGCAGACAAAGAGTTTTGACAGGAATTGGAGAAAGTCAGGTGCTGACTTTCGGTAGCTTCAAAGCGCCAGTTAGTATCGATGGCATAGAAATGTGGATTGAATTCCACGTGATTCCAGACGAGGACATGAAGTTTGATGCAATTTTAGGCACCACAATTTTGGAAAATGTCGACATGATGGTCACGAAGACAGGAACTGTGTTTTCGAAAAGAGTTCAGCGTGTGCAAACTAACGATTCACAGAGAAATTAAAGTTCATGTTTACAGTTAATGAACGAATTTGGCAGCCTGTGTATGTTAACCACAGAAAATTGTAAGTCAGGCTTGGATTTGGAACATTTAGGCAAGGGTGTCGCTTCAGAAATAGAGGGACTGGTCGAGAATTATAAACCAAGGAGAAATCTGAGTTCGCCAGTGGAAATGAAGATCTTACTGACAGATGAGTTGCCGGTTTATCAACATCCAAGGCGTTTGGCCTATTGTGACCAAAAGATAGTCGATGATCAAGTGCAGGAATGGCTTAGGGAAGGTATAATTAAGCCAAGTATTTCAGAGTTTGCCTCACGAATTGTTTTGGTAGATAAGAAGAATGGGAAAAAGCGGTTGTGCTGTGATTATCGTAAGCTGAATGAAAAGATTGTCAGAGATAATTTCCCAACCGCACACATGGATTGCGTTATTGAAAAACTTCAAGGTGGAGAGATTTTCACAACTCTGCACTTGACAAATGGATTCTTTCACGTTCCTGTGTCACCAGAATCTCAAAAGTACACATCGTTTGTAACTATGAGTGGGCAGTACGAGTTCATGTTTGTACCTTTCGGTATAACTAATTCTCCAGCAGAATTTACCTGATTTATAATGGCAGTTCTACGAGATGTGATCAAGAATGATGATGCAGTCGTGTACATGGACGATGTTATCATCGCTAGCAAGAGTGTGGAACAGGGATTAGTAAAATTAAAGCGAGTCTTGAAGGTGGCAGAAGAAAGCGGCTTGCGTATAAATTGGAGCAAGTGTCAGATATTGAAGAAGAGAGTTAATTTCTTAGGATATATCGTAGAGAATGGCACAATTAAACCAGGTGAGGAGAAAACAAGAGCGGTGGCTGAATTTCCGATTCCTCGTGATAAAAAGGGAATTCAAAGGTTTTTAGGTCTGACGTCGTATTTTCGAAAGTTCGTAGAAAATTACGCAGTAATCGCAAAGCCATTGTCTGATACGTTACGTAAGGAAGTAATGTTTGAATTCAAAGAAAAGCAACTAGAGGCGTTTGAAAGATTAAAAGCAGCGCTAATCAGTGGTCCCGTCCTGAAACTGTATGACCCTTCACTTGAAACGGAAATTCATACCGATGCGTCAAAATTTGGATTCGGAGCCGTGTTGCTGCAGCTAGATAGGGAAGATAGTTTGTGGCACCCAATCTTCTATATGAGTCGAAAGACGAAACCGTGCGAAGAGAAGTATCATTCTTATGAACTTGAAGTGCTAGCTGTCATTGGAGCCTTGGTAAAGTGGCGAGTTTACGTTCTGGGGAAAAGATTTAAAATAGTCACGGACTGCAATGCTTTTTCAATGACTATGAAGAAAAAGGAGATTCCGCTTAGAGTTTCACGTTGGGCAATGTACTTGCAAGATTTCGATTATGAAATCGAACATAGGTCAGGTAACAAGATGAGACATGTAGATGCCTTGAGTAGAGTGTATTGTTCCGTTTCGACAGATAGCCTAATACATCGATTAACAGAGGCACAGCAAACGGATGAATGGACGAAGGCAATGAAAAGTGTTGTTGAGACAAAAGGTTATGCGGATTTCTATGTATCGAACGGAATCGTCTTCAAAGATCCGAATAAGGAGTTACTAGTAGTTCCATCGCTTATGGAAGAGGAGATAATTCGAAATGCACACCAGCAAGGTCATTTTTCATCCAAGAAGACTCAGGAGTTGCTTGAAAAGTCATATTATATCCCCAAGGTGAAAGAGAAGACCATGAGAATTGTTGAGAGTTGTGTAGAGTGCATCTTAGTGAATGCGAAAGCTGGTCGACAAGAAGGGTTTCTGACACCGATCGACAAAGGTGACAAGCCGTTGGTAACATACCACATAGACCATGTTGGCCCGATGGAGTTAACTAAAAAGCGTTATAACCACATTCTCGTTATAGTTGATGCCTTCTCTAAATATGTATGGCTATACCCTACACGAAGCACAGGTGTTGAAGATGTACTGAGTTGCTTGGAGCGTCAATCAGTAAATTTTGGAAACCCATACAGGATCGTGTCGGATCGAGGATCAGCTTTTACTTCACATATGTTTAAGGACTATTGCGAAAGGGAGAAAATACAGCACTTGCTAAAAGACAAAAGTTTCCCCGTTCAAGCTGCTAACAGGTCTTGATATGCGTTTTGCGAACAATCTAGAGTTAAAAGAGTTAATCGAAGAGTGTTTAATTACCGAACTAGACGATGAAAGGGATAAGTTGCGCGCAAAGGCAAGAGAGAACATTCAGGATATCCAACAAGAAAATAAAAGGGCATTCGACTCTAAAAGAAAGGCAGAAAGGAAGTTTGCAGTCAATGATTTGGTAGCTATAAAACGGACACAGTACGGAACCGGCTTGAAGTTAAAAGGAAAGTACTTAGGGCCATAAAAATAGTCAAGATCAACAGTCATGGGCGTTACGAAGTTGAAAGAGTAGGACATGGAGAAGGGCCATATAGGACTCAGACAGTGGCAGAGTTTATGAAACCATTCGGGTCGAATCAAACGTCAGGAAGGCCGAATGTGGGATCCGGTAATGTTGGTCGAGTGACCAGAGTTACTCGAAGTGGCCTCGCCTATTAGTCTCTGACTCCTCTCTATAAAATATCTACTTAATAATCGGGTAATCGATTGCAGCCTGAAATGTGACAACTCCTCGCTAGGTCGCCGCCAGAATCTCTCCTCGATCGGACGTGTATTTGCTAAGAAAGAACAATACTATACTTTGTTAATTTAAGTGACAAGTTATATCATATGGAAGAAGTCAATATCGTAATCAACAATAAACAAATATCTTAAAGTCGGTGTAACAACTTTATTGTAAAGAGGACACTGCATTTCCTTATGAATATTTGGATTCCGTTGAGAGGCTAACAGAAACTTCTCTACCTCCCCGGAAAGTATTCTATAGCACTTTAACTGAATCTAATTGTTCTCTGGAAAACTATGCTCATGCACAGAGGGTCTGGGATTATTTAGAGCTATATTTAAAAACAGATGTCTTATTAATGTCAGATGTTTTTGAAAACTTTAGATATGTTTGTATGAAAATTCATTCTTTAGACCCTGCGCATTTTTACACTATTCCTGGCTTATCGTGGGAGACGATGTTGAAATATACACAAATAGAATTACAACTATTAACAGATATAGATCAAGTTAAATTTGTACAATCAGGTATTCGCGGTGGTCTAGTGCAATGTACTAAACGATATTCCAAAGCAAATCATAAATATTTGGATTCTTATGATAACAAAAAGAGTCTATATATTTATAATATTTTGATGCTAACAATTTATATGGTTGGGCCATGTACGAATCTTTACCATATGGAGGATTTGAATAGATATCGGAGAAATACCTTGATAAAATAAATGTTTTAGATATTCAAGATAATTCCGAATATGGTTACATTTTCGAGGTGGATTTAGAATATTCGTTTAGTTTACATGAGAGCCATAATGACTTACCATTTTGCTGTAGTAATCAGCTACCAACACCATCAGCTAAAGTAAAAAAATTAATAGCTGATCTTAGAGATAAGGAAAAATATATCATCCATTATAGAAATTTGAAACAGTGCTTACAAAACGGTTTAAAACTGAAAAAAATCCATAGAGGTCTTCGTTTCTTCCAGAAGCCGTGGCTTAAGAAATATATCGATCTCAACACATTCCACAGAACAAATGCTAAGAATGCATTTGAGAAAGACTTTTTTAAGCTTCTAAAAAACGCAGTCCTCGTCAAATGCTTCGAGAACGTTGATAATCGAGTTGATATTAAATTAATATCAGAATGGGAAAGTGTATCTCCAAATGATAGTGTGGGGCGAAAAAGAGATTGCGCTCCTTCCCTTATAGCAAAATACAATTTCCATAGTGTTAAAAAATTTTCGGACCATTTTTATGATTTTCAAATGAGTCGATTAAATGTTTTATATGACAAACCCTTATATTTAGGTTTTGTTATTTTAGAAATTTCAAAATTAAAAAAGTATGAATGATTTTCATTATAATTATATGAAGCCCAAATTCAATGAAAAATACAATTAAACTACATGGATACAGATTCATTTATTTATTCAATTAAAACTGATGACTTCTATAGCGACAGTATTAGAAGCATATATTTTTGTATGTAATGAGAGAATAAAAGAAATTAAGAAATCTACAAATAGAAGTGCACAACAAACTATTCAACTTAATAAATATTCAGAAAATATAAAAAATGATGAAAATGAATTAGAAATTGGAGAAATCGAACTAGATTTGTTTAATATACAAAAAAAGTGATGATTTAATTATAATTAAACAAAGACTTTGTAAATATGATAAATCAATATAATTTTATTTTATTTAAAAATCATTTACCAAACAAATATGTAATTAATTTTTAGAACAATTGTATATTTTTTAAACAATATAAAAATGTTTTTAATTAAAAATATTAGTAATAACAATGTATATAATTTTTATTATTTTAAAAACAAATGTAAATTTGTAAACAATATAAAATTTTTTAATTAAAGTTATTAGTAATAACAATGTATTTAATTTGTAGAATTTTAAGAACAAATATTTTGAATAAAACGAGAACATTAAAAAACATATTATATAATTTGAAACATAATCATTTTACTGATTTGGGTAAAAATAACACAGGCCGACAAAATTTTGACCCAGAAACCAGTATATTGTTTTCCGAAGGTTTTCGGTGCGCTGAATCCGAATCCGAGGTCGAAATTTCCGAATTGGCTCTGGTTTCCGAGATATCCTAACCTAAAAGTTCAACAACAGCGTTTTTTGCCTATATTTGAGGTTATGTAGCATCGAATTTGTTCTTTGAATAAAAATACTAAAAAAGCCATCTTAAAGTATAACCCTTGCCCTTTCCAATGCTGTTGAGTTTGATTAAATATCTCTTTTTTTTCGCTGAGATATCGTACTTTGAAATGTATATAGCTGTCTGACATTCCCCGCGACTTCGTTTATGGTCGTATTATGGTCGCCATATTGAATTTTTTACTTAGATCTAACATCTAACATCAAATTTCAGAATTTTATCTCAGTTTGGTAAACAGCGACCCCGAAGACCCCCATATACCCAGTTTCAGCTTGATCCAGTAACTTTTTACGAATTTGGTCCGCCATATTGGATCCGCCATCTTGAATTTTAAAAATTTGAGTCCGGATTCGTGATCATCGACCCCAAAAACCCCCGAGTAACAGATTTAACCTGTTTTATGTGCAAAGAAAAATGTTTGCTTCATAGAGCCTATCCATAATGTTTTTTTTGAGGTAAATTCATTAACATGAAAATTTCAAAGTACGATATCTCAGCGAAAAAATGAGATTTTAATCAAACTCAACAGCATTTTAAAGGGCAAGGGTTATACTTTAAGATGGCTTTTTTAGTATTTTCAGTAAAAAAGCTAATTCGATGCTACATAACCTCAAATATAGGCAAAAAACGCAGTTTTTGAACTTTTAGGTTAGGATATCTCAGAAACCAGAGCCAATTCGGAAATTTCGACCTCGGATTCGGATTCAGCGCACCGAAAACCTTCGGAAAAGTATATACTGGTTTCTGGGTCAGAGGGTCGAGCTTATTTTGTCGGCCTGTGTAATCTTCAATGTTGGATTTTACAATTTGTGTGTAATTATTAATTCCACCTTGAGTAAAAATTAAATCGTTATCAACAAGATTTTCATTAACAAGCTGAGGGGGGGAGTGGATTTTCATCTTCTTCTAAATTTAAAGGTAAGAGCTGTTTATAATTATTTATTCCACCCACAGCATGAATAATATCATTATTTTCAATTAAAAAAGGTGTATAGTCTGCTTCTTCATCCTCGTCATCCCCTTCTTCTTCTTCATATGAATCTCCCATAGTTTTATCTATAGAAGAAAATAAGAATAAAAACAGAAAAAATAATTAATATAATATTTAAATTAATAAAAAATTTATATTTTACTCACCTTTCTTATCATTTGTTCCATTTCCATGCTTCAATTTATCCCAGATGTAACCCTTGTTAATTTTTATGTTCTGTAAAAGAAATAACTCTACTCAATTTGATCATTAAGAATTGATTCAAACTCATTAATGTTTGAAACTTTTATTTTTTCATTTGATATTTCCATTTCTTTTTTTCTTAAATATTCATCTAACATTGCATATGCAATATATCTTTTTCTCAAATAGAGTCCATTAATTCTTTCAGCATCAGAATTCTTAATTTCTTGAACTTGAGGTTCATCATTTAAATAACCATCATTTAAATTTTGTAAATTAATTTCTTCTGAAACCGTTTTATCTGCAGCACTTGCAAACTCTGCTCTAATTTGGTTATCTTTACGTCCTTCATTAATAAGATTTTGAGCTAATAAAGCTTCTGCAAATTGAAAACAATTTATTTTTAAAGTTGAGGGAGTTATATTATTATTATTTTTTTTCTTTTATCATTTTAAATAAGACTAGATCGATAATGACATTTAATCCCTACCTTGCCATGTGAATAGCTAAGAAGGAAATATCTATTTATACCGCTAGGTCCTAAATCAAAATGACCTCCTATTTTTCTTTCCTGTTAAATCAAATTTTTTTCGAAATTTTTAATTATTGCTCTTTTTGTTAATTGAAAATCTGAATTAGTACTTGTTGTATTTTTTAATTTATGTGTTATATTTCTTTTTATTGGTATTCAACTTACAGTATCAATATCATTGTCATTAATCCCAAACATTACGTTTAATGAGTTTGACGTCTCTTGCATTATTCTTTCATTTTTATTTATATTATCTGTAGAAGTAGGGGACATCGATATTTTTTTATTGGTTTCGACAGGAATCGCTGTTGTCTCATTCGTCGACTTTTTAATGCTAGTTGTTGTTGTTGTTGTATCTGTTGTTTTTGTTCTCTTATTCGTAGTTGGAGTGGTGTTTGTAGCAGGCTTCGGGGTGTATTCAGGTGTCATAGGAGTGGTGCTTGCGATCGTAGTAGAGCTGACTGTTGAGGCTGGAGTGGTAGGTGTAGCAAGAGTGGAAGTGGTGGCTGTTGTTGTTGTTTTTGAAGTGGTGGATGGAGGTGATGTTCCAAGAATCGCAGTCGTCTCATTCGTCGAGATCGGAGTGATGGGCGTAGAAGGATATGGGGTGTATTCAGGTGTCTCAGGTGTCATAGGAGTGGTGGTGCTGAGGTTGGTGCTGGAGCTGGTGTTGACTGCTGGAGTGGTAGGTGTAGCAAGAGTTGTGGTGGTGGCTGTTGCTGTTGTTGTAGCACTCACACTTTCACTTTCATTTACACTTGATAATTGTTTTAAAATTATACCGTCCTCGGTAATGTTTTTATAAATTTTAGAATCTTCTAAAATTTCAAAATTAAATTCAATTTTCATGAATTTGACGGTATTTGGAACATTTATTAAAAATTCATATTCGTTCGATGAATTTCAATTTATATACGGTTTAATTGTATATTTTGTCGGAGCGGGGTTAAAAGTAAGAAATAAAACCCCGAACACGAAGGCCGTATGAGTAGTATAATATCCCCATTTTCGGGACCTTTGATGTCGGCAAGGGTAATAAAATGCATTTAATGGGTTAGCTGTCAAAATTAAGTAATAAAAAATGCAATTAATTAGTGTTTATCAGGCGCATGTACTCGTTCACCCACGACCCTTCACTTAAAAAAGGGACGGAGTTTAATGGAAAAGGGCGCACCGCAGCGATCCCGCGCCGCAGCGATCCTGCCTCGCACCTGTACGTTCACGAGCAATCCTGAGTCAAAGGGAGGATGTGTAATTGAAGAAGCGAGGTAAATTCCTTGGAAGGACGCTTACCAACGTCCCTTGAAATGGTCAGTGTGTGATTTTCCCAACTCTCCCTCCACATACAACTGATCAAATGCTTGAAACATCATGTTGAATTAGTCAACGCAACTAGGAGTGTGTGGGGTTGGGGTAAATGGATACACTTGTAACGGTTTCCCAACGAGGACGATCATCCAAGACCCTTGAAAAGGATAGTCTGTGATTTCCACACTCCCTCCACATACAACCGATCGAATACTTGAAACAACATCTTGAATTACTCAATGCAACTAGGGCTGCGTGGGAGTTGGGTAAATGGATACACTTGTAACGGTTTCTCAACGAACTCTGAATACACTTCAAAAGGGATAAAAAGGGTGTGAAAAAATGTGAAGTGACTCCCAAATGTTTGTGTTTTTTCGGATTTTTGAACCTCTCCGTATAGACTAACTGAGTCTTAACAATCACTTCTAGTTTGTTATTCAACTAATTCGGAGTATTCGTCAGTTTCAGTGAAATTTCAAATCCACAAAATCCACAAGTGCAAATTAAGTTTTAAAAAACAAAATAATTACAAATTTCAAAAGTTCACAACTTATTTAAGCCCGAGCTTTAGTGAAAAACAAAAACTCAAATTTAAAACAAATTTGCTTAAGTGAAAAACAAAAACTCAAATTTAAAACAAATTTAAATAAACTAAAATCAAAAACCAAAATTTACGCCAACAACATTAACATCAACATCATCAAGAACGCGAATGGAATTTTCTGCGACTTCTGTCAGGAACAACTTCCTGCCAATACCAAATGGCATCACCATGTTTGGACCGATAAACATAAATATGCTGCGGTCAAACCTGTAAATGGCCAAATTAAACAAATTACAAACGGCTACAAGGAACGCATTCTTCAATATATGTACATGAACGATGGAGCAGCTCTTAGGGTTCCGCGTGAATTCCTAAATGAAGCGGGCCAAGCGCTGCTCCCTCATATTGAAAGAGTCCTATTCACTCATATCTCATCAAAAATAAATTTCGAGCTATTTGCGGAATACATTTTGATAAAGGATGAGGAAATTCATGTCGAAGTAAAATCGTTCCAGAGCAAGATGTGTCTGGCTACGATATCGACGAATTTAATAGAATTATATAATGCCCACACAACAGACATAATAACCAAAATGGATGAATTCCAAGAAGCGGGAAGTGGGTGGACACTAACTGAAATAATTAGAGTTGAATTGAACATGTTACAATGTGTTCCTCTAAAAGGATCGGAGTATTTCGACCTACCCACACCCCTGAAAACACGGAAAGCATGCATCAATGTTCAAAACAAGGATGCTTACTGCTTCAAGTGGGCGATTATCTCAGCACTTGACCCAAAAGAAAAGGGAGAACGCTGCAATGCATATGGAGTGGATATTAAATCTCCAATCATCCAAACCAGCAACGGGATCACAGTGGACTTCTCAGGATTATCGTTTCCATAAAAATATAATATATATTTATTACTTATCAAATTTACTTGTTAAATTTATTGCCTTTTTTTATTTCAGCCTTTTATCATCTCAATTGGGAAAAACTGGAAATAGCCGTTTGTTCGACGTATGCCTCGCTTACTCAACAAGTTTGGCAAGAGCCAATCGTCATGAAGAATGATGTGGCAAGATCGTGATTCAACAGCCCAAGGAAGGAGAAACAGAGCTGAAATTTAAAAATATTCATCGCCAGCTGGAGGTCCCATTTGCAGTGTATGCTGACTTCGAGTGCATACTTGAACGTGCATCGATAGATGTAAGTCAAAAAACCAAAATAGTAAATAAGCATAAACCAATAGCCTTTGCATATTATATCAAGTGTTCCTTTGACTCAACGCTTGATAAATATGTAACAAAGACAGGGTTAAATGTCGGGCGCACTTTTGTTGATTCGATTATATCCGATTTGTCTGCTATTTTTGAAAACTACATAACTCATGTAGTTCCGATTCAAATGAGTACACAGGACTCTTACGATTTTTATGAGGCACTTAATTGTCATATATGCAAGGGAATTTTAGGTAATGACAGAGTGAGAGATCACTGTCATCTTACAGGTCAATTTCGTGGGGCAGCACATAGTGATTGCAACCTAAAATATAGGACAGGAGATTTTGTACCCGTTTTCTTCCACAACCTCTCAAAATTTGATCTCCATCTTTTCGTTAAAAATCTTGGTGACATTGATGGGGAAATTAAAATAATTCCTTTGAATAAGGAATTATACGTTTCATTATCTAAATATATCACTGTGGAAAAAAATAAGTTAGAAATTAGATTTTTAGACACTTTTCGTTTCATGTCCTCTAGCATAGACACACTTGCAGGAAATTTAAATGAAGGGGATTTCAAGGTTCTTCGAAATCAATTTCCAAATACATTAGATTTCAGTTTACTTCGTAGGAAAGGAGTTTTCCCCTATGAATATCTAGATTCTGAAAAGAAGTTGTCGGAAACTTCTCTACCCTCAAGGAGTGCATTTTACAGTCATTTAAAGACACAGAATGTTCTGAAGCTGACTACCTACATGCGGTTGAGGTTTGGAACCACCTTAAGTGTCAAATACTTAAGGATTACGTGGAGTTATATCTGAAAACAGATGTTTTGCAGCTCACTGATATTTTCCAGAATTTTAGGGCTATTTGTTCGTCTATTTATGAGCTCGACCCTGCCCACTATTACACAACTCCGGGTTTGTCATGGGATGCGATGCTAAAAACAACAGATATATCCCTCGAATTGCTCACTGATATTGACATGATAACGTTTATTCAGTCTGGAATTCGAGGGGGCCTAGTTCAAAGTACTCATAGATATACGAAGGAAAACCAGAAATACCTTGAAGATTTTGATCCTTCTAAGGAATCAGAATACTTAATGTATGTGGATGCCAATAATTTATATGAATGGGCAATGTCTGAAGCACTGCTTTATGGGGATTTTAAATGGCTAGAAAAACCAGAAATAGATTTGTTTGACATAAAATCTTTTTCTGAAAGTAGCGAGTATGGATATATTCTAGAAGTAGATTTGAAATATCCATTCTCGCTTCATGATATACACAATGACTTGCCTTTTTGCCCCGCAAACAGACTTCCTTCAAAAAACTCCAAAACTCCGAAACTAATAGCCGATTTGTGTGATAAATAATATAATAATAAATAATATAATATAATAATAATAATATTAAAAAATATATCATACACTATAAAGTTTTACAGCAGGCTATTAGAAATGGGCTGGAGGTAGAAAAAATTCATGCAATCCTTCAATTTAAGCAAAAACCATGGCTTAAGAAGTATATTGATCTAAATACCGAGCATAGGACTAGGGCTAAAAGAAATATTGAGAAAGACTTTTTTAAGCTTTTAAACAACTCAGTGTACGGAAAGACAATGGAGAATAGCTTAAAGCACGAAGATATTCGTCTAGTTACGGAATGGAAGGCCGACCTGTTGGTCCGAAAGGTGGGCGCCCAAGATTATATGCAAGGGACTTGATAGCCAGGTCAAATTTTCACAGTGCAACAAAGTTCACTGAAAATATGTATGCAATCCAAATGAAAAGATTACATAACGTTTGCAATAAACCAACATACTTGGGTTTCGTTGTGTTGGAGTTATCAAAATGGAAGATGTATGATTTCCATTATGCATACATGAAACCCAAATTCCAAGATACACTGAAATTAAATTACATGGATACAGATTCATTCATATATTCCATAAAGATAGAAGATTTGTATAGCGATATTCGCTCCGATGTTCCCTCAAAATTCGACACTTCTGAATATCCAGATGTTATTGCTAAGCAATACAATTTTCAGCAGTGTAACAAAAATAGATTAGGTTTCTTTAAAGATGAACTGCAGGGTAGGTCAATGCGTGAGTTTGTGGGTCTTCGCTCAAAAATGTATGCGTACACAGTGGCGGGTGCAGGTAGTCAGTCGGAGAAATGTGTAAAACGGAATAAAGGCGTGAAACGGAGTGCCTTACAAAAAATTACGTTCAACAATTACAAAAATTGTTTGTTTACAGGGCAGCAAGAAAGTGATAGTATGTACATGTTTAGGTCTAGAGGACATGAAATTAATACATATAAAATATCTAAAATAACATTAGACAATAGGGATGATACAAGAATTATCTGTCAAGACGGGATTTCAACTCTTGCGATAGGGCATTACAATACAATAGAACCCGAAGTAATAGGTTGTATATCAGCTCTACAAGCAAGCGCAATAGATTCGAGGCAGATAGATGAATCTTCCCTAAGTGAAGATATTAAAATTAAACTCAAAAGAAAACGAGATGAAAATCAAAGTGCGCTCGACAAATATGAACGAGACTTAGTCTGGCATTATATTAAATTGCCTAAATTAGAGAATCCCGACTTTGTAATTTAAATTTAAAATAAAACAAATGTAAATAATAATAATAATAATTTATTAAAAATAATAAATTAAATATAATGTATATATAATAAGTTAAGATTAAAATTTTCTTAAATATTTGAAATGAATAAAAACATAAAGAAAAAAAACATAAAAAATTGTTTGTGTACTTATTTTATTGATTTATTGATTTATTGGACTTCCTAACGCCACAAGTTTAGAACTTATAAATAAGAGCGCTAGTGACAATTAATTACAAACAAATTTGGTGCATAAAATATTCTTAGTCTAACAATTTGTAACGCTGATCGCGTACATTGATGTATGAAATAAATAAAGAAGAAATAAAGAGAAAGAATAAAGAAGAAATAAAGAGAAAGAATGAAGAAGGAAGAGAAATAAGAAAAGAGGGAAAAATAAATAAAGAGAGCAACCCAAAGAAAATCCAAATTTAAATAATTTGCGCGCGCGCGCCAATCACGGGCAATTGGGCACACTACACTGAGGAAGCTGGTCACACCCGGGGTAGGCTAAGCTGAGAGGAGGCAACGGGCACACTAGCCCTGGCCACGGGCTATATAAAGCGGGCGTCTGGCCTCATATCGTCACTCAGCAGCGGCCAGCGATTGTAGGCACAGCAGCAAAGTCACTTTTTGGTAAGCCGGACCAGTAGGTTTGGTAATACATCTGTAGTTAGTTAACCATAGTAGTTACTTATTTTCCCGTTTCCCCCTCTTCCCCCCTTAAACGGCTCGGAACACCGATCCGCCCTCTCTCTCTCTGGTCGACCTAGCGGTCCCAAGTTAGGGTTCTCTCGCTCGCTCTTGTGGCCGACCTAGCGGTTCCCCAAGTGCGCTCTCGCTCTCTCTGGTCGACCTAGCGGTCCCAAGTTAGGGTTCTCTCGCTCGCTCTTGTGGCCGACCTAGCGGTTCCCCAAGTGCGCTCTCTCTCTCTGGTCGACCTAGCGGTCCCAAGTTAGGGTTCTCTCGCTCACTCTTGTGGCCGACCTAGCGGTTCCCCAAGTGCTCTCTCTCTCTCTGGTCGACCTAGCGGTCCCAAGTTAGGGTTCTCACTCACTCTTGCGGCCGACCTAGCGGTTCCCCAAGTACTCTCTCTCTGGTCGACCTAGCGGTCCCAAGTTAGGGTTCTCACTCGCTCTTGCGGCCGACCTAGCGGTTCCCCAAGCACTCTCTCTCTCTCTGGTCGACCTAGCGGTCCCAAGTTAGGGCTCTCACTCGCTCTTGCGGCCGACCTAGCGGTTCCCCAAGTGCGCCCTCGCTCTCGGCCGACCTAGCGGTCCCGGGACCCCGTTCTTATCTCTCTTTCCAGCACCCAGGCCATCCTCGCCGACGGACAGCAGCCGCCGACACGCCCGACGCCCGCTGACGGAGCAACGACACGCCGGACGACGGCCGTCGCCCCACAGGCCGGCCTCGCTGTACGAGCCCGCTCACCCCGGAGACCGTTCCTGATCCGAGGCGCCGATCCTGGCCAGCCATTTGCTACTCTGTATTCTTTTTGTCAATAAATAAGACCGATACCCAATTACTAAGTAATTCCTACCGACTTCTACTCTGGGACCGGGTGACCCTCTGTTTCAGCAACCACCTCCGACCCAAATAAATATCTGCGACGATCCTGGGCCGCCCCTGAGCTACCCAACCATCGACTGACCGTCACAGTGGCGCCCGAGCGGATTAAAGTGGTTGCAAGAAATAGATAGGTACCGGAAGAGTAATGTCGAGCTGGGTGTATCAGGCAACAAAGAACGAGCTAATAGAATACGCGGAAGAATTCGGATTGGACACTTCAGGAAGGAACGACGAGCTAAGGCGATTGCTAGCTGCAAGGAGTCCGGCAACAAATACGGCACCAGAAATCCGAGTGACACAGACAGAGGAGATAATCGCCAAGATGGAAGGAGAAAAGGAGAAAAAGGCGGACAAAAGAGTGGAAACGGAGATCGTGGATAGAGTCCGTGGCTGGGGTATCCGTTACCAAGGAACGACCAACCCATTGGAATTCCTGAGCAAAATGGAGCAATGGGCGGCCGGGTATGGGATACAGGAGGACCAGCTGGTACAGGCGATGCCCTTTATTCTAGAGGGAGCAGCCATCGATTGGTGGAACATAACGCCGTCCAAAATTAGCACATGGACAGAACTAACGGCGGAGATGCTCGAGTATTTCTTACCACCAAGGTACGACGAACAACTGGAGATCCAGATATCACAGTTGAGACAGCGGGAAAACGAGCCCGTGAGGGAGTACGCAATGGGATTGCGGAAACTGATGCGGTTTACGAGATTGTCGGAACAAGAGAAACTCGACCGAGTATACAGAAATTGTAGAAGCAAGATAAAATTGTATACACGGAGATCCGGGTTCACATCCCTGACAGAGTTCCTGAAACTAGCGGAGGAGGTGGAAGAAATAGAGGCGATGGAGATTCACGCCGGAACCAGCCAGCCGGCACAGCAGCAACTCAGAGCGGAAATCTGCATGCGGTGCGGAGGCACCGGACACGCGGCACGAGCATGTAATAATCCGCCAAGATTGTTCTGCTGGGTATGTGGACGGAACGGGATAAGGACGACCGAGTGCTGCAGGCCGGGGTCGGGAAACGCAGGGAGCCTGAGCAGGTAAAGCTGGCGGCTCAGGCGAGAGGAATAGAGCCAGCACCGGAGGAACAACTAAGCTGCGACGGATTCCAAATAATAGCACGGATAAGGATCGGAAATCAGGCAGCTAAGGGAGTCATAGACACCGGAGCGTCCCGAAGTGCCATAAGCAAACATCAGTACCAGGAGCTGCGAAGATATGGGAAGTGGAACGGGTCTAGGACCGAGATCACGCTGGCGAACGGAGCAATCCAGAGGACGGTGGGGAGATTCGAGGCGGAGGTCCAGTTTGGAGGAAGCTTGTTTACAATAACATTTATGATATTGGAAAAAGTAGCAGGCGGAATTCTCCTAGGCATGGATTTTCTAGCAAAAGCTCACAGCATCCTGAGATGCGGAAACCTAGAGCTGGAGATCACAGCGGCAAGAGACAAGGGAGTACGACGGGAAGAGGACAGGCAGGATAGCACAGGAGTGGAGCCATCGGAGGAGGAGGTGCAGACATTTCTGGATGAACAAAGGCGAGTATTCGAGAACATGAGTGGGGTTAGTAATATTACGGAACACAAAATATACCTAAAAGACGACAAGCCGATAAAGCAACGGTATTATCCACGAAACCCGAAGCAACAGGCAGTCATTAACGAACAGGTGAACGAGTTACTAACCTTAGGATTAATAGAACCGTCGCGTAGCCCATATAGCGCACCAGTGGTACTGGTAAAAAAGAAAACCAATGAATGGAGGATGTGTATAGACTATCGACTACTGAATGACAAAACTGAGAAGGATGCTTATCCGGTGCCAAGGATGAATTTCATTCTGGACCAACTCAGGGAGGCAAAAGTCATCAGTACGATAGATCTGAAGTCGGGATACTGGCAGATCCCGATGGAAGAAAATAGTCGACAGTACACAGCATTCACGGTGCCCGGTCGGGGTCTCTTCCAGTGGAAGGTAATGCCATTCGGACTGACTACAGCACCGGCAACGTTCCAGCGGGCCTTGGACACGATAATAGGACCGGAAATGGAACCGTTTGCCTTTGCATATCTGGATGATATCGTAGTCATCGGGCGAAGTAGGCAGGAGCATTTCGAGAAACTCAAGGAAGTGTTTAAACGGCTACAAGGGGCGAACTTGAGAATAAACCCAGACAAGTGCCACTTCTTTCAGAAGGAACTAAAATACCTAGGGCACGTGGTGAGCGAAGATGGAATCCGAACGGACCCCGGGAAGGTGGCAGCGATCCAGGATTACCCGACACCGCGAACCACGAAAGAAGTCCACAGTTTCTTGGGAATGGCGTCATGGTATAGACGATTCATACCGAACTTCACGGAGAAGGCAGGAGCCCTGCAAGGTCTGCTCAGGAAGGGGCAGCGATTTGAGTGGAATGATGAGCATCAGCTATCATTCGATCGACTCAAAGGCAGCTTAATGGAGGCCCCGGTATTGTCATGTCCGGACTTTACGCGGCAGTTCAAACTGCAGACAGACGCCAGCGACCTGGGAATAGGAGCAGTACTCACGCAGGACGGAGAGGATGGAGAACACGTGATCTCATTCGCCAGTCGGAAGTTAAGCGCGGTAGAGCAGAAATACAGCGCGACCGAGAAGGAGTGCCTAGCCATATATTGGGGAATAAATAAATACAAAATGTATCTAGAAGGATACCATTTTGTGGTGGTGACCGATCACATGGCGTTGAAATGGCTCAACTCGATCGAGAGTCCGTCCGGAAGGGTCGCGAGGTGGGCTTTAGGATTGCAGCCGTTCCAGTTCGACGTACAGTACCGGAAAGGCAAACTAAACGCAGTGGCGGATGCCCTGTCGAGAGCGCCGCAGGCGGAGCTAAAGGTCGTCAACGAAGCAAGGAGTTGGATAGAGTTGAAAAGAAAAGAAGTGGAAAATGGAACGGGCGAACAAGAGTACCGGATAGAAGGAGACAGAGTATACAAACTGAGCGGGAACCGGAAGGATCCACAACCTTGGAAACTGTGCGTTACGGAAGAGGAAATCCCACGGATACTCCTGGAGAATCACAGCACAGCAGAAACGGGGCACTTGGGCACGTTTAAAACGCTGGCAAGGGTGAGACACCGGTACTTCTGGCCGCGAATGGCGAGAGACGTCAAAAAATTCGTGCGAGAATGTAACTGCTGCCAGCGGTACAAGGTCTCACAGCAGAGGAAAGCGGGGAAAATGCTGACAAGTATCGCGGAGGCGCCATGGGAAACGGTGTGCGTGGACTTTGTGGGACCACTACCCAGGACAAAGCACGGAAACACAACACTACTGGTAATCGTCGATAAATTCTCTAAATGGGTAGAGCTGGCGGCAATAAGGCAGGCCACCGCGGATGCGTTCCTACGGATATTCCGAGAACGGGTGATCGCAAGGGTCGGTGCCCCGAAAGTCCTCATATCAGACAATGGCGTGCAGTTCACGGGCCGGAAAACCAAAGCAGCCATGGAGGAGTGGGGTATACGGCAGCAGCTCACGGCACCATACACGCCACAAGAAAACCCAACGGAGAGGACGAACAGAACAATAAAAACAATGATTGCCCAATTGAGTGGGCAAGAGCAAACGAAATGGGACGAATACTTGCCGGAACTGATGCTGGCCTACAACAGCAGCACCTCCGAATCTACAAAATTCAGCCCGGCGCAGTTGCTGTTCGGCAGGGAGCTAAGGATACCGAACATGATATTCGACAAGGTGACGAAGGGATCAGGATTGAGGGAGGAGTCAGTTGAAGCCAGATGGAAGCGGTTGCAGGGAACCAGAAAGGAGGCGACAGGGCAGATGGAGGACGCGGCAAGGGCACAGAAGAGAAGCTACGATTTAAGGAAGCGGGACTGGAGGCCAGGAGTGGGCGAGCTGGTCTGGTGCAAGACACACCACTTGTCGAATGCGGCCGAGAAGTTTAACGCAAAATTGGCACCCAAGTACGATGGACCATGGAAGGTCGTGGGATTCCCGTCTCCAGTAATCCTCGCAGTAAAGAATCCGACCACAAGGAAGACAAAACGCGTGTACGTAGGAGACATAAAGCCACACCGGGGGTCAGAAACATCACTAACTGCACAAACAGACCACGATCAACATTTAAAACATAACCGAACTTTAAACACGGTTGATATATCGGCACTACCAAACACATCGGCACTACCAAACACTAATAACATATCGGCACTACCAAACACTAATAACATATCGGCACTACCAGACACTAATAATATATCGGCACTACCCAATACACAAAATAATACTAAAACCACCCAACGTACTAAACCAACACTACACACGAAATACACACCAACACAAGTCAACAATCACCACACCAACACTAATAAAACCCTAAACCGTTCCATTGCAGACGTACAGATGAATCGGTTCCAGGAGGCCGCGCGGAAATTCCGAGCAAACCACGAGAAGGCGGCAGCAGCACAGACCAGGGCGAGGATGACGGAAGCGGCACCATTGTGCGGAGCAGGACGCAAGCGCACGGCTCCGACGAAGATGTGCACGGCGGCCAGTAGGCAAGGTAGCTGCAAGGAGGCCGGCGACCCGCCGGCGATCGCAACAGCCGCGCGGGTCGTGACAGGCAAAACGCGCATTGCCCACGTGCCGAAAGAACGAGCGGCGGGTATACAGAGGCAGGCACCGTTACCTAGCCATCAGGCGGCGCCAGCACCCAGCCATCAGGCGGCGCCAAGACCAAGCCATCGGGCAGAGCCAGTAGCGGAGCGAGAGATGGGCCAGCAGCCACGGGCGTCAACCACCGCAGCAGTGGCCAGGAGTGCCATGCCAGGGGCGCCAGCAGGACCGAGCGCAGGAATGAAAAGACGGGCCAACAGGTCGCCGGACCGGGATATTCTGGATATCCACGGGGAGGAGCCGGACGAGGAAGGATGGACGATCGAGCCAGGGCTGGTCATCTCCGGCGCAACCAGGGCACGGATCAACCAGCGACTGGAGGGGAAAAGGAAGGGGAAGCAAATGTACTTCCTGCTCCCGGACGGTGCACGGCAGCTGCGGATCAAATCCAATCGGGGCAACAACGTCACCGTTACGGGCAATCACGGGCAATTGGGCACACTACACTGAGGAAGCTGGTCACACCCGGGGTAGGCTAAGCTAAGAGGAGGCAACGGGCACACTAGCCCTGGCCACGGGCTATATAAAGCGGGCGTCTGGCCTCATATCGTCACTCAGCAGCGGCCAGCGATTGTAGGCACAGCAGCAAAGTCACTTTTTGGTAAGCCGGACCAGTAGGTTTGGTAATACATCTGTAGTTAGTTAACCATAGTAGTTACTTATTTTCCCGTTTCCCCCTCTTCCCCCCTTAAACGGCTCGGAACACCGATCCGCCCTCTCTCTCTCTGGTCGACCTAGCGGTCCCAAGTTAGGGTTCTCTCGCTCGCTCTTGTGGCCGACCTAGCGGTTCCCCAAGTGCGCTTTCGCTCTCTCTGGTCGACCTAGCGGTCCCAAGTTAGGGTTCTCTCGCTCGCTCTTGTGGCCGACCTAGCGGTTCCCCAAGTGCGCTCTCGCTCTCTCTGGTCGACCTAGCGGTCCCAAGTTAGGGTTCTCTCGCTCACTCTTGTGGCCGACCTAGCGGTTCCCCAAGTGCTCTCTCTCTCTCGGGTCGACCTAGCGGTCCCAAGTTAGGGTTCTCACTCACTCTTGCGGCCGACCTAGCGGTTCCCCAAGTACTCTCTCTCTCTGGTCGACCTAGCGGTCCCAAGTTAGGGTTCTCACTCGCTCTTGCGGCCGACCTAGCGGTTCCCCAAGTACTCTCTCTCCATAGCGGTCCCGGGACCCCGTTCTTATCTCTCTTTCCAGCACCCAGGCCATCCTCGCCAACGGACAGCAGCCGCCGACACGCCCGACGCCCGCTGACGGAGCAACGACACGCCGGACGACGGCCGTCGCCCCACAGGCCGGCCTCGCTGTACGAGCCCGCTCACCCCGGAGACCGTTCCTGATCCGAGGCACCGATCCTGGCCAGCCATTTGCTACTCTGTATTCTTTTTGTCAATAAATAAGACCGATACCCAATTACTAAGTAATTCCTACCGACTTCTACTCTGGGACCGGGTGACCCTCTGTTTCAGCAACCACCTCCGACCCAAATAAATATCTGCGACGATCCTGGGCCGCCCCTGAGCTACCCAACCATCGACTGACCGTCACAAATTTTAATTTCCAATTTATAATTTATTATTATTTATATATCTATGTATTAAATTTAACTTAATCCTAATCCTAAGTCGCTTTAATTTAATTTAATTTATTGGGCTGTTTTATTTGTGAGAGTACCTTTTCCTTAAACTGCGTCGCATTGCTAATGTTTTTAATATTATTCGGAAGATGATTCCATAATCGTATAGCATTTATGAAAAATTGTCTTTCGGAAGTCAGTGATCTGGGTCTTATGCATTTTAGGTTGTTTATTCGACTAGAATCAGAGTAGTGTAATAACCTTACTTCTGCGCCACCTTTGATATGCCGCTAATTGATATGGTCATTAATTAGATAAAAAGGGTTATCTGTCACATGTCATCCCCTTAAAAGGTTAGGGTAATAAAAATTGATTAGGGTCACTGATTGAATGGTGTGAGGACACGTGAGAAACGTGTGTGGAAGCGGAACCGCCACGAAGACGCACTCGATACGACAACGAGTGCGAATGGGATCGAGCGATATCGAAATGCGTTTGATCCGCGTTTTCCCACGATCGAATCAGACCCAAAAAGGGATGGAGGGTAGCACCTGTGCACGCACCTCCATCACGTGCGGTCAGGTCAACAAAGCCTGTACACACACAATGCCATGAAGAGGAAGGGATGAAAAGGATGTGCACGAAAGGACAGGCTCATGCAATGAAGAGGAAGGGATGAAAAGGTCACTTGTGCGTGCTCGAAAGGACGGGCTCAACGACGCTTACCTGCATTTCTTGAACTCTAAAAGGAAGGGACAGTCTCAAAGACTGCATGTATTCTAAAGAATGCAAAGCATCAAAAGTCAAGGGATGTGATCTTAAACCCACACAACCCCCCTATGAATGTCACCAACACACCCACCTCATAATAAAAAAAGGTATGTGTAGACAGCTAATTGAAGAGTTCTTAGGAAGGTTGGTAGGATAAAAAAATTGGATCCTAGGAAAATTCTTTCGAAAGTGAACAAAAGGAAAAGTCAATCAAGCAAGGCGCCACATCTCATTCACTCAAAGAACAAGTATATTTCCATCCATTAAAAGGTATGTGCAGACAGCTAATTGAAGAGTTCTTAGGAAGGTTACAGCTTACAAACAATGGGAGAGATGTGTGGTGGGATAAAAAAGGACATCTTTGAAAATTCTTCCGAAATGATGAAAAAAGGGACGATTAAAAGGAAAGTCAATAAAGCCAGGCGCCCCACCCAACCACTTAAGGAATCAACAAAGGGATGAGTCGTCGCTTCCCCCTCTCTGTCTCTAAGAGGGATAAATTTCCGTTCCATCCATTCCAGGTAACAAAAACCTAAAAATTAAGATAATGCTAAAAAGAAAATTTTCCCAATCCCAAATAAAAAGAGTAGTTACTTTTTTTAGAAAAAGTATAATTTTATTTTCTCAAGTACAATGATCAAAAACGATGTTCTAAATTTAAATACATTTTAATAATTTTAAGACATTTGTTTGAGCGTACAGTATAGAAATAACATACGCAGGTATCAACGCCTTCGTTAACATCATTTTGAGCCCAGCAACAAGATGAGAAATGTTCGCCATATATATTAGAAACCAGTGGAAAATCACTCAGCCTATTACAAAAATATTTTAAGGACTCTTCCAAATATTTTGTGTGTTCGGGGAAAATTTGTTCCATGTAAATTTTCAAGAAATTGTTTATTTTTAATATAAGTTGAATGATTTCCATATTTGATGTAATATTCCTTCCGTTGTCCGCAAACATTTTTTGTTTGATAGCTAGTACTCAAATACATCTACTAACTCATTAGACTTAATATTGTACATATCATGTCTAATCTTATAAAATAAAAAATTTAAAAAAAAATTAAAATTTTTTGTTTGTTTTATATTTTTATTCCGTAGACGTCTGGTTGCAACGATTTCCAAAAATTGATTGAAGAAATGTCCTACAACTTCTTAGACGATACGTTAAGTTAAGCCAGTCAAAGGTGTGTATTCGACTAGACGATTATGAATGAGAAGGCAATATACCTTTGTATTCATCTCACTTGGACTAGTTAGTTCAGTTGAAATTGTAACATCAATTGGTCCCGACTTGACAGACTCATTTTGATGGGATAGGTCAACAACAACAATTGGTGCTTTGGTCTTAAATTCCGTTGGTGATAGAAGTGGCCGAGATTCTCTATTGTAATAACTTTCTTGAAATCTTGCATACATGTCATACAAGACAGCAAATCGATTTTCATCATATTAAATTTCTCAAATTATTTGAAATTAATTCTCCATTTAATGTGAATGCTATGATAGCAAAGCGTGGTCGTTCCCTATTTCCAGCCAGTTTAACATTCCATACGTGTTGCGTTCCTTGTACTAGTGTAGGATTAATATGCATTTCCCAACTACGACATGATAGTGGAAGACTATCACCGCTTTTAACAACATTATACATTTTAATTTTTGCGGTATCGCTTGGAACAATATGAGGTACTTTCCAGCTAATGTTATGTATGGCGATATTATGCGTTTTCCCATCAACTGTTTTAACATACATATCATCAGTATTTTTAGCTAGTAGAAGGATGATTTCATGTTTACAATTTAATACACATTATAGTCTTCAGCAAATCCCATCAACATTTTCAGTGGTACTGAAAAGGTGAAATGTCCGCCAGACCCGATGTTCTCTACTCCCCCCCCCACCCAGCATTGAAATAATGATGACCCTCATGCTGTCCGATTGAGAGATAGTTCTTGAGTGTTGATGTAATACCAGTGAAGCGTGTCCTATCAAGTTCACATCCATTTAATTCATATCTTGTTTCATCCAAAAAATTGGCCATACAATGTAATACCAGTGAAGCGTGTCCTATCAAGTTCACATCCATTTAATTCATATCTTATTTCATCCAAAAAATTGGCCATACAATTATTTTTGGACAAACCATCAACACCATTTGTACTGCTTGCTCCTGTATTTTTATCAATAATTTTGCTAAGAGTTCCTTCAAAGTGGAGAAAGCTTTCACATGGAAGGACATATAAATCTTGGTTTTGTATTGTGATACGAACTTCATCATTTGCCTTGAAGTTTCGTTGATATGGATAATAATTGTGGTATTCCTTTTTAATGATAGTTTCATCATTAATTGGTTTATCAAGAACGTGAAAAATTTCATTCATTTGAAACTACTTTTTTATATTAAATCCAAGTGATTTTAAAATCAATTTATTTTTAAATGTGAGAGGAGTTCGCTTGTTAGAAGCTCCTTCAGATGATAATGATGATGGTGATGATGTTTTCACTTCAGCTTTTGATTTTGTAATGCTGATAAGGGGGCGAAGGACAGGCTTTTTATTATAGATTATCATTCTACTGATCGTAAGTGTAAACGAATTGTTACAGTTTCCCCTCGCAAATTAATTAAATCTCCGTTCTGATCTGTAATGCGTAATTCGATAGTACTTATTTGTCTGGTGTTCACTGCTAAATAGATTAAATTAGTCGGCGTCTCATTGATTTTATACCCGCAAGGGACGTTTATTCCAAACTCATGTAATACATGATTCGATCTATTACCGACATATGATCCGCTAATAATGTTGCATTCCAATCTAATGGAATTTACATTTGAAATATTTATAGGATTATCCGATTTGTAAATTTCATCATTATGGGCTCGTAATTTTCGTTTATTAAATCCAAATAGCTGACCAATTGATCGATCATGATTTAAATATATAGATTCATTTTTTGTAATAACATGAACTTGAAATGTATTATTATTACATTCAATTTTGAGACTGTCATGAAGTTTATACTCTTTAAGCTTATTAAATATATATTTAATAATATCATCAAACTCATATGAGCCTACTGGTATTTCAATAACTTTATTCTCAATATGAAATAGATTGTTTTTCGTATCAACATTTGGGATTGAATTGAATGTATAGAAATCAATAAGAGCACATTCATAATTCTGTTTCAGTTCAATCTGTGGGAAAAAGTTTTCGCTTATAACTGAAGTATTTCCAGTTAATGCAATTGTTAACGATGTACTCATTATGAAGCTTAATTTTGAACTGTTCTAATAATCATTATCATAGCATAGTTATATAAATATAAAAATTATAATATAATAAATTGATCAAATCCTTTTCGATATCGTCCAGAATTAATTTCATCATCTTTAGCAATTAAGAGAAATCCAAATTTGGTCTCCCAACACTTTCTTGTAATATCCATAAATGTATCAAATGTCATATCACCACACACATGATGTCTATACATGTTTCGCATGTTTAGTAAATCCTGATTGAAAACAACTATAAAGTTACAGTTATCTCGTACTAAATGTTTGGCAACATGTGAATACGTTTGAGATAAGTAGAATGAATCTATGTTCATATGCCTTCCGAAAGAGAAAAACCTTTTAATATTGTCCTGCTTCGTCGAAGCAGGAATATCATCAAACATCATAATAGAATTCTTTTTTGCTTCTTCTGGTGATATAATGCTGTCATTTGATGAAAATGTGTAATATCCCATTCATCGTATTGGCTTGTTTTTCCAAATACTCATATTTAGGTTGAAATAAGCTTTTCGAAAATACATACATATTTTCAAATTTGAGACCATTTGGACTTTCAATCAGGCTTAACATCACATTAGTTTTCCCACAATTTGATGGGCCGACAATTAAGGCTCTAATTGTATTCGGTAACAAAGTGCTGTGGCGTGGAGGTTTGTTCTCTCCTCCCCCACCACCCTCAATATTTCGAACTATGATGTTTTTATTTTGCTTCAATAAACGCATGTTATTGTGATAAGTACTTCATTCAATGACAATCTTTTGATAATTGAGGTTCTTATAAAATGGTTAAACGTCTTTATAATATAAACAGTCATAAAGCAAATGTCAAGCGGGGTACTGGTCTCATAAACAATATTATTGATGCTCTACCCTTTGAGGCTCATTTACCTGGATATAACTTCTGTGGACCTGGTACAAAGCTAGAGAAACGATTAGCTAGAGGCGATCGTGGAATTAACGGGTTAGACGAAGCGTACTCAAACAGTAAGGACTTGAGTGATCGCCATAAAGCGGACTCTGTTTTAATTGATAGGGCTTGGGATCGAGTAAAATCAAAGGATAGTAGTATCGGGGAGAGAGCTGCAGCTTATTTTGTAACAAACATGATAAAGGCTAATGAAATAGTTACATCCAAATAAAAACAATAGCGGATTTAATATTCAATGTTTCAGTTTTATTTGGGAGCAGGCAATGGTGCCGCTTCCCATATCAAAATGGATCTGATCTTGACATTCATTCTTAGGTTCTATTTAAGCCTAAGTCTCCTGGCTGCGCTGCCCACAGTTGGACAGCAGAGAGACGGTTATGTATATCTTATATATAATATATATGTATGTGTTACTTAAGCGAGGGAGTTGTGGTATATGCATGCACTTGAGTTCGGCTGTGTATATGCATGCACTTGAGTTCGATCCGACGGTCAGTGCATGTAGCGAAATGCTTAGGTATGCTCTTTGTGGGTGTTCGTCGATCGACTCATATTTCGGCCACTTAGACCGGGCTCTGTTTATGTAACCAGTGCAACAAACTTGGTACAGTGGGTATTCGATATATGCATACTACATCTCCCTTTTAACGTAATTTATGAAGTTATTTTTTTTTTTATTTTTTTTTTTAAAGATTAGTTTTTAATTAACAATGGAGATTTTACTATTTTTATTTTTATTTATTTATTTTTTATATATTTTTTTTTTTTTTTAAATTTAAAGATTTTGATTTTGAATATATTAAATTACAAATAATATTCAATTGTAGATAAGAAATTTTGAAATAGTATGGCTATACTAATAACAATTATGAAATAAACATTTTTAACCTATCCTTATGTACTGTTTGTTCCTTATTTTTCTTATTTTTTATAACTATATTATTCCGTTCTTCTATTCTAATGACCTCAAATGGTCCTATATAAACTGGTTCTAACTTATGTGCAGTTTCATTTTGCAATAAAACTTTATCACCTACGTCTATCTTAAAGTCTGATACCCTGTTGTCGTATGCTAGCTTTTGTCTTATTTTATTATTTTCTAACATTAGACGGGCCCTCTTATACGCGTTTTCTAATCTAAATTTAACTTCTTTAGCGTAGTCATCTATATTATATATACGTTCTATTCTATCTATTTTATTAAAGTGTATTGGCAAGTTGCTTGGCTTACCAAATACTAGTTCATATGGGCAGTAATTATGGGTTACTGATGGTGTAGTGTTAAAACAATACACAAAATATTGTAACCAGTTTTGTAAACTGATATATATGAACGAATGTACTCGTTGAAGGTTCTATGACTTCTTTCAACGGTACCCAAAGTCTGGTGATGATATGCAGTAGACGTTATGTTGTCTATTTTCATATAACTGCATAAATCATTTATAATTGAATTTTTGTATTCTGTTCCCATGTCCGTAATGAACGTCTTCATTGGACCGTACTTCAGAATAAAATTTTCAAAAATTGCTTTTGCGACGGTGTTTGCACTTTTATTTGCAATTGGAATGGCAACTAAATATTTAGTTAGGTCACATATTAAGGTGACTGCATATTCATTGCCATTTTCTGATTTAGGTAGTGGACCAATAGTGTCTACTATCACCCTGTCGAAAGCGTTTATTGGCGTATTGGTTATTACCATTAGGTTCTTGATGTGCTTTGTTATTTTAGCTTTTTGGCATTTTTGACATTTTCGTATGTACTCAGTAATATCTCGAGTCATACCTTTCCAAAAATAATGTCTTCTGACCTTGGCCAAGGTTTTTGAAATGCCGATGTGACCTCCTTGTATTGGATCGTCATGGAATTTAGACAGTATAGCTTCTTTCTCTTTTTGTTTTTCTATAAGGGTCACCGGGTTGAGTAGCGCTACTCTTAATGTATTCAATATTTTATTGCCCATTTGTTTAAAATTATCTATTGAAACATATTCAAAGATATTTTCCCACGGTGCCATTTTGAGTTGGCTGATTTTATTTATACCGGCCTGCATTTCAAGCCTTTGGAAAAATTTACCTAAGTCGAGGATTCCATTAGTATATAAATCGCGAACATCATATCTTGCAATAATTTTCTTACCATGTTTAAAGAAACATAGCATATTTTTTATATGCAAGGTCACTACTTTACGTACTTCGTCATTGTTTGTGACTTCATATACGTTGGGCTTAGAAGCTTTTTCAATAGGTTGCCTAGACAATTCTATTTTGTTGTTATCCGCGCGGATTTTCTGTCTATTTTGATATCTAGTAGTGACTTTCATTATATTGCCTGTAATGTTTTGTAGATCTTTAATGGTTATTCTTGATAACGCATCAGCTACATGATTATCTTTTCCCTTTAAATATTCGACTATAAAGTCATACTCTTCTAATTCTAGCCTCATGCGTGTCAGTTTAGAACTCGGATTGATCATTGAGAATAGATATATTAATGGTCTGTGATCTGTTTTAATTGTAAAATGTTTTCCATAAATGTATGGCCTAAAATGTAATATTGCCAGTGAATTGCAGCTAATTCCTGCTCAGTTGTACATTTATTACTTTCTCCTTTACTGAAGGCTCTTGATGCGTATGCTATGGGAAGTTGGAGTCCGTTATGGTTTTGAGTTAAAACCGCTCTGCACGCTTGCTTACTTGCATCAGTAATTATACAGAATTCTTTGCTGAAATTTGGATATTGTAGCAAAGTAGGTTCCATAAGTTTTGTTTTTAAATATTGGAATGCGTTTTCGCATTCATCTGTCCATTCGAAAAAAAGTTACATAATCTTGTTATGTGCCGTGAATATTCGGCGAAATTTTTAATGAAACGTCTATAATAATTGCAAAACGCAACGAAACGTCTAGCGCTGTCCGCATTGTGCGGCGTAGGGTAATTCATAATGACATCATATTTCTTGTCATCTGGAAGTATTCCTTTATCTGTGCATTTATGACCTAGAAAAGTCACCTCATGCATAAAAAATGAGCATTTTTCTGGATGTAACTTTAGGTTGTATTTTCTACATTTCTCAAAAACATCTGTTAAGTTTTTAAGCATATGTTTTTCAGAACAACCTATAACTATTGAGTCGTCCATATAAAGGAATGCTTGTGAAGGTTCCAATCCTGAGAATGCTATAGTCATCATCCTCTGGAATGAATTTGGCGCTATTTTTATACCGAAAGGTAGTCGCGTGAAGCGATACGAGCCATTGCTCGTTGAAAATGACGTTATATCTCTTGAACTTTTTTCTAGTTCAATTTGATGAAATCCTGACATTAAGTCAAGACATGAAAAATATTTTGCTCTCCCAAGTTGATCCAAAATGTCATCAATTCTTGGGAGTGGAAATTTAGCGGACAGTAATTTTTTATTAATTTGACGATAGTCAATTACTAATCGCCATTTCTTTTATTCTGAACCTGGAGTTGGTTTTTTCGGAACAAGTAATAATGGGCTATTATATTCAGATACAGATGGTTCAACGATGCCGTCAGTGACCAATTTTCCAACTTGTTTTTGTATTTCGTTCACCTGACTATGTGGGCTTCTATAATTTTTTACATACATCATCTTTTAATCTCAGTTTTTGTTTATAAAAATTATTAGTGCTTATTGGTTCAGATTCCAATCCGAATATATCATTATATTGGGTGCATAAGCTTGAAAGTTGTGATTCGAAACCGTCTGTTATGTACGCACATTCCAACATTTTTGTCAGCTGCTCAAGCTCTACTGTGTATTGGTTGTCAGTTTTATTGCGTTGCTGTAGGTTCATCAGTTTTGCTGATAGTACCTCTACAGTTTCGCCTTTGACATTGCTTTTCAATTTGGAAATCACTTCTGTTATTGTTGTTTCGTTTCCGACTAAATTCCTGGCAACACCTTTTAGCCTTGATTTTACTATAGACACTGCCAATTCTTCATGTTCGCCTGTTATCAATCGCAAAATTTCTAGTGCGTCAATAAAACTGTTTAAATTTTCAGCTTTACCATCAAAAACTGGTATAAGCTTAGTGGCTGTATTAATAAACTCTATATTAGTTTGCGCCATGGTTCTATTGTTGCCTGTTTTATTCGCTATTATGCTTGAAGAGGTATCGGAATCTGTGAGATTATCCAGATCGGACATCAAAACAGCTAGTATAGTGAGATTATTCAAATCCTGCTCTTCTAATTTAACGTTTGTTTCCTGCTCTTCTGGCTCTATTTGGTCATTGTCAGTTTCACTAGTTTCAAATGTTAGGGAAGTGTTAAGTATAGTTGGCACATATATATCTAGATTAAATTTTAGTTTAACCGATATTAGATTGGATCGTAGTCTGATTAAAAATTTCGATACTCGTGACCAATGCTCTTGATTTAATTGTTCTTTTTGTTCATGTATGAGTATGCGTGCTTGGTTAAAGCAATTTACTAGTGTCTCTGAATGTTTCTTTACGGTATTTGTATGAATTGGTCTGTTTCGTGAAAGTGATTTGTACGATTTGTCAAAGTCAACTTTTATTTTATTCAATTCTTCATATATCTCAATCCATTCCATTATTTTATGGATATGAACTGGTTCCTCACTATAAGGGATTGCTGAATTTCCTCGTATTTTTCAATAAATGCCCTTAGTGTAGCCATATCTTTAATATATTTAATATATTATATTAATGTATTTAATGTATTTTGTAATTCTTTTTATTCAATTCATTGCATTTAAAAGTTAAACATAGTATTGTTTAAACATGTTATTATTTATTTAATATATATATATATATTTTTTAAATTTTGTCCAGGTCATTTGCCTGGCTCATGTATTTCTTTTTCAAGCATTTATTATGCCGTTTATATACTTTGTAGATGCAATTTGTGCACATTATTACAACGATTATTATTAGCAAGATGTGTATTAAGAAGAGGTCATACTGATTTGACTCTACTTTGTTAATAACGTTAGCTGTGGAGTCCACAGACTTGACATCTACTAACCCCATTTCGGGTAAATGTATTTTTAACTTGTATATATAGTTATTATTTGTATGATTTCTAGAAAACTTTTCTATTGCATTACTATGCATTTAGGTTAGGTTAGGTTAGGGCGGTGACTAGCCCGGCATAGAGCCGGGCCGTCCACTTGAGCCTAAGGAGGCTCCTTGTGATGCCGCATAGGCTAGATCCCCCGTCCGTTGCAGGAGCTCATGGGCCAATGACCTACGTGAGAGAGGACCAACCCGATCCTTGGATGAACCGGGTTATCTGCCTCGGTGATGTTCCGCTTAGATCGGCGAGATCTAAGAGGGTGAAGAAGCCCAGGTACTGCAGTCTTCGTCTGCTTAGTGCCGGGCAGTGACAGAGGAGGTAGAGAACGGTCTCCTCCTCCTCCTCATCTCTGCAGCTTCTGCAGAAGTCATTGTGGTGCACTCGCAACCTGGACGCATGCGTTCCAAGCCGCCAGTGACCAGTAAGAGCCCTAATGGCAAGGGCGCAGCTTTCCCTGTTTAGTGACAGTAGCTCCTTGGAGCGTTTTGCTGATCGGCGTGGCCAGATCATTCTAGCATGGCGGCAGGAGGTTAGGTTTTCCCATTTCCTGTCCGCGAGAAGGTGGAAGTGCTCCTTGCACAGTAGTCTGCGAGTGGCCAAGGGCATGCCAACTAACTCCCTCTCCGGTTGGAGAGGGGAGGTTGTACCCTGCCGGGCCAACTCATCGGCAGCGCAGTTACCCACGATGTCCCTATGTCCCGGGACCCAGATGAGGTGGAGGTCGTACTGCTCCGCCATCTCGTGAAGAGATTTGCGGCAGTCGTTGATGGTCTTCGAGTTTGAAGAGATAGCTTCAAGTGACTTCAGGGCAGCCTGACTGTCCGAGAATATGCAAATAGAGGCGCCAGCCCCGATTAAGGGGAGCTGATGAAGGGCCTCTTTGATGGCGTAAACTTCCGCCTGAAAGACGCTACAGTGGTCGGGTAGCCTAAAAGAGACGCTTAATCCCAGGTGTTCAGAGAATATACCTCCTCCCACCCGGCCGTCCAATTTAGAGCCATCCGTATAAATGTGAAGGGACCCTAGTGGTCCAGGTGGTCCTTGATTCCATTCCGTTCTATCGGGAATGGAAACTTGGAAGGGTGTGATTGGGTGTTCCGCGGGGACACAGTAGTCAGTGCTCCCCCAATAAGGTGTGAAGCAGAGTCGAGATTCGTGTGTCCGAAACTCGTCCTTCTCCACAAACCCGCACCATTCAGCCTTAGTGCTGAGAGTGCCGCGGTCATCTCTCCCATTATTTCAATTGGGAGGATGTCCAGGAGAACGTCCAAGGCGTCTCCAGGAGTCGTGCGCAGGCCGCCTGTCATACAGATCTCGGCCATGCGTTGGATTTTCCTAACCTTGCCCAGGCAGGTGGACCGCTTTAGAGCTGGCCACCAGATTGCCACTCCATAGAGGAGTATGCATTTACTTATTACAAATTTTCCTGCCTATCGGTTTGTATAGCTTTACGGGCTATACTGCTCATCGGGCGGAAAAGGTTCCGCTCGATGTTACAAAGGGTCGTTTAAGATTAACATGCAGCGCAGTGCATCGATTCGTGGGGTGCCACGCAGGGCACAAAAAAATATGTTCGGCTGGGCTGCAACTCTTCCTTCCACGTCAGCTGGGCGTCGCCGGGCTGGCACGCTGACGTTCCCTCGTTGGCGAAAGTGGCGGGGTGCCCCTCTCGCTGTTGTCCTCACTGCTGCTGTTGTCCAAGGCCTCTGAGCTCAGCCGAGGCCGGTGCTGGTCCTCGCACAGGTCTTTGTATTAGGCAAGTGGATTTGCACTTTGGGGAGTGCAATGGTCCAGGGCAGTCCTTGGGGCAACCTTCCTTCTTCCTTGGTAATGGTCAGTAATTTTGGTTTTTCCATTGTCGTTCTCCCTTGCTGCCGGTTTATTCGTATGCTCCCGCATACATTCCACTTTGTCACTTTTGTTGCTGCCGATTTATTCATATGCTGCCACCGTCAGTACTGTCACTTTTGTTGCTGGATTTTGCTGGTCCGTCCACTCCGAATTTTTCACATTCTTATTTTGTTTGTTTGTGTTTTTGTTTTTTTTTGTGTGTGGCTCCTTTGTCAACTCCGAATTTTTCACATTCTTATTTTATTTGTTTGTTTTTTTTTTCTCTCGGCTCTTTTGTCACATGTCATAATAAGACACTGTCACGGTCGCCATGAAATAGTTACATCCAAATATAAACAATAGCGGATTTAATATTCAATGTTTCAGTTTTATTTGGGAGCAGGCAATGGTGCCGCTTCCCATATCAAAATGGATCTGATCATGACATTCATTCTTAGGTTCTATTTAAGCCTTAGTCTCCTGGCTGCGCTGCCCACAGTTGGACAGCAGAGAGACGGTTATGTATATCTTATATATAATATATATGTATGTGTTACTTAAGCGAGGGAGTTGTGGTATATGCATGCACTTGAGTTCGGCTGTGTATATGCATGCACTTGAGTTCGATCCGACGGTCAGCGCATGTAGCGGAATGCTTAAGTATGCTCTTTGTGGGTGTTCGTCGATCGACTCATATTTCGGCCACTTAGACCGGGCTCTGTTTATGTAACCAGTGCAACAAACTTGGTACAGTGGGTATTCGATATATGCATACTACACTAAGAAAAAGTTTGGAATGGGAACAAAGCAAGTGAAGAAGAAGACATTAAAAAAATCCCTTGCTTCAATAATCAAGCATGCCACCAAGGAATTGAAAAAGAATAAGCCGCTTGACATATTGAATGCAATAAAAGTAGCACGCAAAGCAGTAAATAACACAATGGGATGTAAGAAAAATATATCAATTCCTCGCATTATCAATGTACCCAAAATAGGAGGCTTCCTGCCACTCGTTCCAATTTTAACAGCTCTAAGTGCTGTTGGGAGTTTGGCTTCAGGTCGTGCAGCAATAGCAAAGACTATAAACAGTGCACGCATTGCTAAAGCACAGCTGCAGGAAAACCAGGGACATAATAGAAAGCTTGAATCAGTTGCATTGGGTGAAGGCTTATACTTGGAACCATATAAGAAAGTTTATGGGATTTCATTTTCAAAAAATAAACAAAAACAAAAACGTAGTCAAAAAAACTATTAAATGTGCTACCCAAAAGGGCATTATCCAACTTTGATATAATGAGGTTTGGCTTTAAAAATATTCCACACTTTCGAGGAGTTTATATGAAAAATGACCTCCCCCCAACATTTATTTATTTATTTACCTAAATTCCCTCTTTATCATGAGTGTGGAATAATAAATTTAGCACACTCTTAATCAAATGGAACGCATTGGGTGGCATATTTTAAGAAAGGATTAGATTCATTTTATTTCGACAGTTTTGGAAATTTACAGCCACCATTAGAAGTAGTTTTATATTTGGGAAAAAACCTCAGGTATAATTATCAACGATTCCAAAAATTTGGGACCTTTAACTGTGGACAGTTGTGTATAAAATTCTTGCTAGACTGCGCTTCGTCTCGCTAATGTGGCTATATGTTTGCTTTTATTACGCTATGACAACCTTTCGGCGAACTGTCCCTTCTTCTCACACCATTACATTGAACTATGAGTAGTGGTAGGAGAAGAAGAAGAAAAAGAAGAAATTCGGTCCTGGGGTGGGTATAAATTCAGCCAGTTCCTGGAGGAAAAATATCATTCAGTGACCAGCAGTCAGCAGCAGCACCACCACAAGCACCAGCACCAGCACCAGCACCAGCACCAGCACCAGCACCAGCACCAGCACCAGCACCAGCACCAGCACCAGCACCAGCACCAGCACCAGCACCAGCTCCAGCTCAAGCTCCAGCATCAGCTCTACCAGATCCACCAGCTCCAGCATCAGCTCTACCAGCTCCACCAGCTCTACCAGCTCCAGCATCAGCTCTAACAGCTCCACCAGCTCTACCAGCTCTACCAGCTCCACCAGCTCCACCAGATCTACCAGCTTTACCACATCCACCAGCTCCACCAGCTATGAACAACATGAACACCACCACCGCATCCACCTCCACCTCAACCTCCACATCCAGCAATTGGAATATCCTCACTTCGGCATCCAAATTACCTTGTGGTGTGACACAAGAGGATTTGGATGCCTTAATTGAGGATATTCAAATGGATCCCCTTATGCTTGCCTTTAACGCGTGCAGAGTTAAAGGCAAGCTTAACTTTAATCAGCTCCCGATTAATACGGGACTTGAAATTTTTCAGCTTCCCGCGTCAAGGGAAAATTTGGCGAAAATGTTAGTATTGAGTTGGAGGCTCACTATGTGTATCTGCCAGAACGCTTTAATGCGGTCGAAGATTGCATTTTATCCTATTTCAGTGAACAAAGATACATTATGTATAAGTTGCCAGATGGAAACGTTGATTTTGAAGTAAAAAACGAATAAATACATAAATAAATAATATAATGAACATTACATTTTTAAAGATTTTTTTATTTGGGATTGGGAAAAATTTCTTTTCAGCATTTTTCTTTCAGTTTATTTAGTTCGATTTAATTTAATAGAAATGAAAAAATAAAAAAATTATAAACATTAAAGATTAAATTTTTTTATTCGGGATATGGGAAAAATTTCTTTTCAGCATTTTTCTTTCAGTTTATTTAGTTCGATTTAATTTAATAAAAATGAAAAAATAAAAAAATGATAAACATTAAGTTTTAAACTTTTTTATTCGGGATATGGGAAAAATTTCTTTTCAGCTTTTTTTCTTTCAGTTTATTTAGTTTTAATTTAATAAAACAATAAATATATTTTAAACATTATATTTCAAAATTTTTTTATTTATGATTGGGAAATGGGAAAATTTTTTTCAGCTTGATATATATATTTTTTTCTTTTAATGAATGGTTATTAGCAGCTCTGTTTAACCGAACAGGTTACCAGGTCTGATTAACTGATCAGGTTACCAGGTCTGTTTAACTAATCAGGTTACCAGGTCTGATTTGATATAAGCTGATCTATAAATCTAATCTATAAATGTAATTGAATTATGATTTAATTTTCAGTTCATTTTTCAATCGCAAAGGAGTAATATCCACTTCCTTCCAAAATTTAGTTTCAAAAAATTTAAGATAATGAATGAACAAATTTTAAATCAATTGACAAAAAGTCGAAATGCTCTAAAGAAAAAATTTTCAGAATTAAAACAATATCAAACTCGAAATATTATGGGACTTGAAGAAACATTTAAACCTTTAACTAACCCATTTCATGAACTTGTTAATGATAATAAAAAACTATATGATATATTACCTAAGGATTTTACAAATATAAAGACTGAAATAAAAACTAAAAAAAATAATTCTTCATTAAACATTGATATACCACAAAAGAAGAGGAAACTTTCATTTAACGATATAAATAAACAAAACTCAACTCCTAAATATAATGATGTCCACAAATCATATGATTGGGGGAATGATTAGCTATAGAGGAGGAGGAGGATGAGGATGAGGATGAGAGGCATAAGGAGGACTCTTTTGCTCCTACCACATCAGCTGCGATTACAAGTTAACAACCTTTTCACACATCGCCGTCAATATCGGAGGAGATTTCAAAAAATTTCAACATTAGTGAACTGGCCCGAGAACGGGTTTTGGATAAGACATATGGTCCTAGAAAAAATGGAGATGGTCAATTAATGCTTGGGAGTAGTCATATAAGTGTTTCCAACAATAGAATAGAATATGAAGATGGTGAAAACTGGCAGCTTACAAATGGTTTATATTCTTTAATATGTCATCACATACCACAAAACTATAACTCTGATGAATTGGAAATTTATAGACAAATTTTAGTAAAAACGAATGTCTATCGAAGAAACTTTCTTCCAAATGGACAGGTGAAAGGAATAAGGACATTGAAGTATTCGGAAATTATTAAGCCGCTCTTAGCTAAATCTCCGATTGCCGAATCTACACAGAAACAAACTAAAAAAATGATAACACGGACTGGATTCATGAGACTTGAGATGAGTAGACCGAACTTCGTATACTGGGACAATGCGAATGAATTAGTCCAACGATTACAGCTATTAATTGGATCACAGTCTTCAGGAAATATGTCCCATTCAAATGAAATTACATCTATAATTGGAGAGTCACAAATAATACATTAATAAAGTATATATTTAGAGATTAATAATAAAATAGGGTTATTAACATAATGTCTGTTGACAAATTTGGACGCTATTTACATAAAAAGCAGAGCTCTAATCACCTTAAGCGATATGAGAAAACTGCACCAGGACTTTACTTAGACAGTGATGGAAATTTTAATTTACAAAGAAGGCGTTTAAAAAATGCTGGCTTTCCAAAGGAAAATGGAGATATCGTAGTTAAAGAATATGTTGATAAATCCATTCACGAGTTGACAATAACTTTATCATCATTGAATATCAAATATCGAGAAGAAATCGGTCAAAGCTTTGATGGGCTAGAGGCTATTGATGTTGATACATCGGGAAATTTTAGTATTCAGGGAAAAGAATCTGACGAAAAAGCTACTAAATACTATGTTGATCAATCTATAGAGAGACTAATGGATTCAATTATTTCACATCGAAATGAATTAATTGTGTCTTTACCTGATATTAAAACAGCGGATATTGAAGATCGATTGGACCGACTCACAGAGGGCGATTTGGCCAATCTACCGAAAGAAAATGAATAACTCAAAAAATAAAAGATCTTTCAAAAGAACATTTTTTTTATCGTAATAATAAGTTAAAAAACCATACAAAAAATTATTTTTTTTTTAAATTTAATTTTTTATTTAAAAAAAAAAAAATTTATTTCTTAATTTAACAAAATTTATGTTTTCTTTTTTTTGTTTCTTATTTATTTTTAAGTATAAAAAAAATTATTTGGAGTTGCTGCTCCAATCAGATCCTGATATTTCGCTCTCCTTTACAAAGCCCAAAAGCAGCATGCCATACTGAAAAAAGGGCGCTTCTGGATCAATTACATGATTTCTGCAATATGAAATATATTAGATGACGCACTTTATCGCAGCTAAGTTTGGTCATTTTGAATAGAGGACGATTCATATTTTCAAATGTATACACAATTAGCGCGGACAAGTATGGTCATCAATAGCTCTATTCCACAGAAGTTAACAATTATTCACAAAAAGGGTCATTTAAAGCTTACCACATTCAATCACCATTTAATAATTCAACACTTATCACAGGTCACAAAAAGTGTTTTTTTCTATTACTACATACCTGAATTCTTGTAAAACCAAAAAAAATCTTCGAAAAGGTTAAAATTTCAATTTTTACAAAGAATTGAAGTACCTCGAAAAAACGCTAGAAATACTTATTATGATTGCAGCGAAAACATATGATCACTTTGAAAGCTCACAGCTGATCAAATATATCGATTAAAACACCAAAAAAGTATTTTTGTGCTAATTAAATATTTAGTTATCGGCGGAAATTCAAATTTTTGAACATTTCAACAAAAAATTTTTGAATTTCCTGTCGCTAGATCGGCCAAATCGCCCACTGTGCGACTTGAGGTTGTTATCTCAAGCATTATTGAAAAAAATAGTTTTTTAAAATAATTTATTAGTCTTCACAATATTAAAATAAATTAATAATAAGTTATTGCTTAAATATGAGTAGACGGGGTATTATTAATGAATTACACGCTCCATCGCGTAAACATTTTTTGCGTCGTAGGGTAATTATGCAGGGAATTGATAATTTATTTCAAGTTGACTTAGTGAATATGGGAAAATATTCAACCTCAAATAATGAGTATCGCTACCTGCTAAGTGTAATCGACACAATGAATTAGTCCAACGATTACAGCTATTAATTGGATCACAGTCTTCAGGAAATATGTCCCATTCAAATGAAATTACATCTATAATTGGAGAGTCACAAATAATACATTAATAAAGTATATATTTAGAGATTAATAATAAAATAGGGTTATTAACATAATGTCTGTTGACAAATTTGGACGCTATTTACATAAAAAGCAGAGCTCTAATCACCTTAAGCGATATGAGAAAACTGCACCAGGACTTTACTTAGACAGTGATGGAAATTTTAATTTACAAAGAAGGCGTTTAAAAAATGCTGGCTTTCCAAAGGAAAATGGAGATATCGTAGTTAAAGAATATGTTGATAAATCCATTCACGAGTTGACAATAACTTTATCATCATTGAATATCAAATATCGAGAAGAAATCGGTCAAAGCTTTGATGGGCTAGAGGCTATTGATGTTGATACATCGGGAAATTTTAGTATTCAGGGAAAAGAATCTGACGAAAAAGCTACTAAATACTATGTTGATCAATCTATAGAGACTAATGGAATCAATTATTTCACATCGAAATGAATTAATTGTGTCTTTACCTGATATTAAAACAGCGGATATTGAAGATCGATTGGACCGACTCACAGAGGGCGATTTGGCCAATCTACCGAAAGAAAATGAATAACTCAAAAAATAAAAGATTTTTCAAAAGAACATTTTTTTTATCGTAATAATAAGTTAAAAACCATACAAAAAATTATTTCTTTTTTAAATTTAATTTTTTATTTAAAAAAAAAAAAAATTTATTTCTTAATTTTGTGACGTTCAGTCTAGCCGCGGGTAGTCAGGGCTGGCCAGGATCATCCAGGACATTTATTTGTTTAGGAAAGTGGTGCTAGAAAAGGAATCCCCGACCCGAGTCCCAGTGATAACGCGTAAGGTTAACCTGACTAGGCTTATATAGATAGATTCGAAGTTTATTGGTTTTCTCAGATTAGTTACAATGTTACAAATGATTAATTTTGGCCGGTAGATTCCCCGGTCCGGGTCACGCTCCTCCTGTCTAGGGTCCGTCGAGGGGGGTCCGTGCTCCTGTCTGGGAGAGATGCTGATATCGTAGGACGAAGCCGTCGCCAGGATACGTAGTATGAGTACGAGGACGAAGCCGTCTCAAGGATACGTAGTTGGATACGAGGACGAAGCCGTCTCAAGGATACGTAGTTGGGTACGAGGACGAAGCCGTCTCAACGATACGTAGTGTGGTAAATACGAGGACGAAGCCGTCTCAAGGATACGTAGTTTGGTAAATACGAGGACGAAGCCGTCTCAAGGATACGTAGTTTGGTGAATACGAGGACGAAGCCGTCTCAAGGATACGTAGTTTGTTGAATGGGACGAAGCCGTTCGGATACGTAGTTTGGAAATCGAGGACGAAGCCGTCTCAAGGATACGTAGTTTGTTGAACATGAGGACGAAGCCGTCTCAAGGATACGTAGTTTGGTGAATACGAGGACGAAGCCGTCTCAAGGATACGTAGTTTGTTGAATACGAGGACGAAGCCGTCTCAAGGATACGTAGTTTGGTGAATACGAGGACGAAGCCGTCTCAAGGATACGTAGTTTGTTGAATACGAGGACGAAGCCGTCTCAAGGATACGTAGTTTGTTGAATACGAGGACGAAGCCGTCTCAAGGATACGTAGTTTGGGAAATACGAGGACGAAGCCGTCTCAAGGATACGTAGTTTGTTGAATACGAGGACGAAGCCGTCTCAAGGATACGTAGTTTGGGAAATACGAGGACGAAGCCGTCTCAAGGATACGTAGTTTGTTGAATACGAGGACGAAGCCGTCTCAAGGATACGTAGTTTGGTGAATACGAGGACGAAGCCGTCTCAAGGATACGTAGTAGGTTAGATCTTACTCCTTGTTACTGTTGACTCCTGGTCCTGGTGTGCTGCTCGGTTGCTGCTCGCTGGTGACTTCCACCTTGGTCGACTCCGACCGCTGAATGATTGATCTGAGGCCAGTGGCCCGCTTTATATAGCGCTTGGCTGGTTTTAGTGTGCCTGCACGGGCCGTGGATTTGCCCGAATTAGTGTGGCAGATGTTCGGGATTTGCCCGATTTAGTGTGGCCAGTGCCCTCGTTGTTTAAGCGGGCGCGCGCACCTTGTTTGAATTTGAATTTCTTTATCGTTGGGTGGTTGTTTATGGGTCGGGGTGCTTATTATTTATTTACACGGTTTATATTATGTGGGTTATTAAAGTTTATTATTTATTTACAGCTTCTTATTATTATTTTATTTAGTTGCGTTATTATTTATTTACAGCTTCTTATTATTATTTATGATTTAGTTGCGTTATTATTTATTTACAGCTTCTTATTATTATTTATAATTTAGTTAGTTATTAATTAGTTATAGTTTGTTATTATTTATTATTAATTTAGTTTATTATTATTATTTGTGCGCTCCGCGTCACACTCCCCCCTCCTTTGGGAAGTGGCGCTTTAGCGTTACGTAATTACCTCGGTTTGAGGTAACTCGCCACCAGTTATTCCCGTCTTTTTCGAGCCAGCGTAGTTGTGTCTTTTTCTTTTTCTGTGCCAGGTTCGCCCTTATTTTCGCTGTCATCTCTTCTGAGATCCGGGCTCCTGCTGGCATTGACCATCCTACCTCGTTCACCATGTCCGTATGAAGTTCTAGTACGTCTCTATCTGGTGAAGTATCTTGCGTCAAATCCATTATTGCGGCTGTCCGGAAATTTATCGGTGGTGCTTGTATTTCCGCCGCTCGTCGTTCATAGCCTTGTCCTGTGGTCGTTCCTTCGGTCGTCATCGGGTGTCGGGTTGCTCTGGGTCCTCGGCTGCTTTCTCGGTGTCCCCCGCCGCTCCTTGGGATATGGGCAATTCTGGTTCGGCCCCTCTGGACGAGCTCCGTCCTCTGCTGGGCTGTTCCATCCTTGTTCCGATCCCCTTGGTTTGCTTCGCCAGTGTTTCGCAGTGTGGGTCTGACCTCCTCGCTCCGGACCTGTTGGACGAGCTCCGTCCGCGTCGGTACCTTTGCGGGGCTGCCTGTTCCCCTCTGGCTTCGCTGGTGGGTTGCTCCGGCTTGGGTCCTTCGGACGAGCGCCGTCTGCTGAACCCCTCCGTCGCTGGAGTTCTCCCTCGCCGCCGTCGGTCTCACGGTCTTCGGATGGCCGGTCGTATTGCGTTGGCCCCCCTGGACGAAATCCGTCATCTGAGAGGCCGCTGCGCTACTTCCTCCTCCTTGACCTCCCGGTTGTCGCGGTGGTGCCATTTTTGCTGGCGCCGTCCTCTTCCGGGTCGTGCCTTGCGCCGGTGGCTCGATCAGCCGTGCCCGGGCTAACACCTCCTTCGCCCTGATGTGGTTCTTCCTGAACCTCTCTACGCTCAGCTTGAACTTATTCATGTTCGTGCCGCTCGCCTTCTGTGCTTCGGACTGCTTTGTGTTCCACTTATATAGGCCTCGTCCGCCTTTTAGTGTGCTTGTCTTCGCCTTGGTTTTCCCTCCTTAGTGTGCCCGTTGGCGTTGGTGGTTCTAATCCGTCATTTTTCCCATATGTTGGTTCTGGTTCCGATATATCGATATTCCTAGTTCCGATATTCGATTGATCGTGTTCGTTATGGTTTGTGTCCTTGCTTATGTGTGGTTTTGTGTCCCCGATATATATTCGTTTTTTTTTTTGTGTTGTTTGATTCCGAACTGTCAAGATCACCGGAGACACAAACCCTGTCACTTTCCATGGGCCGTCGTACTTCGGGGCAAGTTTTGCGTTAAATTTCTCCGCTGCGTTGGACAAGTGGTGTGTTTTGCACCACACGAGTTCCCCTCTTGCGGGCTTCCACTCCCTCTTTCGTAGATCGTATTGGCGTTTCTGTTGTTCCGCTGCTTTCCCCATGTGTCCCGCAGCCTCCTTCCGTAGGTCTTCTATCCGTATCCATCGTTCCTCGATGCTTTCTTCTTTCATCCCCGATCCTTCCGTTTTCCTATCGAACATCATGTTCGGTATTCGTAGCTCTTTTCCTAGCACTATCTGTGCTGGGCTATATTTAGTGGACTCCGACGTGCTGCTATTAAAAGCCAGCATTAATTCTGGGAGTTTGTCATCCCAGTTTGTCTGGTCCTCGCCTGTTATTTGGGCGATCATTGTCTTCACTGTCCTATTGGTCCTCTCTGTAGGGTTTTCCTGCGGGGTGTATGGCGCCGTAAATTGCTGTCGAATTCCCCATCTTTCCATTGCGTGCTTCGTCTTGCGCCCGGTGAATTGTACTCCATTGTCCGATATTAGGACTTTCGGCGCTCCGAATCTGGTTATTATTCTTTCCCGAAACACCCGCAGAAATGACTCTGCTGTCGCTTGTCTGATCGCCGCCATCTCTACCCATTTAGAGAATTTGTCCACTATGACCAATAGTGCCGTGTTTCCATGCTTTGACCGTGGCAATGGTCCTACGAAGTCCACGCACACGGTTTCCCAAGGGGCTTCCGCTACCTTGGTCAGCATTTTCCCTGCTGATTTTTGCTGCGCCACTTTGTATTGCTGGCAGCTCTCACAGCTTCGTACGAAGTTCCTTACGTCTTTAGTTAATCGTGGCCAGAAGTACTTCATTCTTATTCTTCTTGCCGTCTTGAACATTCCCATGTGTCCTGTTTCTGCCTGGCAGTGATTTTCCGTTAGAATCTGCTGTACTTCGCCTTCTGGCACGCACAGTTTCCATGGGTGCTGATCTCTTCTGTCCTGGCTTAGCTTGTAAAGACGTTTTCCTTCTATCTGGAACTCCGTATTTTGTGGGTCTTCCTGTAGTTCCTTGAGTTTTCGGTCTATCCAGCCTCCGGTGTCTCTGATCGCTTTCAGTTCCACTGGTGGGGCTCTTGACAGCGTGTCCGCCACCACATTCAGTTTTCCTTTACGATACTGCACCTCAAATTGGTATGGCTGAAGTCCTAATGCCCATCGTGCTATTCTGCCTGCCGGGCTCTTGATTGAATTCAGCCATTTAAGCGCCATATGGTCTGTCACCACTATAAATTGGTATCCTTCCAGGTACATCTTAAACTTCCCGATGCCCCAATGGATTGCTAGACATTCCTTTTCCGTCGCGCTGTAGTTTTGTTCCGCCTTACTTAGCTTCCGGCTGGCAAACGATATGACGTGTTCCCCATTCTCAGTTTCTTGGGTCAGTACGGCTCCGATGCCTACGTCACTGGCGTCCGTTTGTAACTTGAATTGCTTGGTGAAGTCCGGGCATACCAGTATTGGCGCTTTTGTGAGGCTTTCCTTCAGGCTGTCGAAGGATTCCTGGTGACGGTCGTTCCACTCGAACTTTTTCCCCTTCCGGATTAACTCCTGTAGTGCTCCTGCTTGTTCGGTAAACTGTGGTATGAACCTCCTGTACCATGAGGCCATCCCTAGAAAGCTGTGCACTTCTTTAGTGGTTTTCGGGGCTGGTAAGTCCTTGATCGCTGCCACCTTTTCGGGATCCGTTCGGATGCCCTGGTCGCTTACTACGTGTCCCAGGTATTTTAACTCCTTTTGGAAAAATTTGCATTTGTCCGGGTTTATCCGTAGGTTTGCCTGCTGCAATCTTTTGAATACCTCCTTCAATTTTTCCAGGTGTTCTTCTTTGGTTCGTCCTATCACGATTATGTCGTCTAGGTACGCAAAGGCAAATGGCTCCATTTCTGGTCCAATGACGTTATCCAGTGCTCTTTGGAACGTTGCCGGTGCTGTGGTCAGCCCGAATGGCATTACCGTCCATTGGAAAAGTCCCCGTCCTGGTACCGTAAACGCCGTGTATTGTCTGCTTCTCTCCTCCACTGGAATCTGCCAATAGCCTGATTTTAAGTCGATGGTGCTTATAAATTTGGCTTCTCGTAGTTGATCCAGGATGAAGTTCATACGTGGTACCGGGTACGCATCCTTTTCTGTCCTGTCGTTCAGCAATCTGTAGTCGATGCACATCCTCCATTCGTTATTCTTTTTCCGTACTAGTACTACAGGCGCGCTGTATGGGCTCCGCGATCGTTCTATCAGGCCCAGGCTTAACAACTCATCTACTTGTTCGTTGATTATTGCCTGCTGTTTTGGGTTTCGCGGATAGTACCTTTGTTTGATGGGTTTGTCGTCCTTGAGGTATATTCTGTGCACTGCTGCGTTGCTGACTCCTTCCATGTTTTCGAATATCCGTTTATTTTCTTCCAAGAATGCATTGATCTTTTCTTCGGACAGATCCGTTGGCGACGTTGGCTCTCTCGTGTCTCGCTCCTCCCTTCTCCATTCGTTTCCTGCTCCCCGGATTTTTAGCTCCAATCCGCCGCATCTGAGCACGCTCTCTGCTCCTGCCAGGAAGTCCATCCCTAAGAGGATTCCTCCTTCTACGTTCGGTAGGATCATGAATGTTATTTCAAATCTCCGTCCTCCGAACTCTACGGTTGTCTTGAATCCTCCCATCGCCTTCTGTCGAGATCCGTCCGCTAGTGATATCTCCGCATGCATCCTGTTCCACCTTCCTTCCTCTCTCAGATCTTGGAACATGTTTCTGCTTATCGCGCTTCTTGTCGCTCCGGTGTCTATTATGCCTTTGGCACTCCTACACCCTACTCCAAATTGTGCTACTATTTGGTAGCCGTCGCACCTCATATCACCCGCTGCTGGACCTATTCTTCGTGCCTGAGCTGCCAGCTCTACTCGCCCAGGCCTCCGGCGTTTCCCGACCTGGCCCGGCAACATTCTGTTGTTCTGATTCCGTTCCTTCCGCATACCCAGCAGAACAGTCTTGGTGGGTTGCCGCATGTGCGTGCCGCATGACCGGTTCCGCCGCATCTCATGCATATTTCTTGCCTCGCCAACTGTGGTACTGTTTGCCTGGTTTGAGCTTCCATCTGCTCGATCTCCTCTACCTCTTCGGCGAGTTTGAGGAATTCCGTCAGTGTTGTGAATCCGGTCCTCCTTGCGTACAGTTTCAGCTTGCTCCTGCAGTTCTTGTATACCCAGTCTAGCTTCTCTGTTTCCGACAGTTTTGTGAACCGCATCAGTTTCCTTAGGTTCATCGCGTATTCCCTTACTGGTTCGTTCTCTTTCTGTCTTAACTGCGCTATTTGGGTTTCCAGCTGCTCTCCGTACCGGGGCGGTAAAAAGTACTCCAGTAATTCCGTTCGTACTTGCGCCCATGAGGTGATCCTTGTCGGTGTCGTGTTCCACCAGTCTATTGCGATTCCTTCCAATATGAATGGCATTGTTTGGACTAACTGATCCAGATGGAGTCCATATCCTGTTGCCCATTGCTCCATTTTTTCTAGGAATTCTAGTGGGTTGGACGTTCCTTGGTATCTGATGTCCCAATTCCGTACTCTGTCAATTATCCCTGTCTCCTTCTTTCCTTCCATTTTCGGTTCTATTTCGTTGTCCATCCTTGTTTTTACTTCCGTTACTATGATTTCCGGTATTCTAGTGGGACTTTTCTCTCTCTTGTATTTTTCTGCCAGCAGTGTCAGCTTCTTCCTTACTGTTTCTGCGTGGTCCGTCCTTTTCGAGAAAGCGGCCAATGTTTTCCGTAAATCCTCGTTCTTTCCTGATGAATCCAAACCGAATTCACTTGCGTATTCTATCAGTTCGGGTTTTGTTGCCATATATACCCAACTGGACATCACTTTCTCGGCGTCGGTTTCCTCTAAACACCACTTAAACCTGTTCGGGCGCCACCTGTGACGTTCAGTCTAGCCGCGGGTAGTCAGGGCTGGCCAGGATCATCCAGGACATTTATTTGTTTAGGAAAGTGGTGCTAGAAAAGGAATCCCCGACCCGAGTCCCAGTGATAACGCGTAAGGTTAACCTGACTAGGCTTATATAGATAGATTCGAAGTTTATTGGTTTTCTCAGATTAGTTACAATGTTACAAATGATTATTTTTGGCCGGTAGAGTCCCCGGTCCGGGTCACGCTCCTCCTGTCTAGGGTCCGTCGAGGGGGGTCCGTGCTCCTGTCTGGGAGAGATGCTGATATCGTAGGACGAAGCCGTCGCCAGGATACGTAGTATGAGTACGAGGACGAAGCCGTCTCAAGGATACGTAGTTGGATACGAGGACGAAGCCGTCTCAAGGATACGTAGTTGGGTACGAGGACGAAGCCGTCTCAAGGATACGTAGTTTGGTAAATACGAGGACGAAGCCGTCTCAAGGATACGTAGTTTGGTAAATACGAGGACGAAGCCGTCTCAAGGATACGTAGTTTGGTGAATACGAGGACGAAGCCGTCTCAAGGATACGTAGTTTGTTGAATACGAGGACGAAGCCGTCTCAAGGATACGTAGTTTGTTGAATACGAGGACGAAGCCGTCTCAAGGATACGTAGTTTGGTGAATACGAGGACGAAGCCGTCTCAAGGATACGTAGTTTGTTGAATACGAGGACGAAGCCGTCTCAAGGATACGTAGTTTGTTGAATACGAGGACGAAGCCGTCTCAAGGATACGTAGTTTGGTAAATACGAGGACGAAGCCGTCTCAAGGATACGTAGTTTGTTGAATACGAGGACGAAGCCGTCTCAAGGATACGTAGTTTGGGAAATACGAGGACGAAGCCGTCTCAAGGATACGTAGTTTGTTGAATACGAGGACGAAGCCGTCTCAAGGATACGTAGTTTGGTGAATACGAGGACGAAGCCGTCTCAAGGATACGTAGTTGGGTACGAGGACGAAGCCGTCTTAAGGATACGTAGTTTGGTGAATACGAGGACGAAGCCGTCTCAAGGATACGTAGTTTGTTGAATACGAGGACGAAGCCGTCTCAAGGATACGTAGTTTGTTGAATACGAGGACGAAGCCGTCTCAAGGATACGTAGTTTGGGAAATACGAGGACGAAGCCGTCTCAAGGATACGTAGCTTGTTGAATACGAGGACGAAGCCGTCTCAAGGATACGTAGTTTGGGAAATACGAGGACGAAGCCGTCTCAAGGATACGTAGTTTGTTGAATACGAGGACGAAGCCGTCTCAAGGATACGTAGTTGGTTGAATACGAGGACGAAGCCGTCTCAAGGATACGTAGTAGGTTAGATCTTACTCCTTGTTACTGTTGACTCCTGGTCCTGGTGTGCTGCTCGGTTGCTGCTCGCTGGTGACTTCCACCTTGGTCGACTCCGACCGCTGAATGATTGATCTGAGGCCAGTGGCCCGCTTTATATAGCGCTTGGCTGGTTTTAGTGTGCCTGCACGGGCCGTGGATTTGCCCGAATTAGTGTGGCAGATGTTCGGGATTTGCCCGATTTAGTGTGGCCAGTGCCCTCGTTGTTTAAGCGGGCGCGCGCACCTTGTTTGAATTTGAATTTCTTTATCGTTGGGTGGTTGTTTATGGGTCGGGGTGCTTATTATTTATTTACACGATTTATATTATGTGGGTTATTAAAGTTTATCATTTATTTACAGCTTCTTATTATTATTTATGATTTAGTTGCGTTATTATTTATTTACAGCTTCTTATTATTACTTATGATTTAGTTGCGTTATTATTTATTTACAGCTTCTTATTATTATTTATAATTTAGTTAGTTATTAATTAGTTATAGTTTGTTATTATTTATTATTAATTTAGTTTATTATTATTATTTGTGCGCTCCGCGTCACAATTTAACAAAATTTATGTTTTCTTTTTTTTGTTTCTTATTTATTTTTAAGTATAAAAAAAATTATTTGGAGTTGCTGCTCCAATCAGATCCTGATATTTCGCTCTCCTTTACAAAGCCCAAAAGCAGCATGCCATACTGAAACAAGTAAGAAAGCTACAGTCGTTCGTGAACGACTGTTATATACCATGTACCAAAATATATCGCCGCTCGAATTAGCTCTTTGACAACGATAAACAAAAGTCAGCTGATCGCGACCTTTGCCTATTAGAGAAATGTAAACAAACTCGCTCTTTGCAAAACCACCACCATCTCATGCACTTGCGTGTGCAAGACAGAGAAAGAGATAACCCCTCTCTCTTTTTTGCGCACGGGAGTTAGTTTCTTGCGCTCATCAGTTTTGTTGTTGTTTTTTGGTATGCACCTGTTGCTAGCTGCAAAACAGATAGCACACTGATAAGTTAATAACTTTTGTGTTTTTCACCCGATCTTTACCAGATTTTCGGTATTGATACATGTTCTACATATGCATGCCTATGCAAAAAAGAAAGATCTATGGTAATATTTGTGGCTGCAAAACGTTTTTATTGATTTGCGGGGAGTGGGGGAAATTTTTAAATCTGAAACAAACTTGATCTGCGTGCAAAACATTCCAACCTACATACCAAATTTGGTGGCTCTAGCTCTTATAGTTGCTGAGATCTAGGCGTTCATACAGACGGACAGACGGACAGACGGACAGACGGACAGACGGACAGACAGACATGGCTATATCGACTTGGCTGTTGATGCTGATCAAGAATATATATACTTTATGGGGTCGGAAATGCTTCCTTCTGCCTGTTACATACATTTGCACGAAATTAATATACCTTTGTACCTACGGTACATGGTATAAAAAGGGCGCTTCTGGATCAATTACATGATTTCTGCAATATGAAATATATTAGATGACGCACTTTATCGCAGCTAAGTTTGGTCATTTTGAATAGAGGACGATTCATATTTTCAAATGTATACACAATTAGCGCGGACAAGTATGGTCATCAATAGCTCTATTCCACAGAAGTTAACAATTATTCACAAAAGGGTCATTTAAAGCTTACCACATTCAATCACCATTTAATAATTCAACACTTATCACAGGTCACAAAAAAGTGTTTTTTTTTCTATTACTACATACCTGAATTCTTGTAAAACCAAAAAAATCTTCGAAAAGGTTAAAATTTCAATTTTTACAAAGAATTGAAGTACCTCGAAAAAACGCTAGAAATACTTATTATGATTGCAGCGAAAACATATGATCACTTTGAAAGCTCACAGCTGATCAAATATATCGATTAAAACACCAAAAAAGTATTTTTGTGCTAATTAAATATTTAGTTATCGGCGGAAATTCAAATTTTTGAACATTTCAACAAAAAATTTTTGAATTTCCTGTCGCTAGATCGGCCAAATCGCCCACTGTGCGACTTGAGGTTGTTATCTCAAGCATTATTGAAAAAATAGTTTTTTAAAATAATTTATTAGTCTTCACAATATTAAAATAAATTAATAATAAGTTATTGCTTAAATATGAGTAGACGGGGTATTATTAATGAATTACACGCTCCATCGCGTAAACATTTTTTGCGTCGTAGGGTAATTATGAAGGGAATTGATAATTTATTTCAAGTTGACTTAGTGAATATGGGAAAATATTCAACCTCAAATAATGAGTATCGCTACCTGCTAACTGTAATCGACACATTTTCGAAATTTGCTTGGGGTGAAGCGATTAAAACAAAAAGTGCAAGAGATGTTACTGAGGCTATGGAAAAAGTATTTAAGAATGGTGGTAGAGTCCCCACAAATCTTCAAACAGATGATGGGAACGAGTTCTTTAACACACAATTTAATGCATTAATGAAGCGTTATAAAATTAATCATTATTCAACATTTAGTGCACTAATGGCTTCAATTGTTGAACGATTTAATAGAACATTAAAAGAACTCATGTGGAGAGAATTCAGTTTTAATGGAACATACAAGTGGATTGATATGTATAAACGTCTTATTTCCGTTTATAACAAAACAAGACATAGAACAATAAAAATGGCCCCTATTAATGTGAATATCAGGAATGAGAAACATATTTTGGATACTGTATATAATAACAAAAAACTATTTACAGGAAGCAAACTAAAGATTGGAAATAATGTACGTATTAGTAAATATAAAGGAATATTTGAAAAAATCGTATACAGCAAATTGGAGCACAGAAATCTTTAGAATTATCAAAGTAAAAAATACTTATCCTGTTACATACTTACTTGAAGATTTATAGGGTAACCCCATTATGGGGGGGTTTTATAAGGAAGAACTGAAAAAAACTCGTTTTCCTAATGAATACCTACTGGAAAAAGTATTGAAAAGAAGAGGTAATAGAGCTCTTGTGCGCTGGCTCAATTTTCCAAAAACTGAGGACAGTTGGATTGATGAATCCCAAATTTTATAATAAATTAAACACATGTTTAAATATTTTTTTATTTATTTATTTATTTTTATTTTTTTAATTTTATTTTATTTTTTTATTTTTTTTCCAAGTATTTGTCTTAACTATTATATACATTATATATATATATATATGGGGCGTTCCACGCAAAATTTGCCACCAAAATTTTTTTTTCCTTCTTATATTTTTTTTTCGGTTTATCAATTGAAAATATTCGATACGTATTTTTTTATTTCAATCTGATACTTGGAATTTTCGAGAAATAATTTTCTAAAGTTTCCCGTTTTTAAAAAAGATACTTTTTTCAACCGCATATACTGAAAAAACTATTGAAGATACAACAATTTGTCCAAGACATGAAACGTGCGCCCTTTCCTTAGCTTTCCAATAAGTTAAACTAAAAAAAAAAAAAAAATTTTTTTAATGAAAAAAAATTAAAATTTAAAAAAAAATTTAAAAAAAATCAAATTTGGACATAATTTTTTTTAAATTTTTTATTTTTAAAAGATAGCCTTAAGGCTTGTTTAAATTGAACGTTGATTGAACGTTGAACGTTGGTTGAAACGTACCGCGAGCGCGAATTGCGCATTTTTTCCTATAATTTCCCATTAATTTTAACTGATTTCGTATCTTTTTAAGGCTACGACCACGCGAGCGGTGATTCAAAAATTCACTACTCCCAAAGTATTCATTTCTCCACTCTGAAATTTTCGCAGGATTTAAACAAGCCTTAAGGCTACCTTTTAAAAATAAAAAATTAAAAAAAAATTATGTCCAAATTTGAATTTTTTTAATTTTTTGTTAAATTTTAATTTTTTTTCATTAAAAAAATTTTTTTTTTTAGTTTAACTTATTGGAAAACTCAGGAAAGGGCGCACGTTTCATGTCTTGGACAAATTGTTGTATCTTCATTAGTTTCCTCAGTATATGCGGTTGAAAAAAGTATCTTTTTTAAAAACGGGAAACTTTAGAAAATTATTTCTCTAAAATTCCAAGTATCAGATTGAAATAAAAAAATACGTATCGAATATTTTCAAGTAATAAACTGAAAAAAAAATATAAGAACGAAAAAAAAATTTTGGTGGCAAATTTTGCGTGGAACGCCCCATATATATCTTAGATTTTAACATTTTCCAATAAATTATTATATTATAAACTAAAATAAATTGTTTTATTTTTTTAATTATTTTATATAGCTACATATTATTATATATACATTTATATACTTATAATTATTATTATTTTTATTTAAATTTTTTTTTTAATTTATTTTGTTCAGCCCTTTCTTAATTTCTGGGCATAGTAATCTGAACAGAAATGTTTTATTAAATATACTATTTGATTGGTAATCGCACTTTCATTTTCATCCAACTTTCTTTTAGACTACCCTTTTTACTTTCACTACTAGAGCTCTCCATTTGGCTGTGCCAAACCTTTCCTTGAGCATCCAAAGTTGCCATTGCACTTTTTATTTCATTTTCTATTATTTTATAATGTCCTATTGCTAGAGTTGAAACTCCATCATCACAGATGAATCTTTTATCATCTTTATTGTCTAATGTAATTTTAGAAATTTTTAATGTACTTATTTCATGTCCTCTAGATCTAAACATAAACATACTATCACGCTCTTGCTGGCCAGTAAATAAACAATTTTTATACCACTCAAATGTTATTTTTGCTAGACAACTACGTTTTATTCCCTTATTTTTTTTAATACACTTCAGAGGCTGACTACCTACACTTTCAGATGTGTATGCATACATCTTTGAACGTAAGCCTACAAACTCTGTCATAGACATTTCATTCAATTCGTCTTTGAAAAAACCTTACCACTTTTTATTACACTGTTTAAAATTATATTTCATTGCTAATTCATCTGGATAATCGGATGTATCGAATTTATATTCAACATCATTTCTAATTTCTGCATATACATTAATCCTCAGTTTTAATTGAATAAATAAATGAATCAGTATCCAAATAATTTAGTTTAAGTGCATTCGAAAATTTTGGTTTCATGTACGAATAATGGAAATCGAACATTTTCCATTTAGATAATTCTAAAACAACGAAACCTAAATACAGCGGTTTATTACAAACGTTACGCAATTTCTTCAACTGAATTGCATATAGTTTGTCACTAAATTTACTAAAGCTATGGAAATTTGACCTACTAATAAGATCCCTTGCACATAATCGTAGGCGTCCCCCTTGTGGACCATTGGGTGGGGCTTCCCATTCCGTTACTAGACGTACATCAACGTGCTTTTCAGTGTTTTCGAGACATTTTCCGTATATACTGTAGTTCAGCAGTTTAAAGAAGTCTTTTTCAAAAGCATTTTTAGCCCTGGTCCTATGCTCAGTGTTGATATCAATATATTTTTTCAACCAGGCTTTTGCTTAAACTGGATGATGGAGTGAACTTTTTTTTTCTTCAAACCATTCATTAAGCACTGTTGTAGGGTTTTATAATGAATTATATATTTCTCCTTGTTACGGAGATCAGCTTTAAGCTTCTTAACTTTTGAAGTTGAAGAGGGAAGCTTGTTTGCAGGACAGAAAGGGAGATCATTATGTAGGTCGTGTAATTCGTATGGATATTTGAAGTCAACCTCTAAAATATAACCATACTCACTATCCTCGCCAAAGTTTTCAACATTAAACGAAAGAATAAAATCATTTTCTAACCACTTAAACTTCCCATAGGGTAAAGACTCAGACATGGCCCAACCATACAAATTATTTGCATCCACATACATTAAATATTCTGATTCTTTAGAAGAATCAAAATCTTTAAGATACTTGTGATTTGCCTTGGTATATCGATGACTGCTTTGCACTAACCCCCCTCGAATACCACACTGAATAAATCTGATCATATCAATATCAGTGAGTAATTCGAGGGAAATTTGTGTTGACTTAAGCATTGCATCCCAAGACAAACTAGGAATTGTAAAATAATGTGCAGGATCTAGCTCATGAATTTCTAAACAAATTCCCCTAAAGTTTTGAAAAACGTCAGACAACAACAACACATCAGTTTTCAAATAAAGTTCTAGGTAGTCCTTAAGTGATTGACACTTGAAATGAACCCAGACTCTACATGCGTGTGCATAATCAGCCTCTGTACATTCTGTATCATTTAAATGGCTATAAAATTATTCACGGGGTGGGAGAGAAGTCTCATCAAGTCTTTCAACAGAGAAGAAGTGAAAAATCTTCTCTATTAGGATACTGGGATTTTAAAATATTTAAATGATCATCATTTAAATTACTGGCCAGAGTGTCTAGACTAGAGGACATGAAACGGAAGGAGTCTAAAAATCTTATTTCTAATGTACTATTTTCTACGGGGACATATTTAGAAACTGAAATATATAATTCCTTATTCACTGGAATTACTTTAATGGGACCTTCAGTTTCCCCAAGCTCTTTTAAAAACAAATGCGAAGCATATTTTTAAAAATTGTGGAAGAAAACAGGAATAAAATTACTAATTTTTAATTTGAGGTTGCATTCATTATGAGCTGCACCTCGAAATCTACCTGTGAAATGACAGTGATCTCTCACTCTGTCATTACCCAATTCTCGCTTATAAATATGACAATTAAAACCTCCATAAAAATTGAAAACGTCTAGTTGACTCATTTGTAAAGGGACTGGTAATATCATGTAATTAGAATATAACTCGGACAAATCAGACGTTAGACTATCAATGAAAGTGCGACTCACACTTTATGTATTATGCAAATGATATTGGTACATGTGTATTTATAGTTTCAGTCTTATCACTTACTATTACTGATGACGGCTCCAGTATACATTCAAAGTCAGCATAGACTATGAATGGTACCTCCAGTTGACGATGATAATTGGTGAACTCCAGCTTTGATGCATCGTGATGTGGTGCTTCCGTCACTATATGGCTGCATAGTCGAACATGTTCCTCAGCCCTTTGGTCGCTCGTCGAATAGCACAAACATTTATTACAGAAAAGTCCTGCAATGTAAATAAAAAATAAAAAATTGAATTAGTACATTTGAATTTATTTATTCATTTTTTTTTTATTTATTTTTTTTTTTTTTGTTTATTATTTTTATTTTCTTTTTTTTCATACTTACTTTGACATGGACTTTATCCACACAAAATGTCCGTTGGCATTGGCAGTTGCTCCATCAACATATAATAAATTAATGTGGAATTCCCTTTCCACAGCTTCCCAATAAAGTGGTCCAAATACTTTATTATCCTCCTCACAATAGCCGAACACATTTAAACTTATGTGTTGGTTTTGATCTGTGAATTTATAAATTTCACTTATCTCCATTGGGAAATCCAATCCCGTGAAATCATATTGTATTAAGCCTTGAATATCAATTACTTCATCGGCTCCATATGAGGTGCATCGCTGTGGCTTTTTGCTTGTTGAAAAGTGGGATAGTATAGCCCACTTGAAGCAGTATTCATCCTCATTTTGTACATTTATTACTGCATTTTTATTTTGCAGTTTTTTGGGGAGTACAAAATGACTCGAGCCTTTTAATGGATCACATTTCAACATATTTAATTCCACTCTGATGATGCGAGTTAGCGTCCACCCGCTATCCCTTTCCTGGAACTCGCTCATTTTTGCTTCAATTTCTTGTTTGTGGAAATCGAAATATGATTCCTAACAGCAGGCCCTTCATTAACAAACATGTATTGAAGGATGCGACCCTTAAATCCGTCAAAAATCTGCTTTACACAACCATCGACAGGTTGTATGGCACGCCCATAGCCGAACACATTTAAACTTATGTTTGGTTTTGAACTGTAATTTTTAAATTTCACTTATCGTCCATTGGGAAATCCTCCTTGAAATCATATTATATTAAACCTTTTATATATAATTTTTTTTTCCCCCCCTTTTAGGGAAAAACCCCTGGCTTTTGCTTGTTGGAAAAGTGGATAGTTTTGCCCACTTGAAGCAGTATTCTCCCTCATTTTGTACATTTATTACTGCATTTTTATTTTGCAGTTTTTTGGAGTACAAAATGAGTCGGGCTAATGGATCACATTTCAACATATTTAATTCCACTCTGATGATGCGAGTTAGCGTCCACCCGCTGTCCTTTTCCTGGCTCATTTTTGCTTCAATTTCTTGTTTGTGGAAATCGAAATATGATTCCTAACAGCAGGCCCTTCATTAACAAACATGTATTGAAGGATGCGACCCTTAAATCCGTCAAAAATCTGCTTTACACAACCATCGACAGGTTGTATGGCACGCGATTTATGATCTTCGGAGCGGATATGGGAATGCCATTTCGTCCCTGCAGAGAGACATATTTGGCAGGTATGGCAAAAAATGTTGCCATTGTTCAAGTTGTTGGAGGTTGATGAGGAGGTGGAGGCGTTGAAGTTCATGTTGTTCATGTTGTTGAAGGTTGAGGTGGATGTTGAGGTGGCGGAGTTGATGATGTTGATGGAGCTGATGGAGTTGGTGATGTTGATGGAGCTGATGGCGCTGGTGCTGGTGTTGGATCTGATGCTGGAGCGGCAGTTTGTTTTTTTTTTTTTTTATTTTTATTTTTTTTATTAGAGTTTTTGTTAATGAATGTTTTTGTTGTTGTTGTTGGTAATTTTTATTGTTTTCACACACAAAATTGTTTTTATTTAAACTATTTTTGTTCACTTGTTCACCACAATATGTTTGTTGATGATTTTTTTATTGTTTTAAAATGTTTTCGTTGTTGATATTTTTGTTTTTGCTAACAAAATTGTTTTTATTTAAACAATTTCTTTTTATTCCCTTTTTGTTTTTATTTAAACAATTTCGTTCACTTTTCAACTTTTACTTAAAATTTTGTCAACGGATGAAGGCTAAGACCGGCGTGATAGCTTGGAGTATAAACTGAAAGTGAATCCTGAGGCTGAAGGATTCTGAGTTTAGAGCCTATAGTTTGCTCCATTTTGACCTGGATTTTGCTGGTCATGTGCATGGATATGGAATTGGCCGTATTATCTTGGGTGGTGGATGGAAGAGGGTTCGAAATTGTTGACATGTTTTTGGGATGAAGTGGAAGGGACAATTTTGTGAGCGGCGCCTCATTAATAAGTACCTGAGCACCTGAAACCTTTAAGGGAAAATGCAAGTGTTTTTGCTTTCTTTCGAATGCAAGCATGCAGTCTATGGACTGTCCCTTCCTTTTAGAGTTCAGGAAACGCAGGTAAGTGTGTCCTTTCGGGCACACACAAGTTGATTTGGGATAGCTGGTGAGCCCGTCCTTTCGTGCACACACAAGTGACCTTTTCAGCCCTTTCCCTTCATTGCATGAGGCCGTCCTTACGTGCACACACAAGTGATCTTTTCAGCTCTTCTTGTGTGTGCACCGGCTTTGTTGACCTGATCGCACGTGCACAGGTGCTACCCTCCATCCCTTTTTGGGTCTGATTCGATCGTGGGAAAACGCGGATCAAACGCGTTTCGATATCGCTCGATCGCATTCGCACTCGTTGTCGTATCGAGTGCGTCTTCGTGGCGGTACCGCTTCCACACACGTTTCTCACGTGTCCTCACACCATTCAATCAGTGACCCTAATCAATTTTTATTACCCTACCCTTTTAAGGGGGTGACATGTGACAGATAACCCTTTTTATCTAATTAATGACCCTATCAATTAGCGGCATATCAACGGTGGCCCAGATGTAAGGATTTCTATCTACTTAAGGTTATTAACATAATGTCTGTTGACAAATTTGGACGCTATTTACATGAAAAGCAGAGCTCTAATCACCTTAAACGATATGAGAAAACTGCACCAGGACTTTACTTAGACAGCGATGGAAATTTTAATTTACAAAGAAGGCGTTTAAAAAATGCTGGCTTTACAAAGGAAAATGGAGATATCGTAGTTAAAGAATATGTTGATAAAGCCATTCACGAATTGACAATATCTTTATCATCATTGAATATCAAATATCGAGATGAAATCGGTCAAAGCTTTGATGGGCTAGAGGCTATTGATGCTGATACATCGGGAAATTTTAGTATTCAGGGTTTGAAAAATGGAAAAGAATCTGACGAAAAAGCTACTAAATACTACGTTGATCAATCTATAGAGACTAAGGGATTCAATTTTTTCACATCGAAATGAATTAATTGTGTTTGTTTGGAGGGGGGTGGCTTCCTTCAGTGGAAAAAATAAGCTCGGAAAAGTGATCCAAAGTGTGGTGGCGTCTCGACGCAGTCGGTATGAAGATATGGCGAAAATAAGTAGGCACTTCAGTTTGATGACTAAATGCTAGCTTACATACTAGAACCCGAACTCCCGCCTGCATAACATAAGGAGAGCGGGATAACGAAAACGGTCGGAGGCGAGCAGGCCCGAAGTTCGTCTAGCGACGGAGACCGATCATTGCCGCGGCAGAGCAGAGAGGAAAGCTCTGAGAGCAGCGGGGGTACATTGGCCCTTGGCCTGAACATTCCGCCCCCCTTGCAATCACTCCGGTTGCAAAATTTGCCTGCCTTTCTACAGTTGATGACAGGCCCCGGAGAGGACCCATCCGAATACGGTCTTCTGGGCCACCGGTCGTCCGACCTGGAACTTCCTGAATCCCGACTGCATCACTTGAGGGTATACATCCGCCCCCAGGACTACGGAGATCATAGCGGGGAGATAGAACCGCTCATCCGCTAAAGTGATGTCCTGGAAGCAGGTCCGCACGGCTTCATTGAGCTCTCGGATCGGCGTGCGGATGCGCACGTACGGCTCAATCTTGAAAAGGACATCGAGGCGGATGCTGGGATAGATCATGGAAAGCACGGCGGCTGAGCAGATCTGCTCGCCCCCTACGTCGGTCGTCGGTAGCCGGAAACTCGCAGCCAGCGAAGCGTCGACGCAGCTCGTGGGTGTGCAAGGGTCGATGAGCGCAGCGGTGTTGAAGATTCGCGTCCCCGTATCAATCCGCACCAGCGCGGTAGGAAGGACGTTGACGCTGTGCCGCTGAAGCAAGCCAGCCAGCGATGGTGCCGTCGGCGTTCCTGCAGTGCTGTGCGAAGTGGCCGTAGCGTCTCGAAGAGCGCTGGGAAAGTGCGACGGAGCGGCAGCCGAGCGCGTCGGGGCGGCGGACGGGTGCCTAGGAGCGGCGGACGAGTGCCTAGGAGCGGCGGTCGAGTGCCTAGGAGCGGCGGTCGAGTGCCTAAGAGCGGCGGTTGAGTGCCTGAGAGCGGCAGAAGAATGTCTAGGAGCGGCGACTGGACTAGGAGAGCGCTCGTGCATATGCAGCATCGTGTGATGGTCCTGTCTGCACACCTTGCAGCGATCCCCCCGGCGGCATGCTCCGTCCGAGTGCTCGTGCGCCAAACAATTAGCGCAATAGCGGTTAGCGAGTACCGCGCGAAGCCTCTTCTCCACACTAAGCCGGAGGAAACGATGGCACTTCCGTAGCGGATGGACTCCGTGGCAGACTCGGCATCGGTACTTCGAGTTCTGTTATGGGCGGCTCACAACCCTGAGTGGGCCACTCACAACGAGGCATTCGCAACCAGGACGGACCGTGCCACCACAGTTGGCTGTCTGCGAGGTCTTGGAGCGTTACCCCTCTGCTGGCGAGGTCAGCAGGGTTATGTTCCGATCGGACATGTGCCCATCTCTCAGCTTCGGTGGCCTGAGTGATCTTGGTCACCCGGTTCGCCACGAACGTAGTCCAGTGACAAGCTGGCTTGCTCAGCCATGCTAGAACTATTGTCGAATCTGTCCAACAGTGTAATCCTGAAGTGGGCGCTGGCATCTTAGGAAGAATCGCCGTGGCCATCTCGGACAGCAGCAAGACTCCGCATAGTTCAAGCCTCGGTAGCGAGCCATGGTGCTCGACCTTCAGTTATGGTCGGAAAGCGACCCAACGAGGGATTCGAATTTGATCGAGCGCGGAATAGCTTCGTAAGAAATCAGTCCATTTGTAAAACAATTCTTGAGGAAGAGCGTCGTCCCACCCTAGGTCCTGGAGCCAAATGTCTTGCATAAACATTTTTGATCGGACAATAAACGGGGCGAGCCAGCCTGCTGGATTGAATAGTTTCGCAATTTGGGATAGGACCAGGCGCTTTGTGAGTACTGATTCGGAAGTAAGATCAGGCGGAACAAAGGAGAATTCGTCCGAAGTCGCCTTCCACCGCACACCGAGGGTCTTTGCAGTGCTCTCTGCGTCGATCGCGAGGAAGTCAGTGCTAAGGAGATGGTCACTACGGATATTGGACAAAATAGCCTTGCTCTTGGATGTCCATTTCCTTAGAGGGAACCCCGCTGAGCTTAAGGCCCTGTCCAATTCTTGAATTGCTAGCTGAGCCTCTCCCTTGGAGTCTGCTCCGGCTAAAACGTCATCCACGTACATATAGTCCCGAATAATGCTACTAGCCCGCGGATACCTAATCTCTTCGTCGTCTGCGAGTTGTTTCAGGACTCGGATTGCCAGGAAAGGAGCGCAATTGACTCCGAAGGTGACTGTCTTGAGCTCGTAACCTCGGATTTCACCCTCGGAATTTCGAAACAGGATACGTTGGAAAGGAGTGTGGCTTGGATCAACCCAAATCTGCCGATACATCTTTTCAATGTCGACGTTAAAAACGTACCGGAAATAGCGCCACTTAAGAATCTGAATTGTCAGATCGGACTGTAGGACGGGACCCGCATGAAGAATGTCATTCAGGCTGGTTCCGTTGGCGGACGGGCTGGACGCATTGAAAACGACTCGAACTTTGGTAGTCGTGCTCTCGGGCTTGAGCACCGCGTGATGTGGAAGGTAGTAATTGGAGGAGTGATTCGTGAATGGGACCTCGGTCATGTGACCTAGATCCAGGTAATCTTGGATGACGGCCTCATACCGTGCCTTGAGACAACGCGAAAGATCTGGAATGTGCCAATCCGGCCCCAACGTGATCAGGGTTGCGGAAGGGTAGCGTCACCACGTATTTCCCACTGTTGTCTCTTTTTGTAGATCGGATAAATTTTTGTTCACAAACCGACTCAGCCTCGGTCATTAGGTTTGCCGGAACTTCCTCCACCTCCCAGAATTTGGTAAGGAGCCCCTCAATCGGGGCTGGCGCCTCTATTTGCATATTCTCGGACAGTCAGGCTGCCCTGAAGTCACTTGAAGCTATCTCTTCAAACTTGAAGACCATCAACGACTGCCGCAAATCTCTTCACGAGATGGCGGAGCAGTACGACCTCCACCTCATCTGGGTCCCAGGACATAGGGACATCGAGGGTAACTGCGCTGCCGATGAGCTGGCCCGGCAGGGTACAACCTCCCCTCTCCAACCGAAGAGGGAGTTAGTTGACATGCCCTTGGCCACTCGCAGACTACTGTGCAAGGAGCACTTCCACCTTCTCGCGGACAGGAAATGGGAAAACCTAACCTCCTGCCGCCATGCTAGAATGATCTGGCCACGCCGATCAGCAAAACGCTCCAAGGAGCTACTGTCACTAAACAGGGAAAGCTGCGCCCTTGCCATTAGTGCTCTTACTGATCACTGGCTGCTTGGAACGCATGCGTCCAGGTTGCGGGTGCACCACAACGACTTCTGCAGAAGCTGTAGAGATGAGGAGGAGGAGGAGACCGTTCTCCACCTCCTCTGTCACTGCCCGGCACTAAGCAGACGAAGACTGCAGTACCTGGGCTTCTTCACCCTCTTAGATCTCGCCGATCTAAGCGGAACATCACCGAGGCAGATAACCCGGTTCATCCAAGGATCGGGTTGGTCCTCTGTCACGTAGGTCATTGGCCCATGAGCTCCTGCAGCGGACGGGGGATCTAGCCTATGCGGCATCACAAGGAGCCTCCTTAGGCTCAAGTGGATGGCCCGGCTCTATACCGGGCTAGTCACCGCCCTAACCTAACCTAACCTTGTCCAATGAGGCATCAACCGAACAGGATACTTGCGTTGAGAACGCGGAGATGCTGCGAGGAGCTGCTGCCGACACGGGCCCAGTAAGAACCCAGCCAAAGATAGTCTCCTGTCCGAGAAGCGAGCCGCAAATGTTAGGCTTAGACCTACCTAGAAGGACCGAAGGAAGGATGTCGGCTCCAATTAAAACATCAATTTGAGAGCTTTCGAAGAACTTTGGATCCGCTAAGGAAAGGTCAGGAAAATCCTTAAGCAGATCTCGCGAGGGCAGATTCCCAGCCAACTGGGGAAGGACGTAAGCCGTAGTCTCGAGCTGCAGCCCGGGTCTCGAAGGGGCTAGAATCGGAAAGTGACAAAGCTTCTTGGATTGAGCAGCAACTGTCTGATTAAGGCCAGAGACCTAGGCTTGGATATTCCTGAATGGAAGTTTAACGAGGTTGAAAAGACGCTCAGTTATGAAGGTCGCCTCGGAACCCGAATCGATCAGCGCCCGCGCTTGAAAGTTGCAGCCTAAATGACATATATTGATGATGGCCGTGCCTAGTAGGACGGCTCTTGAGCCGGACGCGAAGCACACTTGCACATCTGACGGATCGTCGGAGGCTGTAGCACCGGCCGGAGCAGGAGCAGAACGTGGCCTTGACGGCGCCGCGTGGCTGGGATCTCTCGCAAAGGGATTACCGCGATGTAAAAGCGAATGATGCCGGCTATGACACGTAAAACAGCTATGAAGGCTCGTGCAATCCCGCTGCTGATGGCCTCGGGCAAAACAATTGAGGCAAAGCTGCATTCTTTTTATGTAGTCTGACCTTGCCGTCACGTCCATCTCTAGAAACCGTGGACATAGACGCACAGGATGATTTTCCCTGGAGCACAGGTCACACCCTTTTGGTGCTGGAACCACCCTGGCTTCGTACGCGTTCAGCTTGCGTGCAGGCCCGTTGGCGTTTGACGGCTTTGGCGGAACATCATCAATGGCTTCCAATGCACGATGGCGCTCTGTCAGAAAGGCATCCAGCTCTTTCCAGGTCGAAATCTCGGCCTTGTTATGAAGGGAATGCTCCCACATGGAACGTGTGAGCTTGGGCAGCTTGGCAGAGATCATGAATAAGAGGATGGAATCCCACGCCTCTATCTTTATGGCGGACATCTCTAAGGCTGTTAGACAACATTGGAGAGTGCATTGCATTTCTTTTAGGGCGCTTCCTGACTCTTGAGTGATAGCCTGAATATTCAGAAGAATTTTCAACTGGCTATTCACCAACAGCCTCCTATTCTCAAAGCGCTCCGTTAGGCTTCGCCACGCTGAGATAAACCCTTCATTGGTTAAAGGCGCCTTGGACACAATGGAGTGCGCATCGCCGCTAGTCTTGCAGAGTAGATGAAACAATCTCTCCACAGGCGTGAGGCGCGAATTTTGGATATAAATCGCCGTAAACAAATCCCTGAAAGTGGGCCAGCGAAGGTAGTCGCCTGTGAAGACCTCAGTATCGACGGGTGGTAGCCGACAATCAGTAGACGGCGGTGCGGACTCACTGACGGAAACCTGAGTGGATTGGGACTCAGCCTGCTTTATTATGTCCTGAAGTTGGACAAAACTCCTTGAATAAACGGAGTAGCAGTACCTGTACTTGGATTCTAGTTCAGTTGCGGCGGTCGTACTGTCAGCGGACTCAGAAATAAGGTCGAAGCAGCTTTCGTAGCTTTTCTTTACCTTTTCCCAAAAAACACGGATTTGGTCCAAATGGAGTTTGCACATGGACGGGGACATATTTGTAGCTTCTGAGGTGCCTGGAGTGTGGATGTGCGCCTCAAAGTGGCTCACACGATACGTGGTGGCAATAAATTTCCTCAAGGCTATATCGACGGCGGGTTGAGCCATTTTTGTAGTCGACCGAGTGACCCTTGACGAAAGACCTGCGCTGATATATAAGGACTTTTCGCTACTCGCCCTGTGTTGGCCAACTGTGGACGTTGATTTCGGCTGAGAGGACCGGGGAGATGCGGACTTGGATCTGTCTAGACAAATTAATGGAATCGGATGAGGTTTCTTATCCTCTCCTATTGGCATTGGAAAAAATGAATATTAAAAGAGGCGGTCACACTGGACCTCGTGAAACCACGATTAAAAAAAAAACCAATTGACCGTTACAGAATATATGTATGAAGAAATTATTGTTCCAAATTTAACGTTGACTTGGATACGCGACACCGAGTGGAACAAAAGGAAACGGTTTGAACGCCGGGAAGAAATTAGCGAACTCCTGGGAAATACTGAAAAACCCCGCGAGAGTATGGTCACTCTGCGGTATCCGTTGCGTAGCGTTAGTATGAAGAAGAAAATACCCAAGCGAACTGGAAGCAAGTACGTATTAAATAAGATAATAAATTGTGTGCAGATATGTGTATATAATGTGTATATAATAATAAATTGTGTGCAGATATGTGTATATAATGCGCAGCTCGGAGTTTCTTGCTCGATATTTCTTTAGTTAATAATTTAAAATTAATTCTGTTAAATTTCAAGGAAAGGTTAATTCGATAATAAATTAATAATAATTAAAAAAATAATTAATATTAATTTACCTCCTTGTTTTGGACTGGATTTAATTTTATCAAATTATTATTAAATTTATTTAATTCGATTACTAATATTATTATGTTGATTAATTTCAATGTAGACGGAATATTGTAAATGATTGAATTAATAATGAATTTTATTTTATTGTTATCGACCTTTTAATTTTTTGTTCCAAAAGAATGACTATTGGGACACTGTGCTGGCAAATGCTCTCATATGAGTGTGCCGATGTATGTACATACATACGTATGCATGTACGGCAGCCGCTGGACCAAACGGAAAAAATAAGATACAGGCGAACAGGTGGAATTAGTTTACTGGATTTTATATTTATTTAATTCAAATCGGAATATTATTAATTTTGTTGATTAATTTTTATGTTGACGGAATATTGTAAATGATTGAATTAATAATACGGAATTTTATTTTGTTGTTGTTGACCTTTTAATTTTGGTCTCAAAAAATGACTACTGGGACACTGTGCAGGCAAATGCAACGGTCTTATGTATGTGAATGTATGTGTATGTAACGGCAGCAGCTGGACAAGACGGAAAAATATAACACACAGGCGGACACAGGTGGAATGGACTGTAATGGACTGTCGGCAATGTGTTCTATTGTTTTTCTCTTTATTGATATTGCCCGTCCGGCAATGCCCACGGCCCACTGTATGCTTCGGATGGTATGTGTGTGTATGTATGGCTGGGCGAAAACCCAAGCCGGCGAACCCAAGAGCACAGCAACAACAACAATTGCACTGCCGCTGCTGATGCCGATGCTAAGCGAGATAATGGATATATGTACATATATGTACATGTATAAATGCACAGACAATTATGAACAGCGTTGTTGGTTTTGTTTCAGAATTTTAATATGTATTTTATTTTTGCAGTTGCGGAATAAATATTGTACAATGGCGAAAGAGGAAAATTTGCAGTGGGCTGTATTTAATATAGATCGATGTAGATAAATGTAGAAAAAATGTATAAATTCCCGCGGAGACGAACAAATATGTACGGAGGAATGCACTTTTTATTTTATTTTGCAGTTGCGGAATATGTACATAAATATTTGTATGGCGAAAAAGGTAGAAGACGGAATGTGTGAATTTATATGGGCGTTAGGAAAATTTGCAGTGGGCTGGATTTAATGCAAATAAATGTAGAAAAAATGTATAAATTCCCGCGGAGTCGGAAAAAATATGTAAGTATTGTAGGAATGGACTGATGTACATATGTACATAGGCCGTTTATGATGTTGATGTACATACGCCAAAAAGACTGAGGAAGATGGCGGCGAGAAAGAGGAGACGGCGTTGGAAAATGGACAAATGTAAAAAAATCCCAAGTTGCCGTGATGTCGGAGACTCGGACTCGGAGTTGACAGGGAAATCTTGCAGCAGTCTGAGCGAAATTGGATATTCGAACAGCTGCTGAAGACCGGCACTTTGGGCTGAAGGGATGGAGTCTCGTACTTATCTTATTTTTCCTGACGAAGAAATCACCGGAGCTGCTGGTGTATGGGCTGATCCGGCTCGAAGGACCAATGTTTGGAGGGGGGTGGCTTCCTTCAGTGGAAAAAATAAGCTCGGAAAAGTGATCCAAAGTGTGGTGGCGTCTCGACGCAGTCGGTATGAAGATATGGCGAAAATAAGTAGGCACGGGGGCGTCGAGTTGCACTTCACTTTATTACTTCAGTTTGATGACTAAATGCTAGCTTACATACTAGAACCCGAACTCCCGTCTGCATAACATAAGGAGAGTCCCGAAGTTCGCCTAGCGACGGAGACCGATCATTGCCGCGGCAGAGCAGAGAGGAAAGCTCTGAGAGCAGCGGGGGTACAGTGGCCCTTGGCCTGAACAGCGTCCTTACCTGATATTAAAACAGCGGATATTGAAGATCGATTGGACCGACTTGAGGTTGTTATCTCAAGCATTAATGAAAAAATTAGCTTATTAAAATATTTTATTAGTCTTCACAATATTAAAATAAATTAATAATAAGTTATTGCTTAAATATGAGTAGACGGGGTATTATTAATGAATTACACGCTCCATCGCGTAAACATTTTTGCGTCGTAGGGTAATTATGAAGGGAATTGATAATTTATTTCAAGTTGACTTAGTGAATATGGGAAAATATTCAATCTCAAATAATGAGTATCGCTACCTGCTAACTGTAATCGACACATTTTCGAAATTTGCTTGGGGTGAAGCGATTAAAACAAAAAGTGCAAGAGATGTTACTGAGGCTATGGAAAAAGTATTTAAGAATGGTGGTAGAGTCCCCACAAATCTTCAAACAGATGATGGGAACGAGTTCTTTAACACACAATTTAATGCATTAATGAAGCGTTATAAAATTAATCATTATTCAACATTTAGTGCACTAATGGCTTCAATTGTTGAACGATTTAATAGAACATTAAAAGAACTCATGTGGAGAGAATTCAGTTTTAATGGAACATACAAGTGGATTGATATGTATAAACGTCTTATTTCCGTTTATAACAATACAAGACATAGAACAATAAAAATGGCCCGTATTAGTGTGAATATCAGGAATGAGAAACATATTTTGGATACTGTATATAATAACAAAAAACTATTTACAGGAAGCAAACTAAAGATTGGAAATAATGTACGTATTAGTAAATATAAAGGAATATTTGAAAAAATCGTATACAGCAAATTGGAGCACAGAAATCTTTAGAATTATAAAAGTAAAAAATACTTATCCTGTTACATACTTACTTGAAGATTTAAAGGGTAACCCCATTATGGGGGGGTTTTATAAGGAAGAACTGAAAAAAACTCGTTTTCCTGATGAATACCTAGTGGAAAAAGTATTGAAAAGAAGAGGTAATAGAGCTCTTGTGCGCTGGCTCAATTTTCCAAAACTGAGGACAGTTGGATTGATGAATCCCAAATTTTATAATAAATTAAACACATGTTTAAATATTTTTTTATTTATTTATTTATTTTTATTTTTTTAATTTTATTTTATTTTTTTATTTTTTTCCAAGTATTTGTCTTAACTATTATATACATTATATATATATATATATATACCTTAGATTTTAACATTTTCCAATAAATTATTATATTATAAACTAAAATAAATTGTTTTATTTTTTTAATTATTTTATATAGCTACATATTATTATATATACATTTATATACTTATAATTATTATTATTTTTATTTATTTTTATTTATTTTGTTCAGCCCTTTCTTAATTTCTGGGCATAGTAATCTGAACAGAAATGTTTTATTAAATGTACTATTCGATTGGTAATCGCACTTTCATTTTCATCCAACTTTCTTTTTAGACTACCCTTTTTGCTTTCACTACTAGAGCTCTCCATTTGGCTGTGCCAAACCTTTCCTTGAGCATCCAAAGTTGCCATTGCACTTTTTTATTTCATTTTCTATTATTTTATAATGTCCTATTGCTAGAGTTGAAACTCCATCATCACAGATTAATCTTTTATCATCTTTATTGTCTAATGTAATTTTAGAAATTTTTAATGTACTTATTTCATGTCCTCTAGATCTAAACATAAACATACTATCACGCTCTTGCTGGCCAGTAAATAAACAATTTTTATACCCCTCAAATGTTATTTTTGCTAGACAACTACGTTTTATTCCCTTATTTTTTTTTAATACACTTCAGAGGCTGACTACCTACACTTTCAGATGTGTATGCATACATCTTTGAACGTAAGCCTACATACTCTGTCATAGACATTCCATTCAATTCGTCTTTGAAAAAACCTAACCGCTTCTTATTACACTTTTTAAAATTATATTTCATTGCTAATTCATCTGGATAATCGGATGTATCGAATTTATATTGAACATCATTTCTAATGTCTGAATATACATAAATTCTCAGTTTTAATCGAATAAATACATGAATCAGTATCCATATAATTTAGTTTAAGTGCATTCGAAAATTTTGGTTTCATGTACGAATAATGGAAATCGTACATTTTCCATTTAGATAATTCTAAAACAACGAAACCTAAATACAACGGTTTATTACAAACGTTACGCAATTTCTTCAAGTGAATTGCATATAGTTTGTCACTAAATTTACTAAAGCTATGGAAATTGGACCTACTAATAAGATCCCTTGCACATAATCGTGGACGTCCCCCTTGTGGACCATTGGGTGGAGCTTCCCATTCCGTTACTAGACGTACATCAACGTGCTTTTCAGTGTTTTCGAGACATTTTCCGTATATACTGTTGTTTAGCAGTTTGAAGAAGTCTATTTCAAAAGCATTTTTAGCCCTGGTCCTATGCTCAGTGTTGATATCAATATATTTTTTCAACCAGGCTTTTGCTTAAACTGGATGATGGAGTGAATTTTTTTTAGCTTCAAACCATTCATCAAGCACTGTTGTAGGGATTTATAATGAATTATATTTTTCTCCTTGTTACGGAGATCAGCTATAAGCTTCTTAACTTTTGATGTTAAAGAGGGAAGCTTGTTTGCAGGACAGAAAGGGAGATCATTATGTAGATCGTGTAATTCGTATGAATATTATAGGTCAACCTCTAAAATATAACAATACTTACTATGCTCGCCAATGTTTTCAACATTAAACGAAAGAATAAAATCATTTTCTAACCACTTAAACTCCCCATAGGGTAAGGACTCAGACATGGCCCAACCATACAAATTATTTGCATCCACATACATTAAATATTCTGATTCTTTAGAAGAATCAAAATCTTTAAGATACTTGTGATTTGCCTTGGTATATCGATGACTGCTTTGCACTAACCCCCCTCGAATACCACACTGAATAAATCTGATCATATCAATATCAGTGAGTAATTCGAGGGAAATTTGTGTTGACTTAAGCATTGCATCCCAAGACAAACTAGGAATTGTAAAATAATGTGCAGGATCGAGCTCATGAATTTCTAAACAAATTCCCCTAAAGTTTTGAAAAACGTCAGACAACAACAACACATCAGTTTTCAAATAAAGTTCTAGGTAGTCCTTAAGTGATTGACACTTGAAATGAACCCAGACTCTACATGCGTGTGCATAATTAGCCTCTGTACATTCTGTTTCATTTAAATGACTATAAAACTCTTCACGGGGTGGGAGAGAAGTCTCATTAAGTCTTTCAACAGAGTTTAAATACAATTATGAACAGCGTTGTTGGTTTTGTTTCAGAATTTTAATATGTATTTTATTTTTGCAGTTGCGGAATAAATATTGTACAATGGCGAAAAAGGAAAATTTGCAGTGGACTGTATTTACTATACATAGATCGATGTAGATAAATGTAGAAAAAAAATGTATAAATTCCCGCGGAGGCGAACAAATATGTAAGGAGGAATGCACTTTTTATTTTATTTTGCAGTTGAGGAATATGTACATAAATTTTTGTATGGCGAAAAGGTAGAAGACGGGATGTGAATTTATATGGGCGTTAGGAAAATTTGTAGTGGGCTGGATTTAATGCAAATAAATGTAGAAAAAATGTATAAATTCCCGCGGAGTCGGAAAAAATATTTAAGTATTGTAGGAATGGACTGATGTACATATGTACATAGGCCGTTTATGATGTTGATGTACATACGCCAAAAAGACTGAGGAAGATGGCGGCGAGAAAGAGGAGACGGCGTTGGAAAATGGACAAATGTAAAAAACTCCCAAGTTGCCGTGATGTCGGAGACTCGGAATCGGAGTTGACAGGGAAATCTTGCAGCAGTCTGAGCGAAATTGGATATTCGAACAGCTGCTGAAGACCGGCACTTTGGGCTGAAGGGATGAAGTCTCGTACTTATCTTATTTTTCCTGACGAAGAAATCACCGGAGCTGCTGATGGGGCTGATCCGGCTCGAAGGACCAATGTTTGGAGGGGGGTGGCTTCCTTCAGTGGAAAAAATAAGCTCGGAAAAGTGATCCAAAGTGTGGTGGCGTCTCGACGCAGTCGGTATGAAGATATGGCGAAAATAAGTAGGCACGGGGACGTCGAGTTGCACTTCACTTTATTACTTCAGTTTGATGACTAAATGCTAGCTTACATACTACATAGAACCCGAACTCCCGCCTGCATAACATAAGGAGAGCGGGAGAACGAAAACGGTCGGAGGCGAGCACTCCCGAAGTTCGCCTAGCGACGGAGACCGATCATTACCGCGGCAGAGCAGAGAGGAAAGCTCTAAAAGAAGCGGGGGTACAGTGGCCCTTGGCTTGAACAGCGTCCTTACCTGATATTAAAACAGCGGATATTGAAGATCGATTGGACCGACTTGAGGTTGTTATCTCAAGCATTATTGAAAAAATTAGCTTATTAAAATATTTTATTAGTCTTCACAATATTAAAATAAATTAATAATAAGTTATTGCTTAAATATGAGTAGACGGGGTATTATTAATGAATTACACGCTCCATCGCGTAAACATTTTTTGCGTCGTAGGGTAATTATGAAGGGAATTGATAATTTATTTTAAGTTGACTTAGTGAATATGGGAAAATATTCAACCTCAAATAATGAGTATCGCTACCTGCTAACTGTAATCGACACATTTTCGAAATTTGCTTGGGGTGAAGCGATTAAAACAAAAAGTGCAAGAGATGTTACTGAGGCTATGGAAAAAGCCTTAAACTCCCCATAGGGTAAGGACTCAGACATGGCCCAACCATACAAATTATTTGCATCCACATACATTAAATATTCTGATTCTTTAGAAGAATCAAAATCTTTAAGATACTTGTGATTTGCCTTGGTATATCGATGACTGCTTTGCACTAACCCCCCTCGAATACCACACTGAATAAATCTGATCATATCAATATCAGTGAGTAATTCGAGGGAAATTTGTGTTGGCTTAAGCATTGCATCCCAAGACAAACTAGGAATAGTAAAATAATGTGCAGGATCGAGCTTTGAAAAACGTCAGACAACAACAACACATCAGTTTTCAAAAAAAGTTCTAGGTAGTCCTTAAGTGATTGACACTTGAAATGAACCCAGACTCTACATGCGTGTGCATAATCAGCCTCTGTACATTCTGTTTCATTTAAATGACTATAAAACTCTTCACGGGGTGGGAGAGAAGTCTCATTAAGTCTTTCAACAGAGAAGAAGTGAAAAATCTTCTCTATTAGGATACTGAGATTTTAATACATTTAAATGATCATCATTTAAATTACTGGCCAGAGTGTCTAGACTAGAGGACATTAAACGGAAGGAGTCTAAAAATCTTATTTCTAATGTACTATTTTCTACGGGGACATATTTAGAAACTAAAATATATAATTCCTTATTCACTGGAATTTCTTTAATGGCACCTTCAGTTTCCCCAAGCTCTTTTAAAAACAAATGCGAATCATATTTTGAAAAATTGTGGAAGAAAACGGGAATAAAATCACTAGTTCTAAATTTGAGGTTGCATTCATTATGAGCTGCACCTCGAAATCTACCTGTGAAATGACAGTGATTTCTCACTCTGTCATTACCTAATTCTCGCTTACAAATATGACAATTTAAAGCTCCATAAAAATTGAAAACGTCTAGTTGACTCATTTGTAAAGGGACTGGTATATATCAGACGTTAGACTATCAATGAAAGTGCGACTCACATTCGGACCTGTATTTAAAACAAACTTATCTAAACTAGAATCAAATACACACTTTATGTAGTATGCAAATAATATTGGTACATGTGTATTTATAGTTTCTGTCTTATCACTTGCTTTTACTGATGACGGCTCCAGTATACATTCAAAGTCAGCATAGACTATGAATGGTACCTCCAGTTGACGATGATAATTGGTGAACTCCAGCTTTGATGCATCGTGATGTGGTGTTTCCGTCACTATATTGCTCCATAGTCGAACATGTTCCTCAGCCCTTTGGTCGCTCTTCGAATAGCACAAACATATATTACAGAAAAGTCATGCAAATCTTTCCTGTCCCATTTGTGCTGAGAGTAATCTGTAAATAAAAAGTAAAAAATTGAATTAGTACATTTGAATTTATTT
>JAECXF010000244.1:0-154218 GCA_018151655.1 Drosophila bocqueti
GCTGAACGGTGAGGTTGTGTTTCCCGGGTGCTCCTCCGGGAAGGCGTAAAAACTGCCAAACCTAGGACGATAGTCATTCGTGAGTGTGTGTGAAGGCTCACTGAACGCCAGGCCGTACATACCTGTGCGTTTCGGAAACCTCGGACTTCGGTACCGCCCCCAGGAGAATCCAGAGCTTCCAGACGTTGGCCACCCTGGCGGCGACAGGGGTGAGTGGGGGGACACCTCTCTCCAGGGGCTTGTTCCTACTTTCTCTTCCTTCGCGTTGGTAATTTACTCTTACCAAGGTGGCGACCCGCTCGAAGTGGCATATCATGCCAGCTGATCGCCAGGCCAGCTGTCGGGTCAGCGTTCGGAGGTGGAGTAATCCACGTAAGATTACATCTTCCGTAACACTGAAGCTCCCACCGGTAAGCTCCGGTAGGCGCTTGACCGACAGGGGGCGCTGGCGTACGTAACTGTGTAGGCTGACCAAAGCTACTCGCTACGTCACGTACTTGTGGAATGGCAGCATCGACGGTAGCATACTGTTCTGGGCTGCTGCTCCGATCCTTTGGCAAGGAGGCAGGTTTCGGACGTGAAACTCCCTCCCAGCACGCCGGTGGCCTAAGAGGTGGTAAAGGTCACGGAGCAGACCAACTGCCATCCCCTCCGCGAAGCGGCACACCCAGAAACGGGGCTCTGGCGACCGAGACGGGGCGGTATAACCCCCATCGGTTAAGTCGGGGAAAAACCCTCGGCCTCCGTTGGAAGCCCCGCACTGTGCAACACAAGCCACGATCGCTATGCTCAGCGTCTGTCCCACATTGGGCGGCCGAGCGGTCTGCGTCTGCGCCACAGTGGCCGGAAGATCCATATAGCGACCACCCCCATACAAATCCACACCGCGTCTGCACCATAATGGCCGGCGGTTTGGTCTGCGTCTGTACCGTATAGGTCGGCAGTCTATATAACCTGGCGGGAGGTATAAAACGCAACCCGGCAGCAGGGTGAATAGCTGCACTAACAAAAGGAATGTCTGGTAACAACACTAGTACTCCAGGTGGCAACCACTCAGGTGGAAATCCACCCGCGGTAAACTCCGCGGCTAGGGCAAGGATTCTGGAGGCCCTAACTACCATTCCACCCACCATGGCAGCGCCGGCGGCCCACTTGGCCGACGCCCCATTAAACACGACAAGTGCAATCATCAGCAGCGACTCTGAGCTGAAGGCCTTCCAAAGGCTCAAGGCACAAGCGAACGCCTCCCGGTGGCGTCCCCCCGACGCCCGCGCCAGCTCCGATGCCAATCCCAAATCCCTTAGGAAGCGGGGCGGAGGCAGACTCCGCTACCCCAAAAAGGGCTAGGGACACTCCAAGCCCTTCGGGCCGTGCGCACCCAGCAAAAAGGGCAAAATCTATAGCGTCCCAAATCGATGAGATGGGTGCTATTCTGGACGACCTTCTCATGAAGGTAAAAGACCAGAAGGCGAGGAGTGTTAACATGTCGATGAGGAACTCTCTCGCCAGACTCAAGGAGCTGCAACTGGCAGTTCGGGAGCAGGCGACTAGGTACGGTGCTCCCCATGTCTCGGAGACTACGGAACGGAGCTGCCAAGTGACCCCGAGGAGTCCCCTGAAGGGCACCTCGTCGGAGAGGAGTAGCCAAACGTCTCCCATGCCCCTAGCCAAACCCGCGAAGCCGAGTTACGCAGCGGTGACTGGTGCAGGCGGGCGCAAGGAACGGACGCAGCGCCCCGTGACTGGGAGAAACCCCAGAGATGCCATAAACGCGCCATCGTCTCGGAAGGGCCCAGTAAGAGAAAGTCGGAGCAGGCAGTCAGACCGACACAGGCGGAAGAGAAGAAACGCATTGATTCTCAGCCCCTCGGCGGAATCTTCCTACGGCGAGATACTGTGCCTGGTGACTCGCTCACAGGACGCCAGGATGAAGGCAATAGCAGAGACGGTCACCTCGACCAGGAGGACTGCCAAAGGGGACCTACTGTTGGAGCATTAGGCGAAGACCATGATGCCGAGAAGCTCATGGAAGATATCGGCAGTGTGTTGGGGGACAGAATCTCCATCCGTGCAGCCACACCCCAGTCGCTATTCGTGGTGCGCGACTTGGACGAGCTAGCCTCCGGCGAGGAGCTCGCGGAAGCGCTCTCCGAGCAATCAGGACTCCCGATCAACTCGGTGGTAGTCAGGAGCTTCAGAGTCGGTCGCTCCAAGACGCAGACTGCGACGGTCTCGGTGCCGACCAGCAAGGCGAACCTGCTCACATCGCTTGGCAAGGTGAAGATCGGGTGGTGCAAGTGCCCGATCAAGGAAGTGGATTCGCGCCCGAAGTGCTTTAAATGCTTGGAGGTGGGCCATATCGCCAGCAGGTGCACGAGCTCGGTGGACAGAAGCAAGTCCTGCTTTAAGTGCGGACAAGCCGGGCACAAAATTGCAACGTGCACTAATCCTGCGAGGTGCTTTAGGTGCGTCAGCAAAAATTTGAATGAGGTTAACCATCAGGCTAGCAGCCGCAGTTGCCCACTGATGGCGTCGGACGGAGCGGCCCCTACAGCGCAGGCATGAAGGTGGTTCAACTAAACTTGAACCACTGCGCGGCGGCACAAGACTCGCTGTCGCAGACAACGAGGGAGTGTGGTGTGGATCTGGCAGTGCTCAGCGAGCCATACAAGATCGGGAACAACCCCAACTGGGTAGCCGACAGCTCGGGGAAAGCCGCCCTTTGGACGTGCGGCGTAGGTGCCACCCGACTGTCCGAGGTGTACGCTTCAAACGGGTTTATTCCGGGCGAAGGTAGGCAGCTGGTGGATATATAGTGTCTACCTTGCTCCGAGCCTCTCGCTGGAAGCTTTCTGCGACAGCGTGGACCGCTTGGCAACCGATGCAAGGGGCAGGTTTCCCGTTCTGATTGCGGGCGACTTTAATGCCTGGGCGGTGGACTGGGGCAGCGCATACACCAACGCCAGAGGCAGATCTCTGCTGGAAGCCATAGCGATGCTCGACATTGCGCTTTTAAACTCGGGGGGGCAACGAACGTTCTCCCGGGCCGGTGCCGGCTCAGTGGTCGACCTCACATTCGTGAGCGGCTCAAAAGCCTCGCAGTGCCTATGGGATCTCAGCGAGGTTTACACAGCCAGCGATCATGCCGCCATCTTTACGACCTTGGCCACCCGCCTGCCGTTGGCTACACGGTCCCACCCGCGACAGGCGAGCTACAGGGCGGACTCCTTGGATGTCCAGCTGTTTGCAACTGGAATGGAGAGCCTGGAGGTAGCTGGGGGCGCTTCGCAGATGGCAGAGGAAGCCATGAGGCAGCTCAAGGCAGTGTGCGACAGCTGCATGCAGGTCAGGAGACCCCACAGTCGCCATCACGAGCCGGTGTTCTGGTGGAACCGGGCGATAGCCGATGCCCGGAGAGACTGCGTCCGTGCTAGACGACGTTACCAGCGATCGTATGGCACCCCCTCCCACCTGGACTAAAGGCGGGAGTACCAGGCCTGCCGTAGAGCGCTCAAGGCCGCTATCCGGACGAGCAAAACAAAGTGCTTCCTGGAACTCTGCGACTCGGCGGACCACGAACCGTGGGGGAGCGCCTACAAAACGGTAGTTAAGCGCATTAACTGCTCGGGCCAGCTTGCCCCGCTCGCGACGGAGTTCACCAAGCGAATAGTGGACCACCTGTTCCCTAGGATGGACGTGCCACCGTTGCCCAATGCCGGAGACTCGTTGGCAGGATTCGCTCCGGTAACGGCGCTGGAGGTACGGACTGCGGCACTCAGAGCAAGAGCGTCGAAGGCCGCTGGCCCCGACAACATCCCCAATAGGGCCTTGAAGCTCGCTCTGTCCCTTCATCCCGAAACCCGGAAAACCGCCGGACGACCCGTCATCTTTTAGGCCTATCTGCTTTATTGATGGCGCGGAGCACCTAATCGGCACCCGCCTTGAAGAGGCGATCAGAGTTGCTGGGGACCTCTCGGAGGCCCAGTTCGGCTTCCGGAAGGCGAAATCGAAAGTGGATGCCATCGCTAAGGTGGTTGACATTGCCAGCTCCGCGATAGCCGGCAAGAGGTGGAAAGGCGGCTCAAAAGAGTACTGCCTAGTCGTCACGCTGGATGTCCGCAACGCCTTCAACACGGCGAGATGGAGCTGCATCTTGGAGGCTTTATCCAGTTTCGGAGTCCTCCCATACCTCCTGAAAGTTATGGGCAGCTACTTCACGGACCGCACGTTGGAATTTACCACTCCCGACGGCGCGGAAACGGTGGAGCTCTCCTGCGGGGTTCCACGAGGATCCGTACTAGCACCGCTCTTGTGGAATGCGATGTACGACGGAGTCCTGCGCCTCCCCTTGCCCGGCCGGTCCGAGCTCGTGGGCTTCGCAGACGACATCGCGGTGGTGGTGGTTGGCAAGGTACTTCCACGTGTCGAAGCTACCTGCAACTCGTGTGTCGAGGCCATCAGCTCGTGGCTGTCCAGAGTCGGTCTGCAACTAGCGCCCCAAAAAACCGAAGCCGTCCTAATCAGGAGCCGGAAAAAGGTCGAGACCGCATCCATCAGGGTCGGGGGTGCTACGATCACTTCCACGAGAGCCATAAAATACCTGGGTGTAATGCTGGACACGAGACTCTCGTTTCGCGAGCACCCAGCGTATGCCAGCTCCAAGGCGGCCACATCACTCCAGGCGCTTTCCCGGATCATGAAGAACCGCCGTGGTCCCAAGCAATGTAGCAGACTGCTCCTGACTAGTGTGACGAGAGCAACCCTGCTATACGCGGCCCCTGTCTGGGCGCACGCAATGGCGACGCCCTCGTACTGCCGGGCCATGAACTCCACGCACCGGCTCGCCGCTCTGCGAATTTGCAGCGCGTTCCGCACGGTGTCTGAGCAGGCGGCGCTGGTCTTAGCCGGGACCCCCCCATTGGATCTCCTGGCCAAGGAACAGGCCACCATTTTTGGGCGGCTCCACGGAAGAGCCCTCCCCGCTGCTGAGAAGAAGCTAGTCCGCGCCGATGCAAAGGCCAGCACCCTACAGGAGTGGCAATCCCGCTGGGAGTCATCGACCAAAGGGCGGTGGACCCATCGACTCATCCCCAGGATAGATACGCGGGTCGGAAGGAAGCATGGGCAGGTAAATTTCCACCTGACCCAAGTCTTGAGCGGACACGGTTGCTTCCGAGGATACCTCCACAAGCGAGGACATGAGGACAGCGCTGCCTGCGTTTGGTGCACCGACGGCCCTGAGGAGACCGCGGAGCACGTGCTGTTCTTCTGTGGACGTTTTGAGTACGAGAGAAGCCAACTGGAGGAGAACCTAGGCGCCCAGATAGAGGCCGACAATCTGATCGGCTTGATGCTTGCCAGCGATGCCAATTGGCAGGCGGTAAGCAATTATGCAGCGTCGGTGATGTCCATGCTTCGGGCAGAGGAACGCCGTAGGAGAAGCGCCGCAGGCTAATGGGGGCCATGCCTTCGCGAAGCATTGCTTTGCGGCCGTACCGCGAAGGTTACGTCCCTATTTCTAGCCATACGCTACCCCTCCCACTTGTAATATACCCCCCACATATAAATAAAGAACGAATTAAAAAAAAAAACACCAGCACACACAGCAAAACTCACCACGATCACGCCACCCGAAAATAGGCAAGCGCTCATGAGAGCGAGAGAGATGGAACGAAAACGGATCATACGGTAAAGTAAAAAGAAATCCGCAAGAAATTTCGCGAAGCGAAACGGAGTTGAGTTGGATTTAAGTGGCGAAGGCAAACGGACGTGCGCAAAGTCAGTGACGGGAAGAACAGAAACCGCGTGTGCGAACAAAACTTTGACAAAACTTAAAAGCAAACTTAAAAAGGAGAAATTACGGGCCGGCAATTGCCACCGTAAGGAGAGTGCAAGTGCGTATTTGGAGGAGCAGCAAGGAGAAAGATGGACAAGGCGAAGTCTGGCCCAGGACCAGCGGCGGGACGGAGCCGGTCTAATAGTGTGTGCCGGAGCGAGAAGGGTGAGTGTTAGTGTGAGACCGCAACGAGTTGGCTAGCAGGTGTGTGTGTAGGAAAGTCTTTGCGAGCCCTCGATGCGGTGGTCACTAGAGAGTGCGGTCAGACCGACTCTAGAAAAATGCATGTTCTTAACCTAACCTAGAAAAACACTGCGAGAAATTTGTATGAAATGTGGAGACATAGAAAAAATATGGAAATAAAAATCGTAAACAAAAATATGATCTTAGAGATTATAACATAATGTCAACGGGCGAAAACATAGAGAGAAAAATGTGGAAGTTTTGTAAATATGAAATCTTAAACAAAAAAAATTATAAATTAGGAAATTATGGAAATAAAAGGAAATAATAAAAGAACGCGAGTACACTAAGAGAAAAATATCGGAAGAACAAAAATTTAAAAATAAATAATGATATTAAATTTAACCAATTGCGTTTAATAAATAAAAGGCCGGGAAGGCGGGAAACCACGAGAAGGAAAAATATATGAGAAAATCGAGTAAAGTTTTGTGACGTTCAGCCTTGCCTCGGGTAGTCAGTGTGGGCCAGAGTCATCCAGGACATTTATTTGGTTCAGGATAGTGGTGCTAGAAAGGAATCCCCGACCCGAGTCCCAGTGATAACGCGCAGAGTTTAACCTTAACTAGGCTTATAGATATACGACGTTTATTAGTTTTCTTAACAGAGTAATACGATTGGCTGCGATGATGGCGTTGCCGATTATCCACGGCAGTTGCCGGCGAGCGTCCGCGTCCTGGGGAAGCTCCGCGTGTCCGGTATCCGTGTCTGGGGGGTCCCTTCCTTCTGGCGGGGAGAAATATTGATACCGCAGGACGAAGCCGTCAGCAGGATACGTAAGGTTGATATAGCAGGACGAAACCGTCAGCAGAATACGTAAGGTTGATATAGCAGGACGACACCGTCAGCAAAATACGTAGTGTTGCAAAAATATAGGACGAAACCGTCAGCAAAGATACGTAGTGTGTATAAGCAGGACGACACCGTCAGCAAGGATACGTAGTATTGATAAAATAGGACGAAGCCGTCAGCAAAGATACGTAGTATTGATAAAGCAGGACGACACCGTCAGCAAAATACGTAGTCTTGAGAAAATAGGACGAAGCCGTCAGCAAAGATACGTAGTGTTTATAAAGCAGGACGACACCGTCAGGAAGGATACGTAATATGGTTAAATAGGACGAAGCCGTCAGCGAAGATACGTAATGTGGTTAAATAGGACGAAGCCGTCAGCAAAGATACTTAGTTAAAATCTTACTCCTTGTTAAAATCTTACTCCTTGTTACCGCTGGCTCCTATTCCTGGTTTGCTGCCTGTTTGCTGCTCGCTGGTGACTTCCACCTTGGTCGACGCCGACCACTGAATGATCAATCTGAGGCCAGCGGCCCGCTTTATATAGCGCTTGGCTGGTTTTGGTGTGCCCGCTCGGGCTGTGGGTTTGCCCGAATTAGTGTGGCCGGAGCTCGGGTTTAGAGTGCCCCTTTGATTGGCTGCCGCAATGGGCTCTGCCGCCATGGGCTCTGCCGCAATGGGCTCTGCCAGGTTGTGGCTCTGCCGCTACGGGCTCTGCCGAGTGTTGTGACTCTGCCGCTATGGGCTCTGCCAAGTGTCTTGGCTCTGCCGCTAGTATGGGCTCTGCCGTGACATGTTGGCTCTGCCGCTGTTATGGGCTCTGCCGGGGTGTATATGTACGGGGGTTTAACCCCTATGTACACAAAGATGCCCCCCTCTGGGGTTTTTCTTTTCCCTAAGACCTACAAATTAGACTATGATCCTATTCTATCTTACATGTCTACAAATCCTAACCTACCTACATGTCTACAAATCCTAACCTACCTACATGTCTACAAATTCTAACCTACCTACATGTCTACAAATCCTAACCTACCTATATGTCTACAAATTCTAACCTACCTACATGTCTACAAATTCTAACCTACCTACATGTCTACAAATTCTAACCTACAAACTCTAACCTACCCTATATTTACAAAAGCCTAACCTAACTATATATTTACAAAAATCTAATCTATTTAAATAATCCTTGTGAGGGAACCGATATGGTCCCTCACAATTGGAATAGTGAAATGATTAAATTAAGATACCACGAGGTCGGGAAAACTACACTGGGAGAAAAACATTCTGCAAAAATCAAACAAAGTTTAAATTGAATTAAATTAAATAATTTAAACCCAAATTAAATTAAATACCCCGAGATAGAGACAGCATACACTGGGAGAAAAAAATATTTTAAGAACCCGAACAAAAAATATAAGGAAAATTTAATTAAATAAATTATTTTGAATAGAAATCAAATTTGCTGAGAAAAAAAGATCGTAAGAATAAACGAGGGAAAAAAAAGTAATAAGAAATTAGCAAATTATAGGCGCACTGGAAAAGAATAATAAATTTTAAATTTATCTTTATTATTCATTAACTATATTTTGGTGAAATTTATACTTTGGGAAATTTGCAAGTAAACCTGAATATAACTGAGACGGGCCAGGCACAGCCGGCCGCAGGAAACTCGTGGGGCGAAGCGGAGATCGTTTGACCCCAACTGGAGAGCCAATTTCCAGATATTTCTTCTTTCCCCTCGACTCTCATCGGCCACCAATATGCATGAAGTCTAATTCGGTCCTTCCCTCTGTCACACCCTATCAGCATATTTTTTGTTGTGTAACTCGGTGGCTGACAAACTCCACCCCGCGTCAGCCCACCGCCTCATATTAGTCACATTGTCCCAGATCTTTATAAATTTTCTGTAGAGAGACCCTGGCGAGACTGAGTCTCTATCCCAGCACAGATAACTACCTCACACCTGTGTCACGCGTAATCCAGCGCCCCTTATTGTCTGTGTAAATCGATAACACATAAGTTGTTTTTCGATCTTTTAACTGGTTGTACGCTTGATCCAGCGTTCCAAATATATACGTTTTGTTTTCCCCGATTCAATTGGTTGCACGCTGATCCAGCGTCCCAAATATAAGTTGGTTTTCGATCTTTCAACTGGTTGTACGCTTGATCCAGCGTCCCGACAATATAAGGTAACTCGATCGCTTAATTGGTTGCACGCTTATCCAGCGTCCCAAATATATACGTCTTTTTCTCGATCCAGTTGGTTGTACGCTTATCCAGCGTCCCAAATATATATGCTGTTTCGATTCTTTCCCAAACATATAAGATATTTCGAACGTTTAGGTGGTTGCACGCTTTATCCGTATTTGTCCAAGTGGACAGATAGTTTCGCCCCCTTACGGTTTTCGGCTCCTACGAAAGGTAAATATGCCAATTGGCCACGGTGAGGAGGGAAAACCCCGTTTGACTGTCTCTAAAGCGTCTCAGCGAGTTAGAGCCAAGAGCGAGTCCTCTGTGGCCCCCAAAAGCCCAAATCCCTCCCAAAGTAGAACCCCATTGACAACTCCACTAAAATCTACAAGCACGTCGCTCCAAGTTCCGCGGTCAGTACCGAACACAAAATCTGCGATTTCAGACTTCTCACCCCAAGTTACTAGATCAGCCGCAAAAATGGCGCAAGCTGAGGCAGACAAGGCCTTGACGAAATTCATGACCGTGACCGATAGGGTAGGTCAGTTCGAAGCCACAGTGAACACCCCAGCAGACACCAGTCCGTCAATCCACACGAGTAGGGTGCGACTCGAGCAGATCAGAGCCCTATGGGACAAGGTGGAGAAGGAATACGAGACTTGCTCCAAAGTTCTGTCCGGACTGAATTGCACAGACACAATAACAGTCATGCAGTCCAAGTATGACTATTGTTATACCGTTTACGAGCGGTGCGCTGCGAGTCTCAACGAGGTCATTGAAGGTTCACGCTCGCAAAAGGGGGGTTGTCGCTTACACCCAGTCGAGTGCGACACTTTCTGTGGGGACTATGTTCACTGGCCCACGTTTCGGGACCTTTTCTCAGCCATCTACATAAATAACCCCCGGTTGTCAGAAGTTGAAAAATTGTTCCATCTCAATGCGAAAACTAGCGGTGAAGCCAAATCCATTGTGTCCTTATCACCTCTAACCAATGATGGGTTTGAATCAGCGTGGAGGAACTTGCAGAATCGGTTCGAAAATAAGAGGCTACTGGTCAACAGTCAGCTCAAGATTTTGTTTAATTTATCTTCCGTCCCCCTTGAATGCGGCAAATCCTTGAAACAGTTAGAGAGCACGGTCCAAGGTTGTTTAACGGCTCTGAAAATAGCAAAAATCGATACCACCAACTGGAATTGCCTGCTAGTTTTTTTGTGCACCTCCAAGTTACCAAAGCTAACGCTGTTTCTATGGGAACAGTCCCTTATTAGTAAGACAGATATTCCACTCTGGGTTGAATTCACGGCCTTCTTACAAGATCGTCATCGAACGCTCGAGGCGATTGAAGAGTTTAAGCAAAACGCGAGCGCTTAATCCAGAGCACCGCGGACAATCCAAACTTTTGAGAAGAGAGTTACAGTAAATCCACAATCCTGTAAACTTTGTTCTCAAGAGAACCATCCCATCCGAGTATGTCCGTTATTCTTACGAATGCCAGTCGGAGATCGGGAGAAATACATCAAACAGCAGAAGTTGTGTTTAAACTGTTTCGCCAGAACGCATCTTCTTAGGGACTTCACCAGCACGCATAATTGTTATACTTGCAGAGGCCGCCATAACACTCTCCTGCACCGAAATAGCACTCCGGCAGTCCAATTCGCGGTCAACCCTGATCATCAGCGCCACTTATCCACATTTGAGCACCAGCAAAATATATAGTCCACTCCATCGACGAGTCAACCGAATGTGCAAACGTTCTTGGCTGTAAGCACTCAAGGGGTCCTCCTGAGTACAGCTTTAATAGAGATTTGCCATTTGGGCACCAAATACTCAGCACGGGCACTTGTTGACTCCGGTTCTGAGGCAACTTTTATATCAGAACGGTTATTCAACTTGATTAAGTTACCTTATGAGTCCGTACAAGCTCAAGTTTCAGGGGTCAACCTCACTGTTGCGGCTCAGCCCCGTAAGCGCTGTCAACTCAACATAGGTTCTCCCGTCAAGCCCCACATCCAAATTGAAACATCTACATAAGTACTACCACAATTGGCCGGAAATCTCCCATCCTGTACTGTACCAGGAAACTCTCTGAAGCATCTGCCGCCTTTGCAACTAGCGGATCCGAATTTCTACCGGAGTTCGCAGATCGACGTTCTTATTGGGGCCGATATCCTGCCATCGATCATTCTTAGCGGCTCCCATTCCAATATTTGTGGCACGCTTCTTGGCCAAGAGACCATATTCGGTTGGATTCTTTGCGGGCCCATCGCAACGAATCCCACAAGTAGAATATGCTCATTTTCATCCCTACTAGCTTGTGACGTTCAGTCGAGCCTCGGGTAGTCAGGGCTGGCCAGGGTCATCCAGGACATTTATTTGGTTCAGGAAAGTGGTGCTAGACAAAGGAATCCACGACCCGAGTCCCAGTGAGAACGCGCAGAGTTTAACCTTACTAGGCTTATATAGATAGATTCGAAGTTTATTAGTTTCTTAACAGTTTATAATGGTACAGGATATGACGGCGGGTAGTGTCCGCGGCGAGGGGCGACGAGTGTCCTGGTCCGGGCCGAGCTCCTCGCGTCCGAGTTCCGTTTATGGGGTCCCTTGCGTCTGTCTGGGATAAAGGCTGATATCGCAGGACGACGCCGTCAGCGGGAGACGTAATATGGTTAATTCGGACGAAGCTGTCAGCAGGATACGTAATATGGTTAAATAGGACGAAGCCGTCAGCAAAGATACGTAATAGGGTTAAATAGGACGAAGCCGTCAGCGAAGATACGTAAGGTGGTTAAATAGGACGAAGCCGTCAGCAAAGATACGTAGTGTGAATAAAGCAGGACGAAGCCGTCAGCGAAGATACGTAATATGGTTAAATAGGACGAAGCCGTCAGCGAAGATACGTACTGTGGTTAAATAGGACGAAGCCGGCAGCAAAGATACGTAATGTGGTTAAATAGGACGAAGCCGTCAGCAAAGATACGTAATGTGGTTAAATAGGACGAAGCCGTCAGCAAAGATACGTAGTAGACGAAGCCGTCAGCAAAGATACGTAGTATTGATAAAGCAGGACGACACCGTCAGAAAAATACGTAGTGTTGAGAAAATAGGACGAAGCCGTCAGCAAAGATACGTAGTGTTTATAAAGCAGGACGACACCGTCAGCAAGGATACGTAATATGGTTAAATAGGACGAAGCCGTCAGCGAAGATACGTAATGTGGTTAAATAGGACGAAGCCGTCAGCAAAGATACTTAGTGTGGTTAAAATTATACTCCTTGTTACCGCTGGCCCCTATTCCTGGTTTGCTGCCTGGTTGCTGCTCGCTGGTGACTTCCACCTTGGTCGACGCCGACCACTGAATGATCAATCTGAGGCCAGCGGCCCGCTTTATATAGCGCTTGGCTGGTTTTGGTGTGCCCGCGCGGGCTGTGGGTTTGCCCGAATTAGTGTGGCCGGAGCTCGGGTTTAGAGTGCCCCTTTGCTTGGCTGGGCGCGCGCGCGCGCTTCGTTTGAATTTGAATATTCTTTAATTGTGCGCGGTACGCGTCACAGTTTAATTCAATTAATTGAAATAGTGAAATCATTAAATTAAGATACCACGAGGTCGGGAAAACTACACTGGGAGAAAAACATTCTGCAAAAATCAAACAAAGTTTAAATTGAATTAAATTAAATAATTTAAACCCAAATTAAATTAAATACCCCGAGATAGAGACAGCATACACTGGGAGAAAAAAATATTTTAAGAACCCGAACAAAAAATATAAGGAAAATTTAATTAAATAAATTATTTTGAATAGAAATCAAATTTGCTGAGAAAAAAAGATCGTAAGAATAAACGAGGGAAAAAAAAGTAATAAGAAATTAGCAAATTATAGGCGCACTGGAAAAGAATAATAAATTTTAAATTTATCTTTATTATTCATTAACTATATTTTGGTGAAATTTATACTTTGGGAAATTTGCAAGTAAACCTGAATATAACTGAGACGGGCCAGGCACAGCCGGCCGCAGGAAACTCGTGGGGCGAAGCGGAGATCGTTTGACCCCAACTGGAGAGCCAATTTCCAGATATTTCTTCTTTCCCCTCGACTCTCATCGGCCACCAATATGCATGAAGTCTAATTCGGTCCTTCCCTCTGTCACACCCTATCAGCATATTTTTTGTTGTGTAACTCGGTGGCTGACAAACTCCACCCCGCGTCAGCCCACCGCCTCATATTAGTCACATTGTCCCAGATCATTATAAATTTTCTGTAGAGAGACCTTGGCGAGACTGAGTCTCTATCCCAGCACAGATAACTACCTAACACCTGTGTCACGCGTAATCCAGCGCCCCTTATTGTCTGTGTAAATCGATAACACATTTTTTTTCCGATTATTCAGTTTTTTTTTTTGGGCTTCATATAGCGAACTTATATCACTCAAAATTGACAACCATTATTTTTATCCGTCCGTTTTATCCAGAAACTCCAGTTACTTTTTCCAATTACGAAATATTTCGATCGATCCAACTGGTTGCACGCTTATCCAGCGTCCCAAATATAAAGTTGTTTTTCGATCTTTTTAACTGGTTGTACGCTTGATCCAGCGTTCCAAATATATACGTTTTGTTTTCCCCGATTCAATTGGTTGCACGCTGATCCAGCGTCCCAAATATAAGTTGGTTTTCGATCTTTCAACTGGTTGTACGCTTGATCCAGCGTCCCGACAATATAAGGTAACTCGATCGTTTAATTGGTTGCACGCTTATCCAGCGTCCCAAATATATACGTCTTTTTCTCGATCCAGTTGGTTGTACGCTTTATCCAGCGTCTCAAATATATAAGCTGTTTCGATTCTTTCAACTAGTGGCACTCTTATCCAGCGTCCCAAACATATAAGATATTTCGAACGTTTAGGTGGTTGCACGCTTTCTCCGTATTTGTCCAAGTGGACAGATAGTTTCGCCCCCTTACGGTTTTCGGCTCCTACGAAAGCTAAATATGCCAATTGGCCACGGTGAGGAGGGAAAACCCCGTTTGACTGTCTCTAAAGCGTCTCAGCGAGCTAGAGCCAAGAGCGAGTCCTCTGTGGCCCCCAAAAGCCCAAATCCCTCTCAAAGTAGAACCCCATTGACAACTCCACTAAAATCTACAAGCACGTCGCTCCAAGTTCCGCGGTCAGTACCGAACACAAAATCTGCGATTTCAGACTTCTCACACCAAGTTACTAGATCAGCCGCAAAAATGGCGCAAGCTGAGGCAGACAAGGCCTTGACGAAATTCATGACCGTGACCGATAGGGTAGGTCAGTTCGAAGCCACAGTCAACACCCCAGCAGACACCAGTCCGTCAATCCACACGAGTAGGGTGCGACTCGAGCAGATCAGAGCCCTATGGGACAAGGTGGAGAAGGAATACGAGACTTGCTCCAAAGTTCTGTCCGGACTGAATTGCACAGACACAATAACAGTCATGCAGTCCAAGTATGACTATTGTTATACCGTTTACGAGCGGTGCGCTGCGAGTCTCAACGAGGTCATTGGAGGTTCACGCTCGCAACAGGGGGGTTGTCGCTTACACCCAGTCGAGTGCGACACTTTCTGTGGGGACTATGTTCACTGGCCCACGTTTCGGGACCTTTTCTCAGCCATCTACATAAATAACCCCCGGTTGTCAGAAGTTGAAAAATTGTTCCATCTCAATGCGAAAACTAGCGGTGAAGCCAAATCCATTGTGTCCTTATCACCTCTAACCAATGATGGGTTTGAATCAGCGTGGAGGAACTTGCAGAATCGGTTCGAAAATAAGAGGCTACTGGTCAACAGTCAGCTCAAGATTTTGTTTAATTTATCTTCCGTCCCCTTGAATGCGGCAAATCCTTGAAACAGTTAGAGAGCACGGTCCAAGGTTGTTTAACGGCTCTGAAAATAGCAAAAATCGATACCACCAACTGGAATTGCCTGCTAGTTTTTTTGTGCACCTCCAAGTTACCAAAGCTAACGCTGTCTCTATGGGAACAGTCCCTTATTAGTAAGACAGATATTCCACTCTGGGTTGAATTCACGGCCTTCTTACAAGATCGTCATCGAACGCTCGAGGCGATTGAAGAGTTTAAGCAAAACGCGAGCGCTTAATCCAGAGCACCGCGGACAATCCAAACTTTTGAGAAGAGAGTTACAGTAAATCCACAATCCTGTAAACTTTGTTCTCAAGAGAACCATCCCATCCGAGTATGTCCGTTATTCTTACGAATGCCAGTCGGAGATCGGGAGAAATACATCAAACAGCAGAAGTTGTGTTTAAACTGTTTCGCCAGAACGCATCTTCTTAGGGACTGCACCAGCACGCATAATTGCTATACTTGCAGAGGCCGCCATAACACTCTCCTGCACCGAAATAGCACTCCGGCAGTCCAATTCGCGGTCAACCCTGATCATCAGCGCCACTTATCCACATTTGAGCACCAGCAAAATATATAGTCCACTCCATCGACGAGTCAACCGAATGTGCAAACGTTCTTGGCTGTAAGCACTCAAGGGGTCCTCCTGAGTACAGCTTTAATAGAGATTTGCCATTTGGGCACCAAATACTCAGCACGGGCACTTGTTGACTCCGGTTCTGAGGCAACTTTTATATCAGAACGGTTATTCAACTTGATTAAGTTACCTTATGAGTCCGTACAAGCTCAAGTTTCAGGGGTCAACCTCACTGTTGCGGCTCAGCCCCGTAAGCGCTGTCAACTCAACATAGGTTCTCCCGTCAAGCCCCACATCCAAATTGAAACATCTACATAAGTACTACCACAATTGGCCGGAAATCTCCCATCCTGTACTGTACCAGGAAACTCTCTGAAGCATCTGCCGCCTTTGCAACTAGCGGATCCGAATTTCTACCGGAGTTCGCAGATCGACGTTCTTATTGGGGCCGATATCCTGCCATCGATCATTCTTAGCGGCTCCCATTCCAATATTTGTGGCACGCTTCTTGGCCAAGAGACCATATTCGGTTGGATTCTGTGACGCGCCGTGCGCGCACATAGACATAGGAAATAAGAGAAACATATGAAGAGAACAAATAAAGGTTAAGCAAATAGTATAAGGAAAGAAACACTCCTATAGAAAATAAGAAGAAATAAAAACATGAAGTCAAACACATAGAATAAAAGAGAAACACCGAACTGAAAGAAATGAAGAATAAATAAATAAAGAAAAGCCACACACAACCGCATTCAAATTCAAACCCAATGCGCGCCCGCGCCACTGATCGCACGCGACTAGGCACACCGACCGCGATCGGCAGGGCACACTAATGCGGCCAAATGCGGGCGGCGATGCGGGCACACTAGCCCCGCCGAACCGCTATATAAAGCGCACCCCAGCACTACGGAGCTCATTCAGTTTCGGCCGGCAAACGGCAAAGGTCTCCTGACTAGAACCAACTATCAGCAGCGAAGGACCAGCGGACAAGGACGAGCAAGGAGCATCGGTAAGGACGACATCAGACATCAGCGGAGACGGGTAAACGGCGTGGTAATTAACTAATCCTAGTAGCCTTTGCATAGTACGTCTCCTTATACGGTTCGGCTTACCGACCCGCGTGCACCATATTTAGTAGACCTCACCGGCCTCTAACACTCGCCTTATACTTAGTAGACCTTATCGGCCTCTAACTCTTCTCATATTTGGTAGACCTTATCGGCCTCTAAACTCTTCTCATATTTGGTAGACCTTATCGGCCTCTAAACTCTTCTCAAATTTGGTAGACCTTATCGGCCTCTAAACTCTCCTCATATTTAGTAGACCTTACCGGCCTCTAAACTCTTCTCATATTTAGTAGACCTCACCGGCCTCTAAACCCTCGTTTTATACTTAGTAGACCTCACCGGCCTCTAAACTCTTCTCATATTTAGTAGACCTTACCGGCCTCTAAACTCGTCTCATATTTAGTAGACCTTACCGGCCTCTAAACTCTTCTCATATTTAGTAGACCTCATCGGCCTCTAAACTCTTCTCATATTTAGTAGACCTCACCGGCCTCTAAACCCTTGTCTTATACTTAGTAGACCTTATCGGCCTCTAAACTCTTCTCATATTTAGTAGACCTTACCGGCCTCTAAACTCTTCTCATATTTAGTAGACCTCATCGGCCTCTAAACTCTTCTCACCTAAGTAGCAGACCTCACCGGCCTCTAAAACTGCGAACACCTAGTAGACTTTATCGGCCTCTAAAACTCCCCCTAACTAGCAGACCTGACCGGCCTCTACAGAAACTCTCAACTCCCCCCACTAACTAGTAGACCCCACCGGTCTCTAACCCACCCAGTGGGACTTTGCCACATGCGATCTATGTGCTTTTCCCACCGAACAACTCATGGGGTAGGCCCGCCCGTTCATGTAAAAGGCTCATTCGCTTTTATTAGGGCATGAGCGGGGTAATTCATGATGCCACCGTCGCTGCTCGGCTCACCATGAAATTCACAGTGAGCGCTCTGTAGGGTAATTCATGATGCCACCGTCGCTGCTCGGCTCACAATGAAATTCATCCTTACCGGTATGGATAAAGTTCAGAGAACCAATTCTATATTAAAAAAAAAAATAAATAAATCCAGATGTTTAATGTGTTTTTCTTTCTTTTTTTTTCTTTTGGTTTATTTTATTTTGGTTTTATACTATGTTATTGTAGTAAATTCGTTTATAATTTATATTGAAAAACCATAGTCAAAATTTTTGTTGAATACAAAGGATCAGCCTGGGATTGAACCCGGGTCTCAGAGTTTAACAGACCGACAGCTTACACATTGGACCACGCTCGCGTATTAGTTTGCGTCGCCGAAATACAAATACATGCATTCAGCGACTGTCGTATTAAAAAAATAAATCCCTAAAGGGAAATATTTCCCTAAGCAAAAGCACAGCATTTTATCATGAACGGAGCAGCGGTCGATTCATGTACATGAGTCGCCCGCTTGCTGCTTTGCTGAACTAGGGATCATACGAAAAGCCATCCCCATTCGACATAGATTTCTAGGCAGAATCGTTCAGGGCATGAAGCAAAGTCCGACTGGGCACTCTCATCCCTAGTGAACCTGAGTGGCCACACACAGGAGTGGAGACGTTCGTGGGCGGATTCCCCGAGGACCTCCGAATCGCCCTGTCGGAACCTCGGCGTTCCCCTGTGACCCGAGGAGCGGGAAAGGACCACCTCGAGCCGGACGACCACTCGGACGCGTGGCAAGGCGGAGACTTCTTAATCGTTTGTAACCGATTGCAGATCCAGAAAATAAAGACCCCATTTATAATTACTGTGTAATTCTCTCGTCTTCTCCTCTGGTACCCGGGTCGGATTCTCTTCCAGCAACCCCACCTGAAACAAATAAAATATCTGCGACGACCCTGGCCATCCCTGGGCCACCCGGACACCGACAAACCGTCACAGTGGCGCCCGAACAGGTGTAGGGGTTGCAAGAGATCTGATACCGATAGAGGAATGTCGAGCTGGGTGTATCTGGCGACGAAAGACGAACTAACGGAATACGCAGCCGAGTTCGGATTGGAAGCTTCGGGGAGAAACGAGGAATTGAGGCGGTTAGTAGCCGCATTCGCGAAAAGAACGGATCATAGCGGAGCGGTTAAAGAGAGACTAGCAGAAGTAACGCGGAAATACAAGAAGGACAGGAGTCCGACGCGCGGGGCAACACCAGAGATATTAATAACGGAGGCGGAAGAGAAAAGTGAGGAAATGGAGAAGGGAAGTGACCTAAAGATGGAACCAAGAGTCGAGACGGAAATCGTGGACAGAGTACGAAACTGGGGCATCCGATTCCAGGGATCAACGAACCCGTTAGAGTTCCTCAGCAAGATGGAGCAGTGGGCAGCTGGGTACGGGATTCAAAAAGACCAGCTCGTCCAGACGATGCCCTTTGTGCTGGAAGGAGCCGCAAGCGATTGGTGGAATAACACACCAACCCAGATCAACAGCTGGACAGAGCTGACGACGGAGCTCCTGGAATACTTTTTGCCACCGAGATACGATGAACAAGTGGAAATGCAGATCGCGCAACTACGGCAACGAGAGACGGAGCCGGTGCGAGAGTATGCAATGAGCTTGCGGAAGCTGATGCGGTTCACCAAGCTATCAGAGGAAGAAAAGCTGGACCGTGTCTACCGGAATTGCAGGAGCAAGATAAAATTGTACACGCGGAGAACAGGATTCGAGACGCTAACACAGTTCCTCAAGTTGGCAGAAGAAGTAGAGGAGATAGAAGCCTCCGAAAACCGGACAAGGGTCGAACAGCCAAGTCAACAGCAGCTACGACCTGACGTCTGCATGCGGTGTGGCGGAACAGGTCACGCGGCACGGGCCTGTAGCAACCCGCCAAGGCTATTCTGCTGGGTCTGCGGAAGGGACGGCGTAAGAACAACGGAATGCTGCAGACCGAGATCGGGAAACGCCGGAGGCCTGAGCAGATAAAGCTGGCAACTCAGGCGGCGACCCCAGAGCCAGCAGTGGGGGACCAGTTGAGTTGCGACGGGTTCCAGATAGTAGCCAGGAAAGCAGTGGGAAGAAAAACGGCGAAGGGTGTGATCGACACTGGAGCATCTCGGAGTGCCATAAGCCTGGCCAAGTATAGAGACCTCCGGAACCAGGGCAAATGGAATGGAGCCCGATCGGAGATAACGCTGGCCAACGGTGCAAAACAGAGGACCGTAGGAACGTTCGCAGCGGAAATACGATTCGGGGGAAGTCGTTTCCACATATCATTTGTGATACTGACAGACGTATCAGGAGGGATACTGTTAGGGATGGATTTCCTAGCCGGGGCCAACAGCACATTAAGATGTGGCGATTTGGAGCTGGAGATCACAACGGCGGATGGCAAGGACAACAATGAAAACTCCGGGAGTGGATCGACAGACGAGGAGACGGAAGAGCCGACGGAAGAAACGATACAAACGTTTCTAGAGACACATAGGCAAGTATTCGAGGGAATGAAGGGCGTAAGTAACATTACGACACATGATTTTATTCATGATTTTCACATGATTTTCTCATGATTTTATTCATGGTCTTATCGACCTTTCATTGGGACAATTGAATTTTATTAAGAACTGTGGAGACAAAGTCTTAGACTTAATTTTTTCGTCGGAGTTTGCCAATGCGTACGTCTCTAGAATCGACCCTCTCTCCAGCCCTGAAGATGCTTATCATCCCACATTGGAGATAATTCTAGAGGCCTCGTCTCCACTACTGCCGTGTCCTTTAGCTGAACCAGCAACTTTTCGCTGCTTCCGCAAAGCTAATTTCACTGACATGATTTCCTTATTTATCTTCAATTGACTGGACTTTTCTTGACTCCACTGACGATCCCTTGCACATGGTTGAACGGTTTTATGACATACTGTACTCTAGTTTTGATATGTTTGTTCCGTCGTTTCCCTCTCCTGACGTTTCGCATAAGCCTCCCTGGTTTTCCCGTCGACTCTCCTATTTAAAAAACGTGAAGTCCAGACTTTTTAAAAAATTCAGACTAACCGGGCTGCAAGTAGATCGTGCTAGATATTTAATAGCCCGCTCTGACTTTCTGACTCACAACTCTGAATGTTACAAGAATCACCTAAATCGTTGTAGAACTGAGTTTCAGGCTAATCCCAAGCAGTTTTACGCCTTTGTTAACTCTAAACGAAAGTCACACATTTATCCATCCAGTCTTCACCTCCATAATGAGTCAGCCTCGAACGAGCACGATATTGCGAACTTATTCGCAAAATTTTTCCGGACTACTTATACATCTATATGTTTTGACTCTACTTCACCATATCCATATTCTCTTCCGCACTCTGACAATATTTTTTTGCCCTCAATCAGCGAAAATGATGTTTTTCAGCATCTCAAAACACTCAAGCTATCGTTCTCTTCTGGTCCTGATCTTGTTCCTAGCTGTGTCTTGAGATATTGTGCCAGTGCATTATGTAGTCCTTTGTCTAAACTTTTTAAGATATCCCTACAGCTCTCATTTTTTCCTGAAAGCTGGAAGGAATCTTTTATAATTCCCCTTCACAAAAAGGGTAGCAAATCTAACATTGAAAACTATAGAGGGATTGCAAAACTTAGTGCGATTCCTAAGCTTTTTGAATCGCTTGTTACTGCTCAACTTCAACACCAATGTCGCCCCTACCAGCATGGCTTTATGAAACACAGGTCAACTTCCACAAACCTTCTGGAGTTTTGTACTGTTATTAGAAACGCCTTTAAAAATAACACCCAAACTGACGTCGTCTTTACGGACTTCAGCAAAGCCTTTGACTGCGTGAATCACCAGCTGCTGCTGAAAAAACTTACACTCTTGGGTTTCCCTGTCCTGTTGACTAATTGGATTGCCACCTACTTATCCAACCGGACTCAACGAGTAGCCTTCAAGGGTTCTTTTTCAGACTGTGTCCACGTAACCTCGGGTGTTCCGCAAGGGAGTCATCTTGGGCCACTTCTTTTTGGAATTTTTATTAATGATTTGCCTAATGTCGTTCTAAATTCCAAAATTATGATGTACGCTGACGACGTCAAACTGTGCTTGCCACTGACAAACTCTGACTCTTATATGTTCTTACAATCTGACTTAAACAACGTGCAGTCCTGGTGCTATAACAATTTGCTGTTTCTCAACAATTCTAAATGTAAATTTATGTCATTTTTTCGTAAAAACTGTTTCTCTGCAACTTATTCTTTAGGGCTGAGTGATCTTGAGCGCATACACTCTGTTACCGATCTTGGAGTTCTTTTTACCCACAATTTGAACTTTTCCGACCACATTGGCATAATTGTTGGGAAAGCTAAAGGTGTTTTTGCCTTTGTCAAGCGTTGGTCTAAGGAGTTTGACGATCCTTACACCACAAAACTCCTTTATGTCTCTCTTGTTCGTCCAATTCTCGAATACTGTTCGTGTGTATGGTCACCTCAATACGCGAAGTATCAAGACCTTATTGAATCGGTTCAGAAGCAATTCCTTTTGTTCGCTCTTCGGGGTTTGCACTGGGACACACATCGCCGCCTCCCGTCTTACATCGACAGGCTGCGTCTTCTTAGCCTGCCCACTCTAAAGGATCGTCGGACCTGCCACGGAGTGATGTTTCTATTTAAATTAATTAATGGTCATGTTTGTTCGTCCTATCTTCTTAGTCAATTGTATTTCTCTGTTCCTGTTAGACCTTCTCGTCACTTTCGTCCAATTACTCTTGATTTTTGTAAGACTAACTTCGAGCAGCATGACCCTTTTCGTGTTTTATGTTCTTTTTATAATGAGCTTTACTTCTTGTTACATGTTGAATTGTCTTTAGATTTTAATACACAAAATGTATTAAGACACCTGTCCTTGCCTCAGCCCACATGATGTGAGTCGGAGCACATCTTTAAAAAACACTCCTTAATTCGGCTGAGGTAAGGATATGGTCTAAAATAGCAGAAATTTGCTATATTTTCTAATAAATAAATAAATAAATAAATAAATAAATAGGATATACTTGAAAGACGAAAAACCGATCAAGCAGAGATATTACCCAAGGAACCCGAAACAACAGGCGGTCATCAACGATCAGGTGGATGAACTGATAGCGTTGGGGCTGATAGAACCGTCACGAAGTCCGTATAGTGCTCCGGTGGTGCTAGTTAAGAAAAAGAACAACGAATGGAGGACGTGCATCGATTATAGGTTGTTGAACGACAAGACGGCAAAAGACCCCTATCCGGTGCCCAGAATGAACTACATCCTGGACCAGCTAAGGGAGTCGAAGTTCATAAGCACGATCGACCTGAAGTCAGGATATTGGCAGATCCCGATGGAGGAGGACAGTCGCCAGTACACGGCATTCACGTGTAATTAATATATTATAGCTGGAAAGACCGATCCGCTTAGCTTTGTGTTCTTTATTTGAATAATTCCTCTGAGCTGATTTTGGGTTCAGCTAACCCGCACATATATTGCTTATCTCTATATATTTCTGAATTACATTTATACATATACATATGTATGCAGAAGTCATGCATATGTTTATGTATGGCTTGACCACTTGAGCTGCAAAGTGCATGCTCAGCATTCTCAGGCCCCGCGATCGGCTTATGTATAAGCGTTCGATCATATTTCTTGGGCGCTGGAATGCTTATATTATTGTTGTTGGTCATTTTGGGTATTTGTATGTCTTTATTTAGTCTGGCACAATGTGACTATGTACAAACGTTAAGACATACCCATTCTTTGATATATGGAAAGGGTAGATATGCTACACCTCCCTTTTTAAAGAAATGACGTAATACATGTAGTCATTTAGTTTTATTGTGAATTTATTGTGTTTTTAAATTATATATTGAAAAGAAATTTATTTGTTTCTTATTATATACTTAATTATTAGCAATGCTCTGTCTCGAGGGTAAAGGCATTTGTGTGTAATGACAAGTAAAATTTTAAATTGAATTACGTTATGTTTTAAGTTTAAATTTCTTAGAAGAATATATATTTTTTTTTATATTTTTATGTATTTTTTTTTTATTTTTTTTATTTTATTTTATTTATTTTTTTTTTTTTTTTGGGTTGATCAGACCTTTTCTTTAATGAAACGTTTCATCGATTATATATTTTTAACCTATCCTTATGTACTTTTTGTTTCTTATTCTTGTTATCTTGTGACGCGGGGCGCACAAATAAATAAATAAATAATAGAAAACTGTATATAAATAATAATAATAACTAAACTAAATAAATAATAAATAACACGAACTGTATATAAATAATAAGAATAAGCTAAATAAATAATAAACAACTCCGACTGTAAATAAATAATAATTAAACTAAGTAAATAAATAATAACAACTGTAAATAACTAATAACCCCAAACCCATAAACAACCACCCAACGATAAAGACATTCAAATTCAAACACGGTGCGCGCGCCCGCCCCAACGAACAAAGGCACTGGCCAACTAAGTCGGGCAAATTCCCAGGCAGCTGCCACACTATTCGGGCAAATCCACGGCCCGTGCAGGCACAGTAAAACCCGCCAAGCGCTATATAAAGCCGGCCGCTAGCCTCAGAGCTATCATTCGGTGGTCGGAGTCGACCAAGGTGGAAGTCACCTAGCGCGCAGCAAGCAAGCAGCAAGCAGCAACTAAGGAACTGGAATCGGCGGTAACAAAGGAGTAAGACTTAATTACACTAGGTATCGGTTGACGGCTTCGTCCTATTTTCCCATACTAAGTCTATATTTCAATACTAAGTCTTTCGCTGACGGCTTCGTCCTGCAGACGGCTTCGTCCTATTTCTCATACCTCGCTGACGGCTTCGTCCTGCAGACGGCTTCGTCCTATTTCTCGCATACCTTGCTGACGGCTTCGTCCTGCAGACGGCTTCGTCCTATTTCTCGCATACCTTGCTGACGGCTTCGTCCTGCAGACGGCTTCGTCCTATTTCTCATACATCGCTGACGGCTTCGTCCTGCAGACGGCTTCGTCCTATTTCTCGTATATCGTTGACGGATTCGTCCTAATTCTCGCAACACGCTGACGGCTTCGTCCTGCAGACGGCTTCGTCCTATTTCTCGTATATCGTTGACGGATTCGTCCTAATTCTCGCAACACGCTGACGGCTTCGTCCTGCAGACGGCTTCGTCCCATTTCTCATACATCGCTGACGGCTTCGTCCCGCAGACGGCTTCGTCCTACTTCTCGCAACACGCTGACGGCTTCGTCCTGCAGACGGCTCCGTCCTATTTCTCATACATCGTTGACGGCTTCGTCCTAATTCTCGCAAACCCGCTGACGGTCTTCGTCCTGCTGACGGTTCCGTCCTTATCCATTAACACTACGTATCCTTATTGACGATCTCGTCTCAATTGATCCATACCACGTCTTCCCGAGGGCCAGGGGCGCATCGCGGAAGCCCCAATCATCCCACCCGGACGGCAGGAAGCCACCTCCACGGACCCCGGACACGAGACTCCTTCCGCCGGACACGGACGCTTGTTGGTCGGCACCCCGGCTCCGGAAACATTTACTCTGTCACAAATATCAATAAACTATATATATATTTTGTAAGCCTAGTTAAGGTTAAAACCAGCGTTATTACTGGGGCTCGGGTCGGAATTTCCCTTTCTAGCACCACTTTCCTGAATCAAATAAATGTCCTGGATGATCCTGGCCAGCCCTGACCTACCCGAGGCTTGACTGAACGTCACAGGTGGCGCCCGAACAGATTAAGTGGTGTTTAGAAGGAGCCGACGCCGAGAAAGTAATGTCCAGTTGGGTATATATGGCAACAAAACCCGAACTGATAGAATACGCGAGTGAATTTGGATTGGATTCATCAGGAAAGAACGAGGAGTTACGGAAAACATTGGCTGCTTTCTCAAAAAGGACGGACCACGCAGAAACAGTAAGGAAGAAACTGACACTGCTGGCAGAAAAATACAGGAGGGGAAAAAGCCCTGCTAGAATACCAGAGATCATTGTAACGGAGGAAAAAACAAGGATGGACAACGAAATAGAAACAAAAATGGAGGGAAAGAAGGAGACAGGGATTATCGACAGGGTACGAAACTGGGACATCAGGTACCAGGGAACATCCAACCCACTAGAATTTCTAGAAAAAAGTGGAGCAATGGGCAAATGGATACGGACTCCATCTCGATCAGCTGGTCCAGACAATGCCATTCATACTGGAAGGGATCGTAATAGATTGGTGGAACACGACGCCAACAAGGATCACATCATGGGCACAAGTCCGAACAGAACTGCTGGAGTACTTTCTACCGCCCCGGTACGGAGAGCAGTTAGAAACCCAGATAGCACAGCTAAGACAAAGGGAAAACGAGCCAGTAAGGGAATATGCGATGAACCTAAGAAAGCTCATGAGATTCACGAAGCTATCGGAATCAGAAAAACTAGACTGGGTATACAAAAATTGCAGGAGCAAACTGAAGCTATATGCAAGAAGAACCGGATTTACAACACTGACGGAATTCCTCAAGCTCGCGGAAGAGGTGGAAGAGATCGAGCAGATGGAAACACAAACCGGACAAACGGCACCACAGCCGGTGAGGTCAGAAATATGCATGCGATGCGGCGGAACCGGACACACGGCACGCACATGCGGCAACCCACCAAGGCTGTTCTGCTGGGTGTGCGGGAGAAACGGAGTCAGAACAACAGAATGCTGTCGAACCAGGTCGGGAAACGCCGGAGGCCTGAGCGGATAGAGCTGGCAGCTCAGGCACGAAGAATGGGTCCAGCAGCGGGTGATATAATGTGCGACGGCTACCAGATAGTAGCACAATTTGGAGTAGGGTGTAGGAGTGCCAAGGGAATAATAGACACCGGAGCAACAAAGAGCGCGATAAGCAGGAACATGTTCCAAGACCTAAGAGAGGAAGGAAGATGGAACAGAATGCAGGCGGAGATATCACTAGCGGATGGATCGCGACAGAAGGCGATGGGAGGATTCAGGACAAACGTGGAGTTCGGAGGACGGAGATTTGAAATAACATTCATGATCCTACCGAATGTGGAGGGAGGAATCCTCTTGGGAATGGACTTTCTGGCAGGAGCAGAAAGCGTACTCAGATGCGGCGCATTAGAACTGAAAATCAGGGGATTCAACAACGGAGGAAGAGAAGAGGGACAAGGCATAGAGGAGTCAACATCACCAGGGAATCTGTCCGAACAAGATATCGAAGCATTCCTGGAAGAAAACAAACGGATATTCGAAAACATGAAGGGAGTCAGCAACGCAGCCGTACACAAAATATACCTAAAGGGCGACAAACCCATCAAGCAAAGGTATTATCCGCGAAACCCAAAACAGCAGGCAATAATCAACGAACAGGTAGATGAGTTGCTAAGCCTGGGCTTGATAGAGCGATCACGAAGTCCATACAGCGCACCCGTAGTGCTAGTGAGAAAAAAGAATAACGAATGGAGAATGTGCATCGACTACAGGTTGCTGAACGACCGGACAGAAAAGGATGCGTACCCCGTACCGCGTATGAACTTCATCCTCGACCAACTACGGGAAGCCAAATTCATAAGCACGATAGACTTGAAATCGGGCTATTGGCAAATCCCAGTAGAGGAGAAGAGCAGACAATATACGGCATTTACGGTACCGGGACGAGGGCTGTTCCAGTGGACAGTAATGCCATTTGGACTGACCACAGCGCCAGCAACCTTCCAAAGAGCACTTGATAACGTTATCGGACCGGAAATGGAGCCCTTTGCCTTCGCGTACCTAGATGACATAATTGTGATAGGACGCACAAAAGAAGAACACCTGGAAAAGCTGAAAGAAGTATTCAGGAGATTACAGCAAGCAAACTTACGCATCAACCCAGAAAAATGCAAGTTTTTCCAAAAGGAGCTAAAATACCTGGGACACGTGGTGAGCGATCAGGGCATCCGAACGGATCCCGAAAAGGTAGCGGCAATCAAAGACCTACCAGCGCCGAAAACCACCAAAGAAGTACACAGCTTTCTAGGGATGGCCTCATGGTATAGAAGGTTCATACCGAAGTTCACCGAACAAGCGGGACCGCTACATGAATTAATCTGTAAAGGGAAAAAATTCGAATGGAGCGATCGTCACCAACAATCCTTTGACAGTCTAAAGGAAAGCCTCACAGAAGCACCGGTACTGGTATGCCCCGACTTTGCAAAGCAGTTCAAACTGCAGACGGATGCCAGCGATGTGGGCATTGGAGCCGTACTGACCCAGGAAACGGAAGACGGAGAACACGTAATATCATTTGCAAGCCGAAAGCTGAGTAAGGCGGAGCAAAATTACAGCGCAACAGAAAAGGAATGTCTAGCAATCCATTGGGGCATCGGGAAGTTTAAGATGTACCTGGAAGGATATCAATTTATAGTGGTGACAGACCATATGGCGCTTAAATGGCTGAACTCCATCAAAAGTCCAGCAGGAAGAATAGCACGATGGGCACTGGGGCTCCAACCATACCAATTTGAGGTGCAGTATCGGAAAGGGAAGCTGAACGTGGTGGCAGACACACTGTCAAGAGCCCCACCAGTGGAACTAAAAGCGATCAAGAACACTGGAAGTTGGATAAGCCGGAAGATCAGGGAAATACAAGAAGACCCACAGGACACAGAGTTCCGAATAGAAGGAAGAAGGCTATACAAACTGAGTCAGGACAGAAGGGACCAACACCCGTGGAAACTGTGCGTGCCGGAAGAAGAAGTGCAACAGATTCTAACAGAGAATCATTGCCAGGCCGAAACAGGACACATGGGAATGTTCAAAACAGCAAGAAGGATAAGAACGAAATACTTCTGGCCACAACTGACAAAGGATGTACGGAACTTTGTAAGAAGCTGCGATAGCTGCCAGAGATACAAAGTGGCACAGAAAAAGGCAGCAGGGAAGATGCTGACCAAGGTCGCGGAAGCCCCGTGGGAAACGGTATGCGTCGATTTTGTAGGACCACTGCCACGATCAAAACACGGAAACACGGCACTGCTGGTCATGGTAGATAAGTTCTCCAAATGGGTGGAGTTGGCGGCAATAAGACAAGCCACGGCCGACTCATTCTTGCGGGTGTTCCGGGAAAGAATTGTGACGAGGTTTGGTGCACCGAAAATATTAATATCGGATAACGGAGTCCAATTCACCGGACGCAAAACAAGGCAAGAAATGGAAAGATGGGGCATTAGACAACAATTCACGGCCCCGTACACTCCGCAAGAAAACCCAACAGAAAGAACAAATCGGACCGTCAAAACAATGATCGCCCAGATAACAGGCGAGGATCAGACGAACTGGGACGACAAACTCCCAGAACTGATGCTGGCATTTAACAGCAGCACGTCGGAGTCCACGAAGTACAGCCCTGCACAGATAGTACTGGGGAAGGAACTGAGAATTCCAAACACAGTATTCGACAGGGAAACGGAAGGATCAGGAGGAAAGCGTGAAAAAACGATGGGAACGAATAGAAAGCATACGGAAAGAAGCCGCAGGACACATGGGGAGAGCAGCGGAACAACAAAAACGCCAGTACGACCTGCGAAAAAGAGAATGGAAACCGGCAAGAGGGGACCTCGTATGGTGCAAGACACACCACTTATCCAACGCGGCAGAAAAATTCAATGCGAAATTGGCCCCGAAATACGACGGTCCGTGGAAAGTAACAGGGTTCGTGTCTCCGGTAATACTGACAGTTCGAAATCAAACGACACGGAAAACAAAACGAATATATATCGGAGACACAAAACCACACGTAAGCGAGGACACAAACCAAAACGAACTCGATCAATCGACTATCGGACAAAGGCATATCGATATATCGACAACAGCGGAAAATGATGGATTAAACCTAGCAGAGACAACGGGCACACTAAGGAGGGAAAACAAGATCGAAGACAACCACACAAAAAGGCGGAAGAGGCCTATATAAGAAGAGCCAAAATCAGTCCGGGCCACAGAAGGCGAGCGGCAGCAGAATGAATAAATTCAAAGTAAGCGCCGAGCAAGTTAGGAGGAGTTATGCCAAGGCAAAGGCAGGGAAACCCCGATCGAGATTGATCGAGCCACCGGCACAGGGAACAACCCGTAAAAGGACGGCACCACCTTAAATGGTACCGCCAAATCGCCCGGGGACTCAAGAGGGGACAACGGTTGCAACGACTTCACGGCCGACGGAGCCCGTCCAGGGAGGCCGAAGCGACCCAAGCGCCCAGCCAAACGCCGAGGGAACGGCATCGAACCGCGAAGCGAGGATCCAGCCGACGGAAACCATGCGAAAGATCCAAGCTGGAGCGCCTCAACCGCCATGCCAGAGGGGATCAGGCTACCCCGCCCCGGTCCGACAGCCGACGGAAATCGTCCAACAGGGCCGAGACGGGGAAGTCGGAACCCCACCCGGGAATACTGGCAGAACAAACCCAAGGGAGGTGAGCGACGACGGAAGGGCCCGACCGGTGACGGAGACCGTCCAAAGGGGCCGGACCAGAATCGCGCATCTCCCAAGGGATGGCACTAGACACCAGCAGAGCAGCGGGGAGAGGCAAACGAACAGACCGACGACGACCAACGCACAACCAACCGGAGAAGGATACGGAAACCGACCAATGAAGACAGCAGCAGCGACAGTCAACTTCCGAACGGCCGGAATAGTGAGCTCAGCGGCAAGGGAGATAACACCGCGAGACAGCTCACCGGACCAGGACATTCTGGAACTCGATTCAGACAACACAGGAAGAGTTTCAGGATGGACCATGCCGGAAGGAGCCCGAATATCAGACGAAACGATGGAAAAGATACGGGCAACACTGGCACAAAAGAAGAAGCGAACGCAGAAACGCTGGCTGGAAAGAGACGGCGGAAACTGGTGGCGGATTACCTCTAACAGAGGCAATTTCGTGACCATAAAGCATCACTTCCCTAAGGAGGGGGGAGTGTGACGCGGAGCGCACAAATAAATAAATAAATAATAGAAAACTGTATATAAATAATAATAATAACTAAACTAAATAAATAATAAATAACACGAACTGTATATAAATAATAAGAATAAGCTAAATAAATAATAAACAACTCCGACTGTAAATAAATAATAATTAAACTAAGTAAATAAATAATAACAACTGTAAATAACTAATAACCCCAAACCCATAAACAACCACCCAACGATAAAGACATTCAAATTCAAACACGGTGCGCGCGCCCGCCCCAACGAACAAAGGCACTGGCCACACTAAGTCGGGCAAATTCCCAGGCAGCTGCCACACTATTCGGGCAAATCCACGGCCCGTGCAGGCACACTAAAACCCGCCAAGCGCTATATAAAGCCGGCCGCTAGCCTCAGAGCTATCATTCGGTGGTCGGAGTCGACCAAGGTGGAAGTCACCTAGCGCGCAGCAAGCAAGCAGCAAGCAGCAACTAAGGAACTGGAATCGGCGGTAACAAAGGAGTAAGACTTAATTACACTAGGTATCGGTTGACGGCTTCGTCCTATTTTCCCATACTAAGTCTATATTTCAATACTAAGTCTTTCGCTGACGGCTTCGTCCTGCAGACGGCTTCGTCCTATTTCTCATACCTCGCTGACGGCTTCGTCCTGCAGACGGCTTCGTCCTATTTCTCATACCTCGCTGACGGCTTCGTCCTGCAGACGGCTTCGTCATATTTCTCGCATACCTTGCTGACGGCTTCGTCCTGCAGACGGCTTCGTCCTATTTCTCGCATACCTTGCTGACGGCTTCGTCCTGCAGACGGCTTCGTCCTATTTCTCATACATTGCTGACGGCTTCGTCCTGCAGACGGTTCGTCCTATTTCTCGCATACCTTGCTGACGGCTTCGTCCTGCAGACGGCTTCGTCCTATTTCTCATACATTGCTGACGGCTTCGTCCTGCAGACGGCTTCGTCCTATTTCTCGTATATTGTTGACGGCTTCGTCCTAATTCTCGCAACACGCTGACGGCTTCGTCCTGCAGACGGCTTCGTCCTATTTCTCATACATCGCTGACGGCTTCGTCCTGCAGACGGCTTCGTCCTATTTCTCGTATATCGTTGACGGATTCGTCCTAATTCTCGCAACACGCTGACGGCTTCGTCCTGCAGACGGCTTCGTCCTATTTCTCGTATATCGTTGACGGATTCGTCCTAATTCTCGCAACACGCTGACGGCTTCGTCCTGCAGACGGCTTCGTCCCATTACTCATACATCGCTGACGGCTTCGTCCCGCAGACGGCTTCGTCCTACTTCTCGCAACACGCTGACGGCTTCGTCCTGCAGACGGCTCCGTCCTATTTCTCATACATCGTTGACGGCTTCGTCCTAATTCTCGCAAACCCGCTGACGGCTTCGTCCTGCTGACGGTTCCGTCCTTATCCATTAACACTACGTATCCTTATTGACGATCTCGTCTCAATTGATCCATACCACGTCTTCCCGAGGGCCAGGGGCGCATCGCGGAAGCCCCATCATCCCACCCGGACGGCAGGAAGCCACCTCCACGGACCCCGGACACGAGACTCCTTCCGCCGGACACGGACGCTTGTTGGTCGGCACCCCGGCTCCGGAAACATTTACTCTGTCACAAATATCAATAAACTATATATATATATTGTAAGCCTAGTTAAGGTTAAAACCAGCGTTATTACTGGGGCTCGGGTCGGAATTTCCCTTTCTAGCACCACTTTCCTGAATCAAATAAATGTCCTGGATGATCCTGGCCAGCCCTGACCTACCCGAGGCTTGACTGAACGTCACAATCTTTAATTATAATGTTATCCCTATCTTCTATGGTTTCTACCGTATAAGGACCTAAATATGCTGGATCTAACTTATGACCCGCTTCGTTTCTTAGACTAACTTTATCTCCTACTTTTAATTCAAAATCTAACGATTTCTTATCGTAGTTTTGTTTCCTATAAGACTTAGCTTTTTCTAACATAAGTCTAGCTCTGTTGTATGCTATTTCTTATCTAAATTTTATTTCCTTAGAGTAATCTTCTACATTATAAAGTGGTTCTACTCTATTTATTTTATTAAAATCTGCGAACTGTCTTGGTAATCTACCAAAGACTAGTTCATATGGACAGTACTCATGCATGACTGATGGTGTTGTGTTGAAACAATATGTGAAATATTGTATCCAAACGTCCCAATCAGTTTTATCAGCAGAAATGTACGAACGAATGTATTCATTGAATGTTCTATGACTTCGTTCTATTGTCCCTAAAGTCTGGTGATGATATGCTGTGGATGTGAGATTTTCAATCTTCATATATTTACACATATCTAAAATTACTTTGTTTTTATACTCGGTACCCATGTCCGAAATGAACGTCTTCATTGGACCGTACATTAGTATAAAATTTTCGAATATAGCTTTTGCGACTGTATTTGCGCTCTTGTTCGCAACAGGTATGGCTACCAGATATTTCGTTAAATCACAAATTAGTGTGACGATGTATTCATTGTTATATTCTGATTTCGGTAGTGGACCAACGGTGTCCAATATCACTATATCGAAAGCATTTGCTGGGGTTTCTGTTTTAGTCATTGGGGTCTTTGTGTGTGTCGTTGTCTTCGACATTTGGCATTTATGACATCTACGTATGTACTCTTTTATATGACGAGTCATATTTTTCCAATAGTAGTGTCTTTTAATTTTTGCTAGCGTTCTTGTAATGCCTGTATGACCTCCTTGAATTGGATCGTCATGGAATGTAGACAGTATTGATTGTATCTCTTTTTCATTTTGTATAATGGTCACCGGCTGGAGTAGCGCTACTCTCAATGATTTTTATTTCTTGTTGCCCATCTGCTTGAAAGCATCTATTGAAATGGATTCAAAGATTTTTTCACTCGGTGCCAATTTGAGTTGGCTGATCTTTAGTATACCGGCTTGCGTTTCAAGCCTTTGGAAGAACTGATCTAAATCTAGAATTCCATTGGTATATAAATCGTCAACTTTAATTCTTGCAATAACTTTATTTCCTCGTTTTAGTAAACAAATAGATTCGGTTATTCGCAAGGTCACTACTTTTCGTACTTCATCATTTGTTATGACTTCATGTACGTTGGGCTTGGATACATTTTGGATACTTTGCCTAGGCAATAGTTCCTTATTTGATACTGTACAGTTTTTATCCTGTCTACTTTGTTGCCTGGTAGTGACTTTCAGGACTTTATGTTGCATGTCTTTTAATTCTTTTATATTTATACGCGAAAGTGCGTCTGCTACGAAATTATCTTTCCCCTTTAGGTATTCTACAGTGAAGTCGTATTCTTCAAGCTCTAGCCGCATGCGAGTTAATTTGGAACTGGGATTAGTCATAGAGAATAGATACGTTAATGGTCTATGGTCCGTATTAATAGTGAAATGTTTGCCATAAATGTATGTTCTAAAGTGGGTAATTGCCCAATGAATTGCCGTGAGTTCTTGTTCCGTTGTACTCTTGTTGCTTTCCCCTTTTGTAAATGAACGAGATGCATAAGCTATTGGGAGTTGAATCCCTTCACGGTTCTGAGTTAGAACCGCTCCGCAAGCTAGTTTACTAGCATCTGTTATAATGCAAAATTCTTTGCGAAAATCAGGATATTGTAATAACTTGGAAGGCATAAACTTTTCTTTAAGGTATTCGAATGCGTTTTGGCATTCGTTTGACCATTTTTACATAATCTAGTTATGTGCCGTGAATAGTCGGCGAAGTTTTTTATAAATCGACGATAATAGTTGCAGAATGCTACAAATCGTCTTGCGCTCTCCGCATCATGAGGGACAGGATAATTTTTGATGACGTCAAATTTCTTGTCATCTGGCAAAACTCCTTTGTCGGTGCATTTGTGGCCTAGGAAGGTCACTTCATGCATGAAAAATGAACATTTTTCTGGATGCAACTTTAGGTTATATTTCCTGCATACATTAAAAATAAAAACATCAGTTAGGTTTTTAATCATGTGTTTTTCGGAACATCCTATCACCATTAAGTCATCCATATAAAGGAATGCCTGAGAAGGTTCCAAACCGGAGAATGATATGGTCATCATTCTCTGGAATGAATTTGGTGCTATTTTAAGTCCAAATGGTAATCGCGTGAAGCGATATGAGCCATTGCTTGTTGAAAATGATGTTATGTTTCTTGAGTTTTCTTCAAGTTCTATTTGATGAAAACCTGACATCAAGTCAAGGCATGAAAAGTATTTAGCTCGACCAAGTTGATCTAAAATGTCATCAATTCTTGGGAGTGGAAATTTATCAGAAAGAAGTTTTTTATTGATTTGACGATAGTCAATTACTAATCGCCATTTCTTTTGTTCTGAATTCGGTAATGATTTTTTCGGAACTAACAAGAGTGAGCTGTTGTACTCAGATACAGACGGTTCTACGATTTTGTCGTTTATTAATTTTCCTACTTGTTTTTGAATTTCATCAATATGGCTATGCGGACGTCTGTAGTTTTTTATATAAATGGGTTCATCATCTTTAAGTCTTAATGTTTGTTTATAAAAATTATTTGTTGATATTGGTTCGGTTTCCAGTCCGAACACATCACTATACTTTGTGCATAATTCAGTTAATTGGCTTTTAAATTGCTCTTGAAAATTTTTCTTTAGTTTGGAGAGTACTTGTTCGCTTCTATTTTCTGGATCGGTGTTATGAATGTCGTAATCTTTTAGGTTTTCATATTGGATTTCGTTTACTTTGACCAATTGGTCGAAATTAGTTGTGTTTAGAAGTCGAATGTATACATGTTTGGATGCTGCTATTGTATTTGCAATATAAATTCCATTATGTATTTCCTGATTAGGAACGAATATGTAATCATTTACGGTATTAATGTCTATTTTTCGAATAACTTGTGATCTGGCTGGCAGAAGGACTGTATTGTCGCCTGCGCTATATGTTATCGGAACGTATATTGGCAGAGCAGACGAAGCGCTGAATGTCTGCGATGCACTCCTTAGTTGGGATGATATCAAAGCAAACCTCAAGCGACTATACTCTAGCAAGAAAACAGAAGAAATGCTTGTTAGAGAGCTACATAATCTTCCGGACGGACTCAGTATGGGAAAATTGTATTACTCAGCCGCAAAAATAAGAAGCGAATTAATGTCACTCGCCAGAGAAGCAGACTCTAGTGGACACTCTCTTGCGGCCAAACGTGACCAATACGACAGATTCTGCCTAAATACATTCTTAGCTGGATTAAAGGACCCACTTAGGTCAGCCATTAGGAATCAAAGGCCAGAGACAATCGAGAAAGCATACGAGTACGGACAGATTGAATTAAACTTCTCTAGAAGCCTGAACAAACAACAAGAAAACCGACGACGCGACAGCACAATATACAGGAATCACCCATACGTGAGAGGACAACCAACAAATAGTGACTACAACAGTCGCTACATACCACGACAACAGAACTATAATAATATCAAAAGACTTTTCCACAACGAAAACAACCAACTAACGTTCTCTAACGCCGTCAAACACTCTATACCAACAACAGATAATATACCGATACACACAAAATCTTACCGTTACCCATTTGTACATAAAGACGAAGTAAAAAAGCAAATTTCAAAAATGCTCGAGCTGTGACGTGGTTTCTATAGCCGGGGTAAGACCTCAGTCGCGGCCAAGGAACCTACACAAGAAATTTGTATAGAAGGGTGGAACCTGTAGTTAGGAATTTTGCACGTAGGAGCGGAGAGACCGCCAGAAGCACTGAGGCATAATCCTCTACCGGTTATCGCAACTGATTGTGTTGGTGTTGGACCGTTCTCGACGCGCGGCCACGCTGCTGAGCGGCCGGCAGTCGGTTGTGTAACACAAGGACGTCTCTGCTGGTAACACGTGGCGATCGCCTGGCTTGGCGATCGACGACCCGGACCACGTAGCACGTTCTGGTAGCTCTGGGGACGTTGACTCATCTGGCAACCCTAGTGGATTCGGTTGATCTGGCAACCCTGGCGATTTTTGGTTGATCTGGCAACCCTGGTCAATTCCATCGATCTGGCAACCCTGGTGATTTTTGGTTGATCTGGCAACCCTGGTCAATTCTATCGATCTGGCAACCCTGGTCAATTCTATCGATCTGGCAATCCTGGTGATTTTTGGTTGATCTGGCAACCCTGGCGATTTCGATCGGCCTATCTGGCAACCCTGTAAGAAGCTCGTGGGACGAGGGGCGGGGAAGTCAAGGGGGAATCCTCGGGACACTGGGGCTTCTCGGGCCTCCTCCTCCGGCTAGTCGCGAAGGTTCCGGGATTTCTACTACTCCGGATGAACGCGGAGACTACTGGGGTTGGCCAGGCCTGGATGGCCAGGCCCGTAGCGACGGGGGCTCGGCTGTTCTGGGGCGGATGTGAGGCCAAACGCCGAGGAACAGTCGGGCCACGCAGCGTACGCTGGCAGAGGATCGGGATCGGTGGATAGGCCAAGGGCACAGCGGCGTGAACTCGGTTGTTCCGGTGCGGATGCGAAACCAAACGCAGAGGAACCAGTCGGGCCACGCAGTGTGCTCTGGCGGAGGATCGGGGGGAGGGGGAAGCAGAGGTGCAGACGTGGAAGGCTTGAGCGGGTGCGAAACCACCTGCACAAAGTTCCCGGCGCACTCCTCTAAGCTAGCATGCAAAGGGGATGGGGGGGCCAAGGAAAAGGCACTACGATCACTATATTATGGTCTTTATTTATTCAAAACAATAACTTGCCCGTGGCTGCGGCCAGCGGGGAGGGGAAACAGTGGCTTACGTGGTCTAACGCTGCAGCGGGAAGAGGCTGTCGCCGCTGGGGTCGCCGTTTGTAGTTGCGGTGCAACGGGAAGAGCTTTCGCCGTTGATAAATGCTCGCGCACTCGCGCGTCTCTCGCGATCGTCTGGTCTGGCGGGATACTGTCGCCGCCGGTACTTGCGCTACGCACTCGCGTGTCTCTGGGAGCTTGTTGGTCGTCGATGCCGCGTGTTGTAAAAATCGTTCCGCTGTTTGCTCGCGCACGTCTACCTTACTCGAAAACCGGAAACCAAAAGCCACGATCTCCGGTCTAGAGGTCGCACCTCGTCGATCGTTCCTTTTATCGATATATCGTATCGGGCTATCGGGGTCTTGGGTTGCCACCTGGGCACTCTAGCGTACCGATATGGATGACCTTAACAGATGGGGGATGGACTTCGGGTCCCTTAATACGATAGTTATGGTCAAACAGATGGTGGATGGACTTCGTGTCCCTTAAGATAACAGATGGGGGATGGACTTCGTGTCCCTAAGGCTATTGTTAATTCTAAACTTAATATTTAATGCTTATTATTTACAAAGAAGTATAAGAAAAATGATTATTATTATTTACAGTGAAATATATATATGGAAATTTGTAAGGTCCTCGGCGAGGATCGTTACATCCCCTCCGTACGTCGGGGGGGGATGAAATTGATCGCGACGGTTCCGGTCGGCTTCATCGTCACCTGATACGATCCTTCTCCCGTTTGGACCCGGAATCGCTGCCTCCTTTGTCGGGCTGCTTGGCGTCGTTCCTGTATTGCAGTCCAGACGACTGTCGGCAACTCGTTGTGCCCATCCGGTGGCATTGGGAACACCGTGCCTTCGGGAGGTCATGGCCGGTGTTTCCTTGTCGGTGGGGGTCGGAGCCGCGGGAGAGGGACGGAGTCCGAGGATCCCAGGCGTCCGGGAGGTCCTGGAGGTACTCCTCCCACTGGGGGCCTTCCTCCATTAGTAGCCCACGCGTGCCGGGTGACAGGCCGAGGTCCAGATCGGTCTCGCTGGATGCGGCCGTGCTGCCGGGAGCGTATCTGGGCTCTGGTGTTGCCACGGCAACCAGGGGTGGCATGATGTATGACGTGAGCTGGCTGGGCTCGCCTGGGGCCTCTGCCTCCTGGGGCCTCTCGCGGCGCCGAAATCGTTGTCCGGTGCTCGCCTCCTCGTCGCTCGTCTCGCTCTCCCATTCCATGGCCTTGCTGGCCGGCGTGATGGGCCGGGAGGCGGTTGGCGCTTGCAGGGTGATCGGCTGGACGATCGGCGAGGGTGGTGCTCGTACGGGGTGTCCGTCGTTCGCCGGGACATCCTCCGCAGCTCGGGTGTAGGTGCCGGAGGTCGTTAGTGGTGGGTCCATGATCCACACTTCTCCATCTTCCGCTCCGTCCCATCCCGGATGGTGATCTGGGCCCATGATACAGAGCCTTTCCGGCGATGGTGGGAAGGTTATGATCGGGCTCGGCGTTGGGCGAAATGGTGCTTCGATCTGGATCACTTGATATGTAGTGTGGGTGAGGTATACCCACGACCCGCGATGGAAGGCGAAACGGTCCTCGCCCTCGTATATATAGTGGGCGGCTCCTTCTCCTGGGTGTGCCTCACCAGAACAGTTGCTATCAGCGTCTGACCCGTTCGTGGAGTCGTCCTCGATGCGGACGTTCGGGCCTCTGTCTCCGGAGTCCGGGTGTGGGGGGCTGAGGAACTCCCTCTCGTCCCCATCCTCCTCGTCGCGACCACACGGGTCGTAGATTTCCCCGTCGTCGGACACCGACATATCATCGGGATTGGTGACCGGGTTTGCAACTTCTTCCGCTCCGAAGTCTGGGCAGTCCGAGTAGACACTCTCGTCCGTGTCATAGCTCGGGGAGGCAGTCGGCGCTGCCCGATGGGCCTGTGTCCTAGTCCAGGAGGCCTCTGGTGAGGATTGAGGCGCTCGACCAGAGTCTCCCGACTGGCTCCCACCCATCGGACATGGTCGTGTGGACCGCCCGACATACGCCGTTCCCGGACGTAGTCGGGGGTCACGGTTGACTGCCGGCTGCCTGGAGGGCGCTGTTGCGCCGTCGTCGCTGTCGCTCGAAATGGATATTGTGTCCATGCTGGTCCTGCGGAAGAGAGAGAGAAAAAAAAAAACCTTTTCTTAGTACTTGTATGCGGTAGGCAGGGCCGCGTGGCCAGCAGTAGGGCGTTGGTTAATACGTCGGTCGGTTCAGGTAGGTTGCTGGTAAACCGAGCGAGGTTACAAGTACGGGTCGGTCTTTGAGGCCAGGACTCTGGGCGGCAGAGTCGTTCATGCCGACATCTTCGGCGTCAGGGGCTGCGAGAGGAGATGAGTGGAATTGTTTTAGGTCTTCTATATTGACCAGTCGACCCTTGCGGTGACCTGGTAAGCGGACACGGACCACGTTTGGGGATGGAAACGCAACCACCTTGTATGGCCCGTCGAACTTTGGTGCGAGCTTCGCAGCAAAGCCTTCCACCGCTTTGGACAGGTGGTGTTGTCGTACTAGGACCAAGGATCCCATCGCGGGTTTCCAGCTCCTTCGGCGCAAGTTGTAATGTCGTCCTTGTTCCCGGCTGGCCTTCTGTAGGTTGTTCTGGACGATGGCGAAGATCTCCTTGAGGTGTTCCGACCTCTCGAGCGGTGACTGGGGTAACGCGGCCGTACCCGGCGTGACCCGTTCATACCATGATCCAGGTAACCTCGGTTCTCGTGCTTGAAGTAGGAAGGCGGGACTATATCCCGTCGTCTCCGAGATGCTGGTGTTGATCGCAAGTGACAATTCCGGCAATAAGCTATCCCATGTGTTCTGGCTGGTTTCGACGTACTGCGAGATCATAGTTTTGACCGTACGGTTAGCTCGTTCGGTCGGGTTTTCCCTGGGGCAGTATGGGGCGGTGAATTGAAGGTCTACTCCCATTTCCTGGAGGAAGTCTCTGAATGCCTTACTCGTGAATTGTGTGCCATTATCACACACCAATTTCCTGGGCGCTCCGAAGTGACTGAGGATTCTCTCGCGGAACGCTCGTATCAGGGTAGCCGTGGTTGCCTTCCGTAGGGGTATCAACTCGACCCATTTCGTGAAACTGTCGAAAAATACTAAGAGCATCGTATTTCCTTCCTTTGATCGGGGCAACGGCCCCACGAAGTCTGCGCATAAGATGCCGAATGGTTCGCTGACTTGCCGGGTTAACATCTTTCCAGCTTGTTGTCGTTGTACCGACTTGTACTTCTGGCATGGGAGGCATTGGCGTACGTGTCGTCGTACGTCGCGGAACATTCCCGGCCAGTAGTATTTCTGCGAGATTCGGAGAATCGTCTTCCGAATGCCGAGGTGGCCGGCCGTGGGAGCGTCGTGGCATTCCTGGAGAATGCGCTCTCGATGTTCGTTCGCTATGCACAATTTCCAGGGGATATAATCTTGGTCGTCAGGGCGGTGTCCTAAGTGTCGATAAAGTTCTCCGTTTTCGATGGTGTAATCGGGGAACTTCTGGGGTTCCTCTTTGACCTCTTGGAGCCTACGTTGAAGCCACTTGCACTGGTGACCGTCGTGGGTGAGCATCTGAAGGTGTTCTAGGGGTTGTCGGGATAAGGCGTCGGCGACAACATTGTACTTCCCACGTCTGTAATGCACGTCGTATTGGTACTGTTGTAGCTCTAGTGCCCATCTCGCGATCCTTCCGGTTGGGTTCTCGATGTGATCGAGCCACTTAAGGGCCAGGTGGTCGGTAATCACGTCGAACCTGTAACCCTCGAGGTAACAACGGAGTTTTCGGATACTCCAGACAATAGCGAGGCATTCTTTCTCTGTGGAAGAATAGTTTAACTCTGCGGCATCGAGCTTCCGGCTTACATATGCAATGACCCGTTCTTGGCCGTTGACTTCTTGGGTTAATACTCCTCCGAGTCCGTAGTTGCTGGCGTCGGTCTGGAGTGTCATCTTCGCGGAGAAGTCCGGGCATACTAATACGGGTGCGTCTGTCAGCAGGTTCTTGAGGAGGTCAAAGGCAGCCTGTTGCTCCTGTCCCCACTTCCATCGTTGGTTCTTCTTCAGCAGGTTCGTCATGGGTTGGACTACGGCCGCGAAGTTTGGTACGAAACGCCTGTACCATGAAGCCATGCCGAGGCATCTCCTTAGTTCTCTCAGGCTCGTCGGCGGATTCAGGTTTCGTACAGCGGCTACTTTGTCTGGGTCAGTGTGTATCCCTCTGTCGCTGATCATGTGTCCTAAGTAGGCTAGCTTCCGTTTAAAGAAAGAACACTTTTCTTGGTTAATCCGCAGATTCGCTTTCCTCAAGCGTCCGAACACCTTACGTAGATTATTCATGTGTTCCTCTAAGCTGGCCCCTATGACGATTATGTCGTCAAGGTATGCGAAGGCGTGTGGGTCAAGATCTGGCCCGATCACGCTATCTAGGGCTCGCTGAAAGGTCGCTGGGGCGGAGTGCAGACCGAAGGGCATGACTCGCCACTGGTACAGGCCGCGTCCGGGGACTGTAAACGCGGTGCATGCTCGGCTCTCGGCTGCCATGGGTATTTGCCAGTACCCATTGCGTAGGTCTAACGTAGAGATAAACTTTGCGTTCCTCAATCGTTCCAGGATGTGGTTGATACGCGGCAACGGGTACGCGTCCGGGACGGACTTCGCGTTCAATTGCCGATAATCGACACACATTCGCCATTGGCCGGTCTTCTTCCGTACTAGAACCAAGGGTGCGCTATGAGGGCTGTGTGACGGCTCTATGCATCCTTGCTCCAGTAAGGCATCCACCTGTTCGTCGATGATACGTTGCATGGCGGGGTTCTTTGGGAAGTAGCGTTGTTTAATCGGTTGGTCGTCCTTCATCGTTATTCGGTGTTCGGCTATGTTGGCTACTCCTGCCATGCCTTCGAATAGTGCCAGCTGCTCTCTGAGGAACGCTCGTACGCGGGGCGGAATCGTGTCATCGTCTTCTGGGTTTCCGGGGTCGGGTGTCCGTGGACTCGGTGCCTCTGGCTCCGGGTTATCGTTTCTCTGGGTCTCTGGCTCTGGGTTATAATAACTATGTGTCTCTGGCTCTGGGTTATAATGACTCTGTGTCTCTGGCTCTGGGTTGTGATTTCTCTGGGTTTCTGGCTCTGGGTTATAATTTCTCTGGGTTTCTGGCTCTGGGTTAGAATCGCCTTCTGATTCCTCTACGTGGTTCTCCTTGATTATTTCTGTATTTCTTTCGTTCCGTGGTCTTATCTCATGATCCGTAATGCCGAGGCGGGGTTCGGTGGTCGAGGTTTGCGAGGTCCTTGTGCCGTCTATTTGCCGGGGTGGCCTCTGGGGTCGAGGTCGAGGCTCGGGTTTCATTTGCGCGTTTTGCTCTGGGGGGTTATGTCTGGCCGGGTCGTTATCTCCAGGTCTGCGCCGAGATAGTGTGAGACTGGCGGTCCCACATCGGAGGGTAGTACCTATGGTGGCTAAAAAGTCCATCCCCAAGATCAGGGGTTCTAGCATAGCTGGCATGACTAAGAGCGACACCTGGATTGTCTTGTGAGCGAGCGTTACGTTCGCCAGGAGTAGTTTGGTGACCTCCACTCGTGACGTGTCCGCCAGATTAATCTGGGTGCGGATCTCTCGGAACTGGTGGGGTTGTCCGACCACTTCGGCAATGTCTTGGCTTATGAAACTCCTAGAAGCCCCTGTGTCGATGGTGGCTAGTCGCACATGTCCACCAATCTCGACTTCGGCGGCGATTCTCCCCCTCTCTATCCTCAATGGTGCATTTACTGGCGGCGCTCGGCTGGGTTGGTCCCCGACGGATTCCGCCGATCGCGGGGACCCGTCTCGTTTCCCTGTTGTGGACGCCGGCAGCACTCCACCGTGCGTATGCCTCGACGGCCGCAGTCCCAACAATAGTACTGGCGAGGGTTTCGGCAGTCATGGCTGAGGTGTCCGGCCTCTCCACAATTCCAACATGCGTCTCGCACCTCAACGCGGGGAGCGGGCGCTGACACTCTGTTGACTCTGGCCGGCATTTGTACTCTGGGTTCGGGCGGTGTGCGCAGTGTATTTCCCCGGCTGTTTTCTCCGTGGGACACAGGCAGAGCTCGGGTCGGAGCGGTGGCATTCGGTGCAGGCATAGAAACTTGGTTAGCGTTGTGACGCCCTAGGTCTCGTATCTTGACAGCTTCGAACTCAGTGGCTAAGTGGACCAGGTCTCCGATGGTCCGGAACTCGCTACGGCGGATATACATTTGGTATTCCGGGGCCATGTTTTCATAGAGCCTATTCAGCTCCTGTTCTTCTGTGTAGCCGGCGTGACGCATGAGAATGCGAAGGTCTAATATGTAGTCCTTGAAAGTCTCCCCGTCCAGTTGCTCACGACGCCGAATCTGGTCGTCTAAGCGCTGGAGATACCTAGGCGGGAGGAAAAACTCTAGGAACTCTCTCCGAAAGTTGGCCCAACCAGCCCCTTGCAGGCGGCTAGTTTGGAACCATTTATCGGCTCTGCTCGTCAGCAGTTCCGCCATGGCTCGGGGAAGGAGCCCGAAGTCTATGCCATAAGATACGGCGCGGCTCTCTACCTGCTCTATGAACGCAAGTGGGTCAGAATAACCGTCGAATTGGAGACCCCATTTGCGGATTCTTTCCGGCACGCACACGTACTCGCGGCGGTGTCGGTCGCCGCTCGGGTCAGAGGAATTTTCTTGGGTCGTGTCGAGCGGAGCAGGGGCGGAAACAACGATGCCAGGGGTATTGCGACTACGAGGGGAGGTTCCGGGGTTCAACCCTGCGTTTGTGTTGGCGAGGTGGCCGCTGGGGCCGGGCCGGTCCTCACCGGGAGGCACTGGGCTACTGGATCGGGCTGCGTATCGTTTCTCTAGGTCGAAAAGTCGGGCCCATACTTCTTGGGTCTGTTCTGAGTCCTTGACTAACGTGGCAAAGCTTCGGCGTAGGTCATCGACGACGCCGTCGGCAGAGAATCCGAATTCCTCCGCAAAGGCTAACAGTTCGACCTTGAGTCGGCTATAGATCCACCGTGTGGAGACCCCCGGATTCTTAATTTTACGTGGAACGAACTCACCGGGCACTTTCTGGTCGGCGTCCATGGCTGTGAGTCTTTGTTCTGGGCTTTCTCGTCCTTCAGCTGGTTCTAAGCGTCTTTCCTCCTTCTCGGATGATTGTGTCTTCGCGTAGCTGGTTTACAGGCACTGGTCTCGCTTTCCGCTTCGGGGATGCGTCTCTGTAGTCTAAGTCTTTGTTTTGGCTTATCACTGCACTGGCACTCGTTCGCGTGGACTGGGCGGTTTCGCGGCTAAGCACGTGGGCTTGGTTCTGGACGCGCGGATTGTTAGTTCGAGTGTTTTGCACGGTCGCGGGCACTTTGTTCACTTTTTGGTCATTTTTCGCGGTATTTTGAGGTTATGTCCCTATTCTGGAGGCTTCGCACTCCGTATACAGATGGTAATATTCCTGGTATTTCTCCCTATCAGGTCCCTGTTCGGGCGCCACTTGTGACGTGGTTTCTATAGCCGGGGTAAGATCTCAGTCGCGGCCAAGGAACCTACACAAGAAATTTGTATAGAAGGGATCAGGCCGACCTGTAGCTAGGAATTATGTACGTAGGAGCGGAGAGACCGCCAGAAGCACTGAGGCATAATCCTCTACCGTTTATCGTGACCTATTATCTGGGTGCTGGCCCGTTCTCGGTGCGCGGCCACACTGCTGAGCGGCCGGCAGTCGGTTGTGTAACACAAGGACGTCTCTGCTGGTAACACGTGGCGATCGCCTGGCTTGGCGATCGACGACCCGGACCACGTAGCACGTTCTGGTAGCTCTGGGGACGTTGACTGATCTGGCAACCCTAGTGGATTCGGTTGATCTGGCAACCCTGGCGATTTTTGGTTGATCTGGCAACCCTGGTTAATTCAATCGATCTGGCAACCCTGGTGACTCTCGATTGATCCGGCAACCCTGGTTAATTCTATTGATCTGGCAACCCTGGTGACTTTTGGTTGGTCTGGCAACCCTGTGGTCAATTCTGATCGGCCTATCTGGCAACCCTGTAAGAAGCTCGTGGGACGGGGGGGGGGAGCAAGGGGAATCTTCGGGACACTGGGGCTTCGGGGGCCGCCCCGGCTAGTCACGAAGGCTCCGGGATTTTGACTACTCCGGGTGCATGCGGAGACTACTGGGGGTAACGGGCAGGCCAAGGGCGCAGCGGCGAGAACTCGGCTGTTCCGGTGCGGATGCGAGACCAAGCGCAGGGGAAGCAGTCGGGCCACGCAACACTGGTGACTTTCGGTTGATCTGGCAACCCTGGTTAATTCGATCTGGCAACCCTGGTGACTTTCGGTTGATCTGGCAACCCGGGCTAATTCGATCGATCTGGCAACCCCGGTGACTTTCGGTTGATCTGGCAACCCTGGCTAATTTGATTGATCTGGCAACCCTGGTGACTTTCGGTTGATCTGGCAACCCTGGCTAATTTGATTGATCTGGCAACTCTGTCAATCTTGATCGGCTTATCTGGCAACCCTGTAAGAAGCTTGTGGGACGAGGGGCGGGGAAGTCAGGGGAATCCTCGGGACACTGGGGCTTCTCGGGCCTCCTCCTCCGGCTAATCACGAAGGCTCCGGGATTCCGACTACTCCGGATGCATGCGGAGGCTACTGGGGTTAACGGGCAGGCCAAGGGCGCAGCGGCGGGGGCTCGGCTGTTCCGGGGCGGTTGTGAGGCCAAACGCCGAGGAACAGTCGGGCCACGCAGCGTACGCTGGCAGAGGATCGGGGTCAGTGGACAGGCCAAGGGTACAGCGGCGTGAACTCGGCTGTTCCGGTGCGGATGTGAGACCAAACGCAGGGGAAACAGTCGGGCCACGCAGTGTGCTCTGGCCGAGGATCGGGGTGAGGGGGAAGCAGAGGTGCAGACGTGGAAGGTTTGGGCGGATGTGAAACCACCCGCACAAAGTTCCCGGCGCACTCCTCTAAGCTAGCATGCAAAGGGGATGGGGGGCCAAGGAAAAGGCACTACGATTGCTATGATATGGTCTTTATTTATTTAAACAATAAGTTGCCCCTGGCTGCGGCCAGAGGGGAGGGGAAACAGTGGCTTACGTGGTCTAGTTGCTACCTGGCGCAGCGGGAAGAGGCTGTCGCCGCTGAGGCCGCCGTTTGCAGCTGAGGTGCAGCGGGAATAGGCTTTCGCCGCTGATATATGTTCGCGCACTCGCGCGTCTCTCGCGATTGTCTGGCGCGGCGGGAGTACTGTCGCCGCCGGTGCTTATACTGCGCACTCGCGTGTCTCTCGGAGCTTTTTTTTGTCGTCGATGCCGCGTGTTTTCGATGATCGTTCCCTTTTCTCACGCGCACGTCTACTTTGCTCGAAAACCGGAAACCAAAAGCCACGATCTCCGGTCTAGTGGTCGCACCTCGTCGATCGCTTTTTGTATCGATATATCGTATCGAACTATCGGGGTCTTAGGTTGCCACCTGGGCACTCGTGAGGGGTATTCCTACTAACGTATCGTGTCCCCATTAAACTGTGGATGGACTCCGTGTCCCGTATAAAAATATGGATGGACTTCGTGTCCCGAATGAACGAGAGGTGGACTTCATGTCCCTAATCCTATGGTTAATTCAAACGTAGTATGGACTCCGTGTTCCCAAAGAAGTAGGTTATTACTATTTACAGTTAAATATATATATGTTAATAATATCATACACGGCGGATGGACTGTCGGGTCGCCTAAGAAAAGTGACTCTAGGGGAAAAAAGGTTGTTTTTTTTAAACGTCTAACGCTGTCGTTACTTCTAAACTTCTTGTCTAGGGAGGACATGTATTTACAATGGACTTAGTTATTCATTTACAAGTGAACCACGCGAGCGAGCAAGACGGAGTATAACGAAAAATGAATTCACGAGAATGCCCTTCGGTCTCAAGAACGCCCCTGCCACGTTCCAACGCGTTATGGACAACGTTTTAGGTGACTTAGTCGGTAACGTCTGTCTGGTCTATCTTGACGATATAATAGTATTCTCACCCTCACTCAAAAACATATAGCAGATATTAAATCTGTTTTCACAAAACTCCAAAACGCAAATCTAAAAAATCCAACCAAGCAAATGTAGCTTTTTAAGGAAGGAAATCGACTTCCTGGGACATATCGTAACCCAGGAAGGAGTCAAACCAAACCCACTTAAAATTCAAACCATCAAGGACTTCCCCTGCCCAAAGACAACCAGGGAAATTAAATCATTTTTAGGACTATTAGGTATTACAGGAAATTCATAAAGGACTTTGCGAAAATAACTAAACCCATAACGAGACAGTTAAAAGGGAAGAAATCTATAATAATAGACGATGAATTTAAACAAGCATTCGAAACGTCGAAAGATCTTCTTTGTAATGATCCCATACTCATATACCCTGATTTCAATAAACCGTTCACGCTGACCACAGACGCAAGTAATTATGCTATAGGCTCTGTGTTGTCACAAGGCCCAGATACTAATGACAGACCCATATCCTTCGCTAGCAGGACACTCGGACACGGAAATCCGCTATTCGACGATAGAGAAAGAAATGCTATCTATCATTTGGTCTGTAGGTCATTTCAGACCATACCTTTTCGGGCGTAGATTCAAAATAGTCACGGACCATAAGCCATTAATCTGGCTAGAAAATTTGAAGGTCAGAATCCAAAACTACTTCGATGGAAAACAATCCTGGCCGCTTACGACTACGAAGTCGTATACAAAAAAGGGTCGCAAAACGTAGTTGCTGACGCACTCAGCAGAATTGAGCCAAACTTGAACATAAACGAGGACCCACAAATTATACCAATCGCTTCGCAACCACTAAATCACTTCAATTGCCAAATAATATTCCGTATCGGATCAACAACTTTAAGACAAGTAGAAACACCATTAATCCATAAAGTAAGACATATTATCACGGAACATTAAAACATTCGCAATATTTGCACCAAACGATATTTTCAAAATAATAGAAGAGTCTTATAATAACTATTTCTTTGAAAATGACTTATACAAAATTTTCCGCTGCAATATATGGTTAACCGAAATTACGAATCCTCATGATCAGGAAAACGAAATTCGTGCATACCACTTTAATACCAATCATAGAGGCATAGATGAAACATATAACCAATACTTGGTTTGAAATCTAGTTGGCAATTGAATTTTTTTATAAAGTCAATTCCTATTATTCCATCACATGGTATTGAAAAATTTGAGTCTACCAAATGAAATTCATGTGGAATAATATATTTTGTTGATCGAAGTTCTATTGAGGTTGTTCCATGAGATTTTATTACGCCTTGGCCTATGCCTTCGATGTTTATTATTTTTTCATCGTGAATTTTGAAGTTATCAGAATTTACTTTTAAAAGTGAGATTTCTGCACCCGTATCTATGAGGAATGTTAGTTTATTTTCAGTTGAATGATTATAGAAGGTTACGAATGTATTAAGACTATAATTGATGGTATGAACTTTTGCATTTATTGATTGTTTCCTAAAGGGTTCTGTGAGTTTTCCGACGTATTTTGCAACATCCTCACATTGTTGTTGTTATTGCTCTGATTGGAGTTAACTCGGCCTCTTCCTTGGTTTTGACCTCGTCTTCCTCCACGGTAATTATAGTTATTATTGTTGTAACTGCTGCCTCGGTTGTAATTGTTGTGGTAGTTATTTCTGCTACGATTATAACCTCGGCCTCCTCTATTATTGTTATTTGCACCTCGTCGATAATGGAGAACAGTGTTACTTTGACCTGTTATCTCGGTGCAAGAGTTGACAAATTTGGAAATGGCTTCATTCATGTTTGTGAATGTGCCTGCTTGCATGATAAGTTTAACTTTATCAATGGAGCAATTTTGTGCCATGGCCTTTACAGCTGCTGTAGTGCTGTATTTATTTGCAATGGATTGGCTGATACCTTCACTGATATAGGCGCCTTCAAGGGCCTTCGTCAGTTTTTCCACCTCTTGGGTGTACTGGTTAGCCGTTTTGTTCTTCTGTTGCAGATTGAGGAGCTTGGCAGATATGACTTCTACCGATTCTCCTTTTACTGCAGTCGACAGTTGGGCAATAATTTCATTAATTGTTTGCTCATTACTGATGAGATTCCTAGCATGGCCTTTAAGTTTTGTTTTTATAAGGCTTATGGCTGTTGTCTCATGACCTAGAGCGTCTAAGAAGCTTTGCAGATTTTCATGCCTTCCATCAAACTCTGGTATCAGAGATGTGGCTAGCTTGATGAATTCTGTTACTGTCTGAGCCATTTCGGAAATTGTTATAGGTTCAGGCTTAAATTCGATTGGATCGCTTTCCTCTAGTGTTTCAATGTCACTATCGGATTCAGCGTCGCCTGTTTGAATAGATTCTAAAAAAAAATAGATCTAGCCCTTTGAACTGGTCAGGATCGAATTCCACCAATTGATCTAGGCTTTCTGGCACGTTAATTGCAATATGTCTCCTGTTTTTGATATTATTTAATCTTGTATTAAGGGATTTTATTACCCTTAGACATTTGTTGCAGTGCTCAGGTGTGAATCTATTTTTATAGTTATTTACTAAAGTAACTATATTATTATATTCGCCTACTACAATTTCCGTGTGGCTTTTTAGGGTCTCTGGTTTAATTACTGCATCTCTATTAATGCATTTGTAAGATTTGTCAAATCTATAGCGAAAGTCGTCAATGCGTTTCGCTATTTCGCTCCATTCCATTCTTGGATTGGAGCTTCTTGATAATTTTTTTTTTAAACCAGATCTAGATGGTTGGCCCTGCTGATATATCTTTTTTTAATAATTTTATTATGCTTAACATAAAGTGTAAGCAAAAATTGTAGAACTAGAACTACTGTTATAATTAGTAGTAAAAGTCACAAGGATTTAATATCTTCCCTATGATCGATTATTTTTACCTCATTTACTACATTGGCAGTGTTGTCACTTGCCTCCTTGCTAGAGCTAAACCATCCCATTTTAAATTATATATTCAATGGAACCTTTCAGTGAAAGAAAAAAAAATTAGATATTATATTTCTTCTACGAAATCAATGAAAATAAAATATTAATTTTCTCTTTTTTTTTTGTTCTTTTACGCTTGTTATTGTACCAAAACCTCTTTTTTTTTGAGTGTGAAAAAGGTAGTGTGTGAGTTAATGTGGTTGGCTTACAGATTTAATTACAAATTTAAAAAAAAAAATTAAAAATCCAACCACATTTGTTAGTAAAAGCCTAACAGAGATTAGTATTTTTCAAGCAGCGGTTTCCCGCATCGGCTTGAATTTAGAAGTTAAAAACTAAGGCAAATTGGGGCATTGGCAAAATTTTGCAGCCCGTTTGCGTTATTTCGCACCTTGCGAAAATTGGAAACTTGTCTTCTTGGATGCGCTCTTTGTAGCGTTTTTCGGCTGCCTTGTTTAGGCAAATTGGGGCATTGGCAAAATTTGCAGCCCGTTTGCGTTACTTCGCACCAGTGCGAAGTTTTTCTTCAATTTGTTCCAAACGCTCTTTGTAGCGTTGCCGGCTCTCTTCATCTTTGGCGAGCTGGGTCATTTCTTTGACCAGCCGCCGTTGTTGGAGAAGCTTGACCCGACGGCCACTTCTTTTATGTTTTTTAATTGTTTTCTTTTGCTGTCGAGCCCGATACTCAGCTATTGTGAGTGGGCATGGTCCGTCTGTTGGGTTTTCTAAAGCTTCTTTTAATGTTGGCGGATCTTTCTGCCTTCTTGGCTCCGCTTTTTCGAATTCTGGCTCATCCGCCATTCATTTACACGGTATTTTTTTTTTTACACATTAAATCACTTCGGTCCGGGTTCTCTTCCGGATTGTACAAATTATTAAATTGCCGTTTATGATGTAGACGGCTGTGGCGGAGGTCTTCCCCTCCGGGTGAAGAAATCACATTTCACTCACAGTTTGGTTCTTTTGTCTTTGTTAAATCGTTTCAAAGACCCGGTCACGGTCGCCATGTAATTAATATATTATAGCTGGAAAGACCGATCCGCTTAGCTTTGTGTTCTTTATTTAAATAATTCCTCTGAGCTGATTTTGGGTTCAGCTAACCCGCACATATATTGCTTATCTCTATATATTTCTGAATTACATTTATACATATACATATGTATGCAGAAGGCATGCATATGTTTATGTATGGCTTGACCACTTGAGCTGCAAAGTGCATGCTCAGCATTCTCAGGCCCCGCGATCGGCTTATGTATAAGCGTTCGATCATATTTCTTGGGCGCTGGAATGCTTATATTATTGTTGTTGGTCATTTTGGGTATTTGTATGTCTTTATTTAGTCTGGGACAATGTGACTATGTACAAACGTTAAGACATACCCATTCTTTGATATATGGAAAGGGTAGATATGCTTCACACGGTACCGGGACGAGGTCTTTTCCAATGGAAGGTGATGCCATTTGGACTAACTACAGCACCGGCGCCATTTCAGAGGGCGCTAGACACGATCATCGGACCCGAAATGGAACCTTTCGTGTTCGCATACCTGGACGATATCGTCGTTATCGGGCGAGATAAGAAGGAACACTTGGAAAAGCTGCAGGAAGTCTTCAGAAGATTACAACAGGCCAACCTGAGGATCAACCCGGATAAATGCCACTTCTTCCAAAAAGAGCTCAAATACCTTGGACACGTGGTGAGCGACCGGGGAATCAGAACGGACCCAGAGAAGGTATCGGCAATTCAAGATATACTGACCCCAACTACGACGAAGGAGGTACATAGTTTTCTGGGAATGGCGTCGTGGTACAGACGGTTCATACCGAACTTCACAGAGAAGGCCGCGGCGCTCCAGAATTTGACTAGGAAAGGACAGAAGTTCGAATGGAATCCGGAACACCAAGCATCCTTCACCAGTCTGAAGAAGAGCCTGACAAGCGCACCCGTGCTGGCGTGTCCAGATTTTACATAACAGTTTAAACTTCAAACGGATGCCAGCGACCTAGGGATAGGAGCGGTGTTAACACAGGACGGGGCTGACGGAAAACACGTGATCTCGTATGCGAGCAGGAAACTGAGTCCGGTGGAACGGAACTACAGTGCGACGGAAAAAGAGTGTTTGGCCATATACTGGGGTATAAACAAGTACAAGATGTACTTGGAAGGCTACCGGTTTATAGTAGTAACCGATCACATGGCTCTAAAGTGGTTGAACTCTATACAAAGCCCGTCAGGAAGAGTGGCACGATGGGCACTCGGACTGCAACCGTTCCAATTTGAGGTGCAGTATCGAAAAGGAAAATTAAACGCGGTGGCCGACGCGTTGTCCAGAGCACCCAACGCCCAGTTAAAACTAATAGGCACGGAAAAGTGGTGGGACAATAAGTACCGGGAGGTAGAGAGTGCAAAGGACAACGAGGAGTTCCGGATAGAAGATGGAAGGCTATACAGATTGAGCGAGAGCCGAAGGGATCAAAAGCCGTGGAAGTTATGTGTGAAGGACGATGAGGTGCAGCAAGTGTTGACGGAGAGCCACAGTACGGCGGAGACGGGCCACCTCGGAATATTTAAAACACTGAAGCGGGTAAGAGCCAGATACTTCTGGCCACGGATGGCGGGAGATGTAAAAAAATTCGTCAAAAGATGCGAGTGTTGCCAGAAGTATAAGGTATCGCAACAAAAGGCCGCCGGGAAGATGCTTACAAGGATTGCAGAAGCACCTTTCGAAACCCTGTGCATAGACTTCGTGGGACCTCTGCCGCGAACCAAACACGGGAACACGACGTTAGTGGTCATCATGGACAAATTCTCCAAGTGGGTCGAATTAACAGCAATCCGACAAGCAACAGCGGAGGCATTTCTACGAGTGTTCCGAGAGCGGGTTATATCGATGATTGGGGCACCAAAGATCTTAATCTCGGACAACGGAGTGCAGTTCACGGGCCGTAGGACTAAAAAGGCAATGGAACAGTGGGGCGTGCAGCAGCAATTCACAGCACCGTACACGCCACAAGAGAATCCCACAGAGCGAACCAACAGGACGGTAAAAACAATGATTGCGCAGTTGGCAGGAGAAGATCAGACCCGGTGGGACGAACAGGTTCCGGAGTTAATGCTAGCATACAACAGCAGCACGTCGGAGTCAACAAGATACAGTCCGGCGCAGCTCGTGTTTGGCAGAGAACTCAGACTACCGAATACATTGTTCGATACCGTAACGCGGGGTTCGGGATTAAAAGCGGAAACCGTGGAAGCAAGGTGGAAAAGGCTGGGAAACATACGCAAAGAGGCAACGGGACACATGGAAGACGCGGCAGAACACCAGAAACACCGTTATACTTTACGGAAAAGGGAGTGGAAACCGGCCATCGGGGATTTGATCTGGTGCAAGACGCACTTCTTATCGAAGGCAGCAGATAAATTCAATGCGAAGTTAGCACCGAAATATGACGGACCATGGAAGGTGGATAGATTCATATCACCGGTGATCATCCAAGCAAAAGATCCGAAAACACGGAAAACAAAACGGGCATATATCGGGGACACGAAACCATATATCGAGGGGCAAGAATGAGACAGGACACAAAACATCACGGACCGACGCTCACTAGGCAACACTAAGTTATAATACACGAACACTAATACAGCTACAGCTTGGCACTAATCAATACACATCACCCAATTAAAAACGCTTTACAACACTAAAAACACTTTACAACACTAAAACAGCTGACACAACAATAAGATAACAAAGACCTTACAATTCTATTACAGCGGCAACATGCAGCGACTTCAAGATAGCGTCCGAAAGTATCGGGAGACGCACAGGAAAATTGCAGCAGCCACTAGCAGAGCCAGGCTAGTCGAGGCGACAGCAATGCCAGGCACCTCCAGGAAGAGGACGGCGCCAACCAAAATGGGCCGGCCGAGACGCAGTGAAGAGCCGGTGGGACCACCAGCAAAAACAACAACGGCAAAAACTGCAGGTGGAAAACAACGGATCGCGCACACACCGGGTGGAGGAACAAGCAACGACGCGAGCCCAGCGACGCCGCAGCACATCCACCGAGTGGCAACCATCAAGCAAGTACAGCCGTTGCAACAGCCACCAAGCCCAGACGCACAGGTACCAAAACCGGCACGCACACACGCGCAGCCAACGCACGCACAGGCGCAGCAACAAGCGGGAGTGGATCGCGAGCCACGAGCAATGCCGTTGCAACAGCCACAACGCACGAACGCACAGTTGCCAAAGCCGTCACGCACACACGCGCACTTGCCACAGCCAACGCACGCACAGGCGCAGCAACAAGCGGGAATAGATCGCGAGCCACGAGCGATGCCGTTGCAACAGCCACAACGCACAGACGCACAGTTGCCAAAGCCGTCACGCACACACGCGCACTTGCCACAGCCAACGCACGCACAGGCGCAGCAACAAGCGGTAGTAGATCGCGAACCCACGACATCGGGCACAAACCCAGGACGAAACCAAACGTCGCCAGACCGCGACATTATAGACTTACACTCCGAGGAGCCGAGCAACTGGAACTGGCAAGGGCCAGCGGGAGCTCAGATGTCGGCCGGGGCCATTGAAGAAGTTCGACGACGGGTGGCCCGGAAGCGATACGGGAAGCAGATGGCATGCCTAATAGAGGACGGAGAAAGGACATGGAGCGTGAAAATCTCTCGCGCTAAAATCGTGAAGATAAGGGAATACACCTTTCCCTAAAGGAGGGGGGGGTGTGACGCGCCGTGCGCGCACATAGACATAGGAAATAAGAGAAACATATGAAGAGAATAAATAAAGGTTAAGCAAATAGTATAAGGAAAGAAACACTCCTATGGAAAATAAGAAGAAATAAAAACATGAAGTCAAACACATAGAATAAAAGAGAAACACCGAACTGAAAGAAATGAAGAATAAATAAATGAAGAAAAGCCACACACAACCGCATTCAAATTCAAACCCAATGCGCGCCCGCAACACTGATCGCACGCGACTGGGCACACCGACCGCGATCGGCAGGGCACACTAATGCGGCCAAATGCGGGCGGCGATGCGGGCACACTAGCCCCGCCGAACCGCTATATAAAGCGCACCCCAGCACTACGGAGCTCATTCAGTTTCGGCCGGCAAACGGCAAAGGTCTCCTGACTAGAACCAACTATCAGCAGCCAAGGACCAGCGGACAAGGACGAGCAAGGAGCATCGGTAAGGACGACATCAGACATCAGCGGAGACGGGTAAACGGCGTGGTAATTAACTAATCCTATTAGCCTTTGCATAGTACGTCTCCTTATACGGTTCGGCTTACCGACCCGCGTGCACCATATTTAGTAGACCTCACCGGCCTCTAACACTCGCCTTATACTTAGTAGACCTTATCGGCCTCTAACTCTTCACATATTTGGTAGACCTTATCGGCCTCTAAACTCTTCTCATATTTGGTAGACCTTATCGGCCTCTAAACTCTTCTCATATTTGGTAGACCTTATAGGCCTCTAAACTCTTCTCATATTTAGTAGACCTTACCGGCCTCTAAACTCTTCTCATATTTAGTAGACCTCACCGGCCTCTAAACCCTCGTCTTATACTTAGTAGACCTCACCGGCCTCTAAACTCTTCTCATATTTAGTAGACCTTACCGGCCTCTAAACTCGTCTCATATTTAGTAGACCTTACCGGCCTCTAAACTCTTCTCATATTTAGTAGACCTCATCGGCCTCTAAACTCTTCTCATATTTAGTAGACCTCACCGGCCTCTAAACCCTCGTCTTATACTTAGTAGACCTTATCGGCCTCTAAACTCTTCTCATATTTAGTAGACCTTACCGGCCTCTAAACTCTTCTCATATTTAGTAGACCTCATCGGCCTCTAAACTCTTCTCACCTAAGTAGCAGACCTCACCGGCCTCTAAAACTGCGAACACCTAGTAGACTTTATCGGCCTCTAAAACTCCCCCTAACTAGCAGACCTGACCTGCCTCTACAGAAACTCTCAACTCCCCCCACTAACAAGTAGACCCCACCGGTCTCTAACCCACTCTCATCCCTAGTGAACCTGAGTGGCCACACACAGGCGTGGAGACGTTCGTGGGCGGATTCCCCGAGGACCTGCGAATCGCCCTGTCGGAACCTCGGCGTTCCCCTGTGACCCGAGGAGCGGGAAAGGACCACCTCGAGCCGGACGACCACTCGGACGCGTGGCAAGGCGGAGACTTCTTAATCGTTTGTAACCGATTGCAGATCCAGAAAATAAAGACCCCATTTATAATTACTGTGTAATTCTCTCGTCTTCTTCTCTGGTACCCGGGTCGGATTCTCTTCCAGCAACCCCACCTGAAACAAATAAAATATCTGCGATGACCCTGGCCATCCCTGGGCCACCCGGACACCGACAAACCGTCACAATTCTTTGCGGGCCCATCGCAACGAATCCCACAAGTAGAATATGCTCATTTTCATCCCTACTAGCTTGTGACGTTCAGTCGAGCCTCGGGTAGTCAGGGCTGGCCAGGGTCATCCAGGACATTTATTTGGTTCAGGAAAGTGGTGCTAGACAAAGGAATCCACGACCCGAGTCCCAGTGAGAACGCGCAGAGTTTAACCTTACTAGGCTTATATAGATAGATTCGAAGTTTATTAGTTTCTTAACAGTTTATAATGCTACAGGATATGACGGCGGGTAGTGTCCGCGGCGAGTGGCGACGAGTGTCCTGGTCCGGGCCGAGCTCCTCGTGTCCGAGTTCCGTTTATGGGATCCCTTGCGTCTGTCTGGGATAAAGGCTGATATCGCAGGACGACGCCGTCAGCGGGAGACGTAATATGGTTAATTCGGACGAAGCCGTCAGCAAAGATACGTAGTATGGTTAAATAGGACGAAGCCGTCAGCAAAGATACGTAATGTGGTTAAATAGGACGAAGCCTCAGCAAAGATACGTAATGTGGTTAAATAGGACGAAGCCGTCAGCAAAGATACGTAGTATGGTTCAATAGGACGAAGCCGTCAGCAAAGATACGTAATGTGGTTAAATAGGACGAAGCCGTCAGCAAAGATACGTAGTATGGTTCAATAGGACGAAGCCGTCAGCAAAGATACGTAATGTGGTTATTTAACCATCCCTTGCATCTGTCTGGGATAAAGGCTGATATCGCTGGACGACGCCGTCAGCGGGAGACGTAATATGGTTAATTCGGACGAAGCCGTCAGCAAAGATACGTAGTATGGTTAAATAGGACGAAGCCGTCAGCAAAGATACGTAATGTGGTTAAATAGGACGAAGCCTCAGCAAAGATACGTAATGTGGTTAAATAGGACGAAGCCGTCAGCAAAGATACGTAGTATGGTTCAATAGGACGAAGCCTCAGCAAAGATACGTAATGTGGTTAAATAGGACGAAGCCGTCAGCAAAGATACGTAGTATGGTTCAATAGGACGAAGCCGTCAGCGAAGATACGTAAGGTGGTTAAATAGGACGAAGCCATCAGCAAAGATACGTAGTGTGAATAAAGCAGGACGAAGCCGTCAGCGAAGATACGTAATATGGTTAAATAGAACGAAGCCGTCAGCGAAGATACGTACTGTGGTTAAATAGGACGAAGCCGGCAGCAAAGATACGTAATGTGGTTAAATAGGACGAAGCCGTCAGCAAAGAAACGTAGTATGGTTAAATAGGACGAAGCCGTCAGCAAAGATACGTAATGTGGTTAAATAGGACGAATCCGTCAGCAAAGATACGAAGTATGGTTAAATAGGACGAAGCCGGCAGCAAAGATACGTAATGTGGTTAAATAGGACGAAGCCGTCAGCAAAGCTACGTAGTATGGTTAAATAGGACGAAGCCGTCAGCAAAGATACGTAATGTGGTTAAATAGGACGAAGCCGTCAGCAAAGATACGAAGTATGGTTAAATAGGACGAAGCCGTCAGCAAAGATACGTAGTATGGTTAAATAGGACGAAGCCGTCAGCAAAGATACGTAATGTGGTTAAATAGGACGAAGCCGTCAGCAAAGATACGTAGTATGGTTAAATAGGACGAAGCCGTCAGCGAAGATACGTAAGGTGGTTAAATAGGACGAAGCCGTCAGCAAAGATACTTATTGTGGTTAAAATCTTACTCCTTGTTACCGCTGGCTCCTATTCCTGGTTTGCTGCCTGGTTGCTGCTCGCTGGTGACTTCCACCTTGGTCGACGCCGACCACTGAATGATAACTCTGAGGCCAGCGGCCCGCTTTATATAGCGCTTGGCCGGTTTTGGTGTGCCCGCTCGGGCCGTAGATTTGCCCGAGTTAGGCTGACGGCAGAGTGCGAGCGAGAAGCGAAGCGAGAAGCTATGAGCAAATATTGGACGTTGATGCACTACGATCATTACATTCAAGTGGCCCATCTGACACCAAGCACGTGCCTGTTCGTGTTAGGTGTTAGTAGGCGCGACAAATGAAAGTATAGAAAAGGAATACGAGGAAGTGACTACTGGCGTGCTGCCAGACTGTTTGCCTGCATGCGTACTAAGTGGGTTAATATTAAGGTTTTTAGTTGGGGAAGGCTATCTACGTTTGATGTTATCATGTACAAATCGTTATAATTTGCACATAAGACTCTAAAGGGTTCATGCAATTCAAAAGACGTTCTACATTGGCTCAAAACTCGGTACGTGAAAGTTAAGCTGACCCAGCAAGTCAGCACTTATCCACGTCACCGTGGATAAGATTAAAAATGAACGTAATGCCAAGCATGGTTCTACGGTTAGCTAAAGAAGGTAAGTTAATTAGGAGAAGTCTACTAGAGTACGAGGGTAACCTCTGGTTTGGATCCCAGTTCAAACCGCGTAAAGCGAAAAGCAGAAAGTTCTTCTGAACTGACTCAATGCGTACTGTGAACCCCATACTGAGGGCTCCAGACGCAAGATCCATATTCTAAGATAGGACGAACTAACGAAATATATAAGGATTTTGTAACATAGGGGTCATTGAATTCTTTCGACCACCGTTTAATGAAACCAAGCACACCTCTGGCTTTATTCACCATTCACGAAATATGATCGATAAAGTCAAGTTTAGGGTCCAGTCGGACACCCAAATCATCGACTATATTAATTCTTTCCAAAGAGCAGCAGTTAAGCGTGTAAGTCGCGAGCTTGGGAGCGACACGAGAGAAAATCATTAGCTTGCATTTAGAGCCGTTTAGGTTCAATAAGTTTATGCGGCACCATGTTTGGAAGTTATTGAGATCTGTTTGTAAATCAGACTGGCAGGCAAAGCGAGAAGCTATGAGCAAAGCGATTTGATGTCAGAGTGAAAGCGAAGCGAGAAACGAGCAGAATGTCAAAAATCAAAACAAAAACCGTGCGAGCATTGAAAATGAAAAGTAAACAAAGCACAGAATGTCAAAAAACAAAACAAAAATCGTACGTTCTGAGCGGGTTGAAGCGATAAAGCAGGTTGGAACCTGCTCGCCCGCTTTGCTCTCGCTTTATCGCTTGAACTCGCTACTCGCTTCGCTTTCACTCTGACATATTTCTAGCGATTTCATATAAAAATACATGAAGCGATTTATCGCTCGTTCTCGCTCAATATTATCGCTTCGCTTCGTTTCGCTTCTCGCTCGCACTCTGCCGTCAGCCTTAGTGTGGCCGATGCTCGGGATTTGCCCGACTTAGTGTGGCCGGAGCTCGGGTTTAGAGTGCCCCTTCGTTTGTTTGGGCGGGCGCGAGCGCTTTGTTTGAATTTGAACTTCTTTATCGCTGGGTGGTTGTTTATGGGTCTTGGTTATTAATTATTATTTATTTATTATTATTTATAGGTTAGTTAGTTTATTATTATTTATTTACAGTTTATTATTATTTATTTACAGTTTATTATTATTCATAGTTTCTTTAGTTTATTATTATTTATTATTTATTTACAGTTTATTATTTGTTATTTATTTAGTTGTGCGCGGCCAGCGTCACACTCCCCCCTCCTTTGGGAAGTGACGTTTTATCGTCACAAAATTTCCCCTGTTTGAGGAAATGTGCCACCATGTGTTTCCGTCTTTTTCTAGCCAGCGTTGTTGGGTCCTTTTCTTCTTCTGTGCCAGGTTCGCCCATATTTTTGCTATCATCTCCTCCGAGATTCGGGCTCCCGCTGGCATCGTCCATCCCAACTCGTTTACTATGTCGGTGTGGAGCTCCAGAACGTCCCTGTCTGGTGAATTATTATAATTGGACGTTGATGCACTACGATCAGTACATTATCCCGCGTCAAGTCCATCGTTGCCGTGCCCATGATTGCGGCTGTCCGGAAATTTATTGGAGTGGTATGTGTTTCCGCTGCTCGTTGCCCATAGCTTTGTCCTGTCGTCGGTCCTGTGGTCGTCATCGGTTGTCGCGTTGTTCTTGTTCGCTCCGCCAGTGTTTCCCGTTGGGGTTCTGGCGTCCCCGTTCCGGCCCTGTTGGACGATCCCCGTCTGCGTCGGGACCGTTGAGGGGTTCCCTGTTCCCCTCTGGCTTCGCGGGTGGGTCGCTCCGGATTGGATCCTTCGGACGAGCGCCGTCTGCTGGACCCCTCCGTCGCTGGTTGCTTCCCTCGCCGCTGGTAGTCTCCCGGTCTCCGGATGGACGGTCGTGTTGCGTAGGCCTCCCTGGACGATCTCCGTCAGCCGTGAGGACGCTGCGTCACTCCCTCCTCCTTGACCCGCCGGTTGTCGTACGTAGTATGGTTAAATAGGACGAAGCCGTCAGCAAAGATACGTAATGTGGTTAAATAGGACGAAGCCGTCAGCAAAGATACGTAGTATGGTTAAATAGGACGAAGCCGTCAGCGAAGATACGTAAGGTGGTTAAATAGGACGAAGCCGTCAGCAAAGATACTTATTGTGGTTAAAATCTTACTCCTTGTTACCGCTGGCTCCTATTCCTGGTTTGCTGCCTGGTTGCTGCTCGCTGGTGACTTCCACCTTGGACGACGCCGACCACTGAATGATAACTCTGAGGCCAGCGGCCCGCTTTATATAGCGCTTGGCCGGTTTTGGTGTGCCCGCTCGGGCCGTAGATTTGCCCGAGTTAGGCTGACGGCAGAGTGCGAGCGAGAAGCAAAGCGAGAAGCTATGAGCAAATATTGGACGTTGATGCACTACGATCATTACATTCAAGTGGCCCATCTGACACCAAGCACGTGCCTGTTCGTGTTAGGTGTTAGTAGGCGCGACAAATGAAAGTATAGAAAAGGAATACGAGGAAGTGACTACTGGCGTGCTGCCAGACTGTTTGCCTGCATGCGTACTAAGTGGGTTAATATTAAGGTTTTTAGTTGGGGAAGGCTATCTACGTTTGATGTTATCATGTACAAATCGTTATAATTTGCACATAAGACTCTAAAGGGTTCATGCAATTCAAAAGACGTTCTACATTGGCTCAAAACTCGGTACGTGAAAGTTAAGCTGACCCAGCAAGTCAGCACTTATCCACGTCACCGTGGATAAGATTAAAAATGAACGTAATGCCAAGCATGGTTCTACGGTTAGCTAAAGAAGGTAAGTTAATTAGGAGAAGTCTACTAGAGTACGAGGGTAACCTCTGGTTTGGATCCCAGTTCAAACCGCGTAAAGCGAAAAGCAGAAAGTTCTTCTGAACTGACTCAATGCGTGTACTGTGAACCCCATACTAAGGGCTCCAGACGCAAGATCCATATTCTAAGATAGGACGAACTAACGAAATATATAAGGATTTTGTAACATAGGGGTCATTGAATTCTTTCGACCACCGTTTAATGAAACCAAGCACACCTCTGGCTTTATTCACCATTCACGAAATATGATCGATAAAGTCAAGTTTAGGGTCCAGTCGGACACCCAAATCATCGACTATATTAATTCTTTCCAAAGAGCAGCAGTTAAGCGTGTAAGTCGCGAGCTTGGGAGCGACACGAGAGAAAATCATTAGCTTGCATTTAGAGCCGTTTAGGTTCAATAAGTTTATGCGGCACCATGTTTGGAAGTTATTGAGATCTGTTTGTAAATCAAACTGGCAGGCAAAGCGAGAAGCTATGAGCAAAGCGATTTGATGTCAGAGTGAAAGCGAAGCGAGAAACGAGCAGAATGTCAAAAATCAAAACAAAAATCGTGCGAGCATTGAAAATGAAAAGTAAACAAAGCACAGAATGTCAAAAAACAAAACAAAAATCGTACGTTCTGAGCGGGTTGAAGCGATAAAGCAGGTTGGAACCTGCTCGCCCGCTTTGCTCTCGCTTTATCGCTTGAACTCGCTACTCGCTTCGCTTTCACTCTGACATATTTCTAGCGATTTCATATAAAAATACATGAAGCGATTTATCGCTCGTTCTCGCTCAATATTATCGCTTCGCTTCGTTTCGCTTCTCGCTCGCACTCTGCCGTCAGCCTTAGTGTGGCCGATGCTCGGGATTTGCCCGACTTAGTGTGGCCGGAGCTCGGGTTTAGAGTGCCCCTTCGTTTGTTTGGGCGGGCGCGCGCGCTTTGTTTGAATTTGAACTTCTTTATCGCTGGGTGGTTGTTTATGGGTCTTGGTTATTAATTATTATTTATTTACAGTTTATTATTATTTATAGGTTAGTTAGTTTATTATTATTTATTTACAGTTTATTATTATTTATTGTTTAGTTAGTTTAGTTTAGTTTAGTTAGTTTATTATTATTTATTTACAGTTTATTATTATTCATAGTTTCTTTAGTTTATTATTATTTATTATTTATTTACAGTTTATTATTTGTTATTTATTTAGTTGTGCGCGGCCAGCGTCACACTCCCCCGTCCTTTGGGAAGTGACGTTTTATCGTCACAAAATTTCCCCTGTTTGAGGAAATGTGCCACCATGTGTTTCCGTCTTTTTCTAGCCAGCGTTGTTGGGTCCTTTTCTTCTTCTGTGCCAGGTTCGCCCATATTTTTGCTATCATCTCCTCCGAGATTCGGGCTTCCGCTGGCATCGTCCATCCCAACTCGTTTACTATGTCGGTGTGGAGCTCCAGAACGTCCCTGTCTGGTGAATTATTATAATTGGACGTTGATGCACTACGATCAGTACATTATCCCGCGTCAAGTCCATCGTTGCCGTGCCCATGATTGCGGCTGTCCGGAAATTTATTGGAGTGGTATGTGTTTCCGCTGCTCGTTGCCCATAGCTTTGTCCTGTCGTCGGTCCTGTGGTCGTCATCGGTTGTCGCGTTGTTCTTGTTCGCTCCGCCAGTGTTTCCCGTTGGGGTTCTGGCGTCCCCGTTCCGGCCCTGTTGGACGATCCCCGTCTGCGTCGGGACCGTTGCGGGGTTCCCTGTTCCCCTCTGGCTTCGCGGGTGGGTCGCTCCGGATTGGATCCTTCGGACGAGCGCCGTCTGCTGGACCCCTCCGTCGCTGGTTGCTTCCCTCGCCGCTGGTAGTCTCCCGGTCTCCGGATGGAAGGTCGTGTTGCGTCGGCCTCCCTGGACGATCTCCGTCAGCCGTGAGGACGCTGCGTCACTCCCTCCTCCTTGACCCGCCGGTTGTCGTGGCGGTGCCATTTTTGTTGGCGCCGTCCTCTTCCGGGTTGTGCCTTGCGCCGGCGGCTCGATCAGCCTTGCCTGGGCTAGCACCTCCTTCGCCTTGGTGTGGTTCTTCCTGAACCGTTCGACGCTTAGCTTGAACTTATTCATGTTCGCTGCTGCTCGCCTTCTGTGCTTCGGACCGATTCGAGTTCTGCTTATATAGGCCTTGTCCGCCTTTTAGTGTGCTTGTCTTCGCTTTGGTTTTCCCTCCTTAGTGTGCCCGTTGGCGCTGGTGGCTCTAATCCGTCATTTTGCCCCTGTATTAGTTCTGGCTCCGATATATCGATATTCCTTCTTCCGATAGTCGATTGATCGTGTTCGTGATGGTTTGTGTCCTTGCTTATGTGTGGTTTTATGTCCCCGATATATACTCGTTTTGTTTTTCGTGTTGTTTGGTTCCGAACTGTCAAGATCACCGGAGACACAAACCCTGTCACTTTCCATGGGCCGTCGTATTTCGGGGCAAGTTTTGCGTTAAATTTCTCCGCTGCGTTGGACAAGTGGTGTGTTTGGCACCACACGAGTTCCCCTCTTGCGGGCTTCCACTCTCTCTTTCGTAGATCGTATTGGCGTTTCTGTTGTTCCGCTGCTTTCCCCATGTGTCCCGCAGCCTCCTTCCGTAGGTCTTCTATTCGTATCCACCATTCCTCTACGCTTTCTTCTTTCATCCCTGAGCCTTCCGTTTCCTTATCGAATACCGTGTTCGGTATTCGTAATTCTTTCCCTAGCACTATCTGCGCTGGGCTATATTTGGTGGACTCCGACGTGCTGCTGTTGAAAGCCAGCATTAATTCTGGGAGTTTGTCGTCCCAGTTTATCTGGTCCTCGCCTGTTATTTGGGCGATCATTGTTTTCACGGTCCTATTGGTCCTCTCTGTGGGGTTTTCCTGCGGGGTGTATGGAGCCGTTAATTGTTGACGAATGCCCCATCTTTCCATTTCGTGCTTCGTCTTGCGCCCGGTGAATTGGACTCCATTGTCTGATATTAGTACTTTCGGCGCTCCATATCTGGTTACTATTCTTTCTCGAAACACCCGCAGGAACGAGTCTGCTGTCGCTTGTCTGATTGCCGCCATCTCTACCCATTTTGAGAATTTATCCACATTTTTCTCAACCTTTTTCCTGCTGCTTTTTGCTGCGCCACTTTATGTCGCTGGCAGCTTTCACAGCTTCGTACGAAGTTCCTCACGTCTTTTGTTAGTTGTGGCCAGAAGTACTTAGTTCTTATCCTTCTCGCCGTCTTGAACATTCCCATGTGTCCTGTTTCTGCCTGGCAGTGATTTTCCGTTAGAATCTGTTGTACTTCTTCTTTTGGCACGCACAGTTTCCATGGGTGTTGATCCCTTCTGTCTTGGCTCAGTTTGTAAAGACGTTTTCCTTCTCTTTGGAACTCCGTGTTTTGTGGGTCCTCCTGCAGTTCCTTGATTTTTCGGTCTATCCAGCCTTCGGTGTTTCTGATCGCCTTTAGTTCCATCGGTGGGGCTCTTGACAGTGTGTCTGCTACCACATTCAGTTTCCCTTTTCGATACTGCACCTCAAATTGGTATGGCTGAAGTCCTAATGCCCATCGTGCTATTCTTCCTGCCGGGCTCTTGATTGAATTCAGCCATCTAAGCGCCATATGGTCTGTCACCACTATGAATTGGTATCCTTCCAGGTACATCTTAAACTTCCCGATGCCCCAATGGATTGCTAGACATTCCTTTTCCGTTGCGCTGTAGTTTTGCTCCGCCTTACTCAACTTCCGGCTGGCAAAAGATATGACGTGTTCCCCGTCATCTGTGTCTTGGGTCAGTACGGCTCCGATGCCCACGTCGCTGGCGTCCGTCTGCAGCTTGAACTGTTTGGTAAAGTCCGGGCATACCAGTATTGGTGCTCTTGTGAGGCTTTCCTTCAGGCTGTCAAAGGATTCTTGGTGACGATCGCTCCACTCGAACTTTTTCCCTTTCCGGATTAACTCCTGTAGTGCTCCCGCCTGTTCGGTAAACTTTAGTATGAACCTCCTATACCATGAGGCCATCCCGAGAAAGCTGTGCCCATCTTTAGTGGTTTTCGGGGCTGGTAAATCCTTGATTGCTGCCACCTTTTCGGGATCCGTTCGGATGCCCTGGTCGCTTGCTACGTGTCCCAGGTATTTTAACTCCTTTTGGAAAAATTTGCATTTGTCCGGGTTTATCCGTAGGTTTGCTTGTTGCAATCTCTTGAATACCTCCTTCAGTTTTGCCAGGTGTTCTTCTTTGGTTCGTCCTATCACGATTGTGTCATCTAGGTACGCGAAGGCAAATGGTTCCATTTCTGGTCCGATGACGTTATCCAGTGCTCTTTGGAACGTTGCCGGCGCTGTGGTCAGCCCGAATGGCATTACAGTCCATTGGAACAGCCCCCGTCCTGGTACCGTAAATGCCGTATATTGTCTGCTCTTCTCCTCCACTGGAATTTGCCAGTAGCCTGATTTCAAGTCGATGGTGCTTATGAATTTGGCTTCCCGTAGTTGGTCGAGGATGAAGTTCATACGTGGTACCGGGTACGCATCCTTTTCTGTCCTGTCGTTTAGCAACCTGTAGTCGATGCACATTCTCCATTCGTTATTCTTTTTCCTTACTAACACTACAGGTGCGCTGTATGGACTTCGTGATCGTTCTATCAGGCCCAGGCTTAGCAACTCATCTACTTGTTCGCTTATTTTCTTCCAAGAATGCATTGATCTCTTCCTCGGACAGCTCGTCTTTATGGTCCTGTTTGCCCTCTCCGTTGGGTTTTGTTGTGGTGTGTAGGGGGCTGTTTGTTGGAGTCCCATTCCAAGGTTCTTACAGAATGCTTTAAATGACCTGCTTGTGAACTGCGTCCCGTTGTCACATACAAAGGTCTGGGGAACACCGAAGCGGCTTAAAATTCTTTCTCGAAATGACCGTTCGAGATGAGGTGTGGTTGCCTTTCGAAGTGGGACCAACTCCACCCATTTAGTGAACGCGTCTAGAAATACCAATAACATAGTATTTCCGTGGCGAGAGCGCGGGAATGGACCCATGAAATCCGCACAGACCACGCTGAACGGCTCCTCGACTTGGCGGGTGAACATTCGGCCGGCGGGCTTGAGTTGGCTTACTTTGTATTTTTGGCAAGAGGGACAACGTCGTACATACCGGGTAACTTCTCGGAAGAGGCCGGGCCAATAATACTTCTGCATGACTCGTTTACTGGTTTTCCGTGTCCCTAAATGTCCGGCTGTCGGGTGATCGTGACACTCTTGAAGGACTCGTTGGCGATACTCCTGGCCAACACACAGCTTCCATGGCACTTGGTCTTCCTCCTGGGGTGTAGTTCCCGTCCTGCGGTACAGATGACCTCCTTCAACTCGATAGTCGGGATATTTCTCGGGCTCCTGGGTTGCTCGAAGGGTCATCTTTCGGATCCACCTACACTGGGAGGGTTCCACTTCGGCTTGTTGTACAACATCCAAAGGTTGACGTGAAAGGGCGTCTGCAACCACGTTAAATTTTCCCCGTCGATATTGTACGTCGAACTGATATTGTTGAAGTTCGAGCGCCCACCTCGCGATCCGTCCGGTCGGGTTGTCGATCGAATTTAACCATTTTAGCGCTAGATGATCAGTCACGACTTCGAACCTATACCCCTCAAGGTAACATCTCATCTTTCGGATAGCCCAGACGATGACCAGGCACTCTTTTTCGGTTACTGAATAGTTCTCTTCGGCTCGCGTTAAGCGTCGACTGGCGTATGCTATGACTCGCTCCACTTCGTCGATCGTCTGTAGTAGAACGGCTCCTACCCCGTGGTCACTAGCGTCGGTTTGTAGGGAGAACTTCTGTGTGAAGTCTGGGCACGCGAGAACAGGGGACCTCTGTCAGTCGTGACTTCAGCGTCTCAAACGCCTGTTCCTGTTCCGTGTCCCAACTCCATTTCTTACCCTTGCGGAGGAGCGTGGAGATGGGTTCAACGATGGCCGCGAAATTTGGGACAAACCGTCGATACCATGACGCGACTCCGAGGCACCGTCGTAGCTCTCGGATGTTTGTTGGCGGTTTTAATGCACGAATCGCGGAGATCTTATCTGGATCAGTGTGAATCCCGGATTCACTGATAACGTGCCCTAGATATTTCAGGCTCCGTTGGAAAAAACTACACTTGTCTCGATTGAGCTTCAGGTTTGCTTGCCTAAGTCGCCTAAAGACTTCGCGAAGGTTTTCGATATGCTCGTCTAGAGTCATACTTATGACAATAATATCGTCCAGATACGCGAATGCCGAGGGTTCCATATCTGGACCTATGACACTATCGAGGGCTCTCTGAAACGTCGCGGGCGCCGAATGTAACCCGAATGGCATTACCTTCCAATGGAAAAGGCCTCTCCCCGGCACGGTGAAAGCGGTATATTCGCGACTGGCCGGTGCAACGGGGATCTGCCAGTACCCACTCTTAAGGTCGAGCGTTGAGATAAACCGCGCGTTTCGCAACCGTTCGAGGATATGATGGATTCTTGGTAATGGGTAGGCGTCAGGTATGGATCGCGCGTTTAGCTGTCGGTAGTCTACACACATACGGATGTCACCTGTCTTTTTGCCGACGAGCACTATGGGAGCGCTATGCGGCTCTTGGACGGCTCGATCCTTCCGTCGCGTAATAGTTCATCGACTTGTTTATTAATAACTGCTTGCATTGCCGGGTTTTTCGGATAGTAACGTTGTTTGATAGGTTTATCATCTCTCATGACGATGTGGTGCTCCGCGATATGGGACGTGCCTTCTAGACGATCGAATTTGTCTAACTCAGTCTGAAGGAAAACACTCACCCGCTGATCTAGCATTTCTGGTGCGACTACTACGTCTGGAGTGGTGTCGATGACGGCTAAGCTTTCCTCATTTTGGGGGTCCATCGGCGGCGGTCTGTCGAACTGGGGCTCATGCGCGCCTTCGATGACTGGATCCCGAAATCGGACCCGCCTGGTCGTCTGGGCTAAGGTTGATCCCGTGCGTTGACGAAAAGGGTTTTGCTGTCGAGCTGCCTCGTTCCTCGGGGGCAACGCCGAAACCCAGCTTGATTGAGCTTCTCCTGCGGCGGCGTCGGGGAGGTGTCGGGTCTGCCTAGTGCGACGTTGTTTCCTGGGATTAACTGTGGGTGTTTCCAGGAGGCCCTCGTTGGCTTGTGGCATTTCGGAAGGAGCAGCTGCGCACTCCGCGTCCGGTGCGTCGCTCCCTGTTGAAACAACCATGGCCCCGCCGTCGCTTCGTATGATTCCAGAAGGAGCAGCCACGCGCTCCGCGTTCGGTGCGTCGTTCCTTGCTGATCAATCCATGTCCCCGTCGTCGCTTCGTATGATTCCAGAAGGAGCAGCCACGCACTCCGCGTTCGGTGCGTCGTTCCCTGCTGAAACATCCATGTCGCCTCGTAAGATTCCAGAAGGAGCAGCCACGCACTCCGCGTCCGGTGCGTCGTTCCCTGCTGAAACATCCATGTCGCCTCGTAAGATTCCAGAAGGAGCAGCCACGCACTCCGCGTTCGGTGCGTCGCTCCCTGCTGAAACATCCATGTCGCTGTCGTTGTTCACCATGTTACGGGTTAAGTCGGCCCTCGGGTCCAGTTGTAAAAGTTCTCCTCCGCAACTGATGGTGGCCTTGATGCCGCAAAGGAAATCCATTCCTAGCAGGAGGTCATCGAGGACGGTGGGCATCACGAGTAGGAAAAGTTCTACTTGCTGTTGGCCCAGATGGATGGTTAGGACCAGACCACGCGTAAGGTCCAGATGAGATGCATCGGCCAATCGAATCCTCGTACGGACTTCTCTCCAATCTCTTCCACGCCCAATTTCCGCTGCACGCCGCTCACTGATGAAGCTTCGGGTGGCTCCTGTATCCAGGGTGGCTGTAAATGGTCGGCCTTTGATGCGGACCTGCGCCTGGACTCGGCCTTGGGTTAATTGTAAGATTTTATTTACTGGCTTGGGGAATCTCTCGGGTCCCTCGAGCGGTCCCCGCCTGCTCGAGGCCCGTAGGCGTTTCCCGATCTCCGACAGCATTCTATGGTGCGGAGGCCACGTCTCCCGCAATCCCAGCAGAAAAACACCTGGGGCCGCCTACACTCACGCTGAAAATGACCACTTTCTCCACAGTTCCTACATGCGTTACGCACGTCAATCGGAGCCTCTGTTTCCGGCATGATGGTTCCATGTTGTACCTCTGTGGGTCTTCCAGTCAATACCTCTGGGTTGTGATATGCCCGCTGGCCCATCGAGGCATCAGGCCTTCGCTGTGGCGGACTAAAACTCTCGCGCTCCTGACGACTATGTTGGTTCCAGTCTCCGCGGCTCCTTACTGTCTCAAAGTTTACGACCAGTTGAGTCAGCTCAGCCAGTGTTCGAAAGTCTTGCCGCCGAGTGTACAATTGGTACTCCGGCAACATATTGTCATACACGCGTTCGAGTTCTTGGGCCATGGTGTATCCCGCCCGTTGCATGAGTATGCGGAGGTCAACCAAATAGAACTTAAACAGCTCACCTGCTCGCTGCCTATGGGTCCGGATTTGATCTTCTAGTGTCTGGAAATATCGGGGTGGTAAAAAAAATTCCAGGAACTCCTTCCGAAATGTCTTCCATGTCGTGCCCTGGAGTCTGCTCGTGCGGAACCAGCTCTCGGCTCTTCCGACTAGTAGGACCGGCATCGCTTGAGGTAGGGACCGTAGATCGACTTGATACGTGGCTGCTCGCTCTTCGATATGCTCCATAAAGCGCAATGGGTCGCCGGACCCATCAAAAGTAATTCCCCACCTGGCCATTTTGTCCACCAGGACCGCGCAGGGGTTACCCTCGGCTCGCAACTGTGTCCCGCGGCGTTCGTCGACTTGTAGTAGCGTGGCTATGTTAGGAGCAGAAGCGGTCCTGGGTAGGCGGAGTGTGTCCCCCGTACCGTAACCAAGCCCTTCTTCCTGCTGCTGGTCGACCACGACGGTAAGCGGCGACTTCTGCTCGGCAGTAACGGCGTTCCCGTACGCCGTCTCCATTTTCACTAAATGTTCTTGGATTTCCGGCGACAAGTCGTCCCGCCTTGAGAACTCGGTGAGCCGTTGGCGCAGCTCCTCGACGGTACCACTACTACTCAACCCGAACGTGGCTGTCAGGGCCTCGAGCTCCTGTTTCCGACGATACGAAATCCACTTTACTCCCATTACGTAAGGGTTTAAGCCGAGTTCTTGTTGCGCGACGTTCTTGATGTTAACGGGATACTATTGTTGGTCACCGTTGTGCCACTTCAATGTTAATTGTTGAACATTTTCCAGACCGGATATTACGTAAGCTTTGTTTTAACTTAGCTTGCACGAGGTTCTCGATAGTAATTCCCGACGATGGTTAAATGTTTCTTTGACTTGGTCTACCACGATGTTGCTAGCTTGAGCTCTCGCGAACGAATGAATCTACTGGCGACTGACCACGCGTTTATATACCCGGCGGCGGTGATCACGTGACCGTCTCGGGTTTGCCTAACGCACGTGGTTCTGTCTATGGCGGGTATATTTCGAGCGTGCGATCTCAGAGGTTAGACACGGCTTCTTTAACAAAAATGTTAAAATTTCTCTCAGTGTACTCATGTATATTTTCTTTACAGCGATTTATTACAAAGATTCAGCTAAGGCTACTCTATGCTTGGTAATAACCCTATTCTCAATGCCCCTGACAAAATTTTCCATACCAGATGAAGAAAACAAAAATGATCTAGTGATTCTTTAGGTCACGATGGTTGGAATTTTCCCCAAATTTTCCCCAACTAGTCCCTGCTCGGGCGCCAATCTGTAAGGATGCGTTTGGCTGGGATCGTCTCAGTCTGTCCAGGATCCTCTACAGATAAATTTATTATCTTCGAGACAGTTGAGGGGGGTATCATATTGTTATCGGCGGTTAAATCTTGCTCGGGTCACGGAGCCTCTATACTTATATGTAGATCGAGAGATATTCATAGGATTAAATGGTCAGCGAAACCCCCAAATCCCCGTTGCGGCCGGGGGAAAACTTTGTTACGGTGCCTGAAATACCCTCCGGCAGCCCGATCACAGCTAACACTGATGGCCTAAACTACGCACGGGCCCTGTTACGCACAGGCGGCACCGTCGTCCAGCACTGTCTGAGGGGAAAACTTTACGAAAATGCCCGGTTATTCGCAGGCGGCATGATCGTAGCTAGCACCGATCGAGGAAAACTTTGTGCAAGTGTTTGGAATACTCCAGGCGGCACGATCGCAACTAGCACTGCTGGCCTAAAACAATACGCACGGGCCCGGTTACTCGCAGGCGGCACCGTCGTCTAGCACTGTCTGGGGAAAACTCTACGAAAATGCCCAGCTACTCGCAGCCAGCACTGTCCAAGGGAAACTTTGTGAAAATGCTCGGACTACTCCAGGCGGCCCGATCGTAACTAGCATTGCTCAAGGAAAACTCTGCGAAAGTGCTCGGAATACTCCGGGCGGCACGATCACAGCTAACATTGCTCAGGGAAAACCTCTGCGAAAGTGCTCGGAATACTCCGGGCGGCACGATCGCAGCTAACGCTGCTCAGGGAAAACCTCTGCGAAAGTGCTCGGAATACTCCGGGCGGCACGATCGCAGCTAACGCTGCTCAGGGAAAACTTTGCGAAAGTGCTCGGAATACTCCGGGCGGCACGATCGTAACTAGCACTGCTCAAGGAAAACTCTGTGAAAGTGCTCGGAATACTCCGGGCGGCACGATCACAGCTAACGCTACTCAAGGAAAACTTTGCGAAAGTGCTCGGAATACTCCTGGCGGCACGATCGCAACTAGCGCTGCTCAAGGAAAACTCTGCGAAAGTGCTCGGAATACTCCGGGCGGCACGATCACAGCTAACGCTACTCAAGGAAAACTTTGCGAAAGTGCTCGGAATACTCCTGGCGGCACGATCGCAACTAGCGCTGCTCAAGGAAAACTCTGCGAAAGTGCTCGGAATACTCCGGGCGGCACGATCACAGCTAACGCTACTCAAGGAAAACTTTGCGAAAAGTGCTCGGAATACTCCTGGCGGCACGATCGCAACTAGCACTGCTCAAGGAAAACTCTGCGAGAGTGCTCGGAATACTCCGGGCGGCACGATCACAGCTAACGCTACTCAAGGAAAACTTTGCGAAAGTGCTCGGAATACTCCTGGCGGCACGATCGCCACTAGCGCTGCTCAAGGAAAACTCTGCGAAAGTACTCGGAATACTCCGGGCGGCACGATCACAGCTAACGCTACTCAAGGAAAACTTTGCGAAAGTGCTCGGAATACTCCTGGCGGCACGATCGCAACTAGCACAGATAGCCTAGAAAATGCGCACGATGAGATAGAGTCTTGTCATTTCATGTTCGGGTTTTAAGTTTTGGTTTATTCACATTTCTCTTTTCCTAGCTGGCCCTATCTTTCCCTGTCGCACTCACTATGCTCACCCTGTTGTTCGTCGCCAGCGTTCTAGTAGTCCTAATTCGGTTCCGGATGGTGGCCTCGTGTCGTCGTCGTTGGTTTTCTTGTCTTCTTTTTACTTCTCGGTTTTTCTTCTCGATTTTAACTTCTTGCCCGCCGCGTGCTTGAAACTTGAATTCCTCTAACTTAGTGTGCCTGTTTCTTCTTCTCTTAAAATCCCTTGTTCTCGATGTCTAGTATTTTCTAGCTTTGGCGGGAATCTAGCTATTCTCCTAGCTTATTCGATAGGTTTGAGTTGCCACTTAGGCTAACTTAAATACTAATACAGAATAACTTAAAGTAAAGTAAAGTGCTTGCCATAAATATAGTTTTGGAGATTCTTTGAATAAAGAGCACAAGCTCCATAACTCCATAAGTAACTTTCATTTTACATAATCTAGAAGTTTTCAATAAACCGTCTATTAAAATTGCAAAATGCAACAAATCTTCTAGCGCTGTCCGCGTCATGCGGTATTGGATAATCTTTAATGACATCATTTTTTTTTGGCAGAATTCATCTAGCTGTACGTCTATGCATGAAAAGTTAGCACTTTTGTGGATGTAGCTTTAGATTATGGATTCTGCATAGATTAAAATATTTATCAAATTCTTGAACATATGATTTTCCAAACAACTATTTGCTATTAGGTTATCCATGTACAAGATTGCTTCTGATGGCTGGAGGCCTGAGAATGCTAGTTTAGCCATCATTCTCTGGAAATAATTTGGCGCTATTTTAAACCCAAAGTTAGTCGCGTGAAGCGATACGAACCATTGTCCGTTGAAAAGACGTTATATTTCTTGATTACATACTTATGTGTATATTCCCCCTGAACTTACAGTTGACTGGTAAGGTTTTCAGGAGTAATGATAAGTAATAAATTGGCTAGCATTTTAGCAATAAAGGAACAGCAACTCCGACACTTCTTCCAAAAGGCCAGTAATCGACCAAGGTTGCAAAGTAGCCTGAGGCTACTAAATGAGTACAGACTCTTTTACTCCAAAAATATTGTAAGCCTATTTAATTTTGATACTCGCCCTAACAGAGGGCGGTAAGGCTTTCTTGGACTTTAGTTTTCCGAGTCGGAATCAGAAAATGACACTCGGCTGTAGTAAAGAAATCGGTAAATTTTCCAAAATCGTGATAAAGTAATAATTGAACTTTATGTTATATAAATTTATTTATTTTTCATATATTTCTTTTTTTTTTTGTATATATATATATCAATTTGGGTTCAATACAATTTTTTTTTCATAATAAAGACCAATTTTGTGTGTGATTTTATTAGAAAGACCAAATATTTTCTGTATTTATTAATAAAATATTTATTGAAAAAATATTAATTTATTTTAATTTATAATTCATAAGAAAATTAACAATTTAAGCTCTTAAGCTTCACTTCATAAGTCATTGATAAATAATTAATCGGAATAAGGAAATAAACAGAATAAGCCTGTTTTGCAAAATTTTGATTCTTAAACTTCCCTCCATAAGTCCGACATTAGTTCGTGCTCCGTGTTTTGCCAGATACAGTGTTTAAATTAAATTAATAATGGCTGAAGATCAGAGCCGAGGACGCAGGCGTCCATACGACTATACTCTGATTTTTAAGCTTGCTTCCGAAAAGCCGCCATTTGCTTGTGCTCAGAAGTTGTGTAAAATAAGCAGTGTTTAAATTTGAAAAAATAAAAAAATATCAAAATGGAAGAATAAATATTTAAAGACCACAAAATCATATTAAAACCAATAATGAAATGGTATGATCAACCATCAAAAAATCATATTTAAATCAATAATAAATCAATTCACTCCTGGGTGAATGTACATAAATCCTACCTATACTTTTCGCATAGCTTTACAGGCTATGCTGCTCATTGGGCAGAAAAGGTTCCGCTCAATGTTACAATTTGTTTTTTTTTTTTTTTAAATTAATTGGTGTGCCTCACAGGGCAACAAAATAATTCCTTGGTGTGCCGCACAGGGCAAAAAAAAAAATAAATGTTTCTCTCCCGTTGGTCCTCTGATCCTCCCTCGTAGGCGCAGGTGGCGGAGTGCCTCCCGCACTTGTTGATTACCGCTGCTGATGGGGTGAGGAGGCTCCATCGAAGGCGCAGGGGGCGGTCTGCCTCCCACGCTCGTCTGCTGCTGCTCTGACGGTTGTTCTCGGCCGGTGATGCCTGGTTGAGGAGGCTCCAACGAAGGCGCAGGGGGCGGTCTGCCTCCCACGCTCGTCTGCTGCTGCTCACACGGATGTTCTTGGCCGGTGATGCCGGGTTGAGGAGGCTCCATCGAAGGCGCAGGGGGCGGTCTGCCTCCCACGCTCGTCTGCTGTTGTTCTTACGGTTGTTCTCGGCCGGTGATGCCGGGTTGAGGATGCTCCAACGAAGGCGCAGTGGGCGATCTGCCTCCCACGCTCGTCTGCTGCTGCTCACACGGATGTTCTCGGTTGAGATGGCGATGGCCAGAGCAATGCCGGTGAGGAGTTGTCCAACGACGGATGGTTCTTGCATGGTTCTTTAGCTGGCTCACCATAAATACCGATACGCGGTTGGTTCTTCAGCTTTGTCTACTTGCTGCTGTAGTGGCGTACGCTTCTTTAGATGTCTCTACTCGCCATATTATGTATTTTTAGCACTTCACACTTTGTCACATAATTTATATAATTTATACCAGTGACCATGTCACGGTCGCCATATAATAACTCACTCAATACACTTTATGTTTTTGTTTAATATTATTTGGTTTTTATTAAGTTGGGAGTGGAGCAGGGAAGGTCCCGCTCCACTCCGATAATAGATCGTCAATGCTCTTGGCTTTTTTATACGATCGGTTCTTAGCTTAATTCGGGGAAGCAGCGCTGCCGGCGTAGCCTGCAGCGCTGCGACGCTTATATGCATATATAAGTAAGCGACTGCAAAGTTCGCTGAGGTAGAGGAGGTATCATGTTCACGTAGTGACAGAATGGTCGCGCATGTAAGGAATGCGGACTCAGCACTTAGGTGGCCCGTTGCAAGGGTTTAGAACCAGGAGTTCTAATGAAACCCGTTTTTCCATGTTAGCAGAGGCGGAGAACAACCAACCAGGAGACCCAAAAGAAACCAAAACCCCCACCTATTTACATAAGGGAAAAAAGTTCAAGCGCCCTGGTCAACAAAATTGTTGCGCTGGTCGGGGACGAGAATTTCCATGTTGTTCCGCTTATTAAAGGGAACATACACGAAACAAAGGTTAAAACGAAGTCCGAAGAACTATAAGAAGTATTATAAGTCACCATATAATAAGTCATTTGTGGGTTTTGGGTTTTAAGATTGTTTTTATTAATTGGAGCAGGCAAGGTCCCGCTTCAATGAAAGTAGATTTATTAATGTCTTAAATTATTCATACAAAAGGTTTCTTAGCCTAATTCAGGTAGCAGCGCTGCCGGCGTAGGCTGCAGCGCTGCGACGCTTATATGCATATACATATAAGTAAGCGACGGCGAAGGGTCGCTGAGATAGGGGGAGCTATTATGTTCACGTATGTCGCGCATGTAAGGAATGCGGACTCAGCACTTAGGTGGCCCGTTGCAAGGGTTTTGGACTCATAAAATAAGTGCATTAATATATTTTTATTTATTGTATTTATTTATGCATAACACTGAGTACAGTGTGCATTCGCTATGTGAACATACTACAAACCCGTAGAAGTGTCATTTTTTTCAGAAAGAACTTAAGTATTTAGGACACGTAGTGAGCGACCGTGGGATCAGAACAGACCCGGAGAAGGTCGCAGTGTGGAGCGCAACTATAGCGCAACAGAAAACGAATGCTTGGCTATATACTGGGGCATCAATAAGTACAAGATGTACTTGGAGGGGTACCAGTTTATAGTAGCTACAGACCACATGGCACTGCGGTGGTTGAACTCAATCGAAAGTCCATCGGGAAGAGTGGCCAGGTGGGCGTTAGGGCTCCAACCATTCCAATTCGAAGTCCAGTATAGGAAAGGAAAGTTAAACGCAGTGGCGGACGCGTTATCAAGAGCGCCGAGGATCGAGCTAAAGACCATAGGAAGGACGGAAGAGTGGCTGAAGGAGTAATACGAGGAGGTGAGGAAAGACCCAGGAAACGAGGAGTTCCGGATAATGGAAGGCCGACTCTACCGACTAAGCGGGGACAAGAGAGACCTACAGCCATGGAAACTGTGCATATCGGAAGACGAGATTCAACAGGTGCTTACTGAGAATCACAGCACAGCAGAAGCTGGCCATTTGGGAATCTTTAAAACGCTGAAAAGGGTCAAGAACCGATATTTCTGGCCACGACTCGGGAAGGACCTGAAAAGATTTGTCAAAGAATGCGACTGTTGCCAGCGGTATAAGGTGTCACAGCAAAAGGCGGCAGGGAAAATGCTGCCAAAGTTGCTGAAGCACCCTGGGAAACGATGTGCGTTGACTTCGTGGGACCTCTACCACGAACAAAGCACGGGAATACAACGTTGCTGGTCATAGTGGACAAGTTTTCCAAATGGGTAGAGCTCGCAACAATCCGACAGGCAACGGCAGATGCGTTTCTGAGGATATTCAGAGAACGGTTGATATCCAGAGTCGGAGCACCTAAAACTCTGATCTCGGACAATGGCGTTCAGTTTGCAGGACGCAAAACAAGGACGGCCATGGGAAAGTGGGGCATACGGCAACAGTTCACGGCACCGTATAGGCCTCAGGAGAACCCAACGGAACTGACTAACAGGACAGTAAAGACAATGATCGCGCAGTTAGCAGGAGACGAGCAAACCAGGTGGGACGAACATGTACCTGAGCTTATGCTTGCGTACAACAGTAGTACGTCGGAAGCAACCAAATTCAGCCCAGCACAGCTAATATTTGGAAGAGAACTGAGGTTACCAAACACGCTGCAGAGAATGTGGGGGCAAGGTGGAAAAGGATGAACGAGATCAGGAAAGAAGCGACAACACACTTGGTGGAGGCGGCGGAACAACAAAAACACCACTACAACCTTCGCAAAAGGGAGTGGAAACTCGCACTTCGGGACTTGATCTGGTGCAAAACACATCACCTGTCAGCAGACCAGTTTAATGCCAAGTTGGCCCCGAAATATGACGGTCCCTGGAGAGTGTCAAAATTTGCATCTCCAGTAATAGTAACCGTTAGAAATCCGAAAACAAGGAAAACAAAACGCGTTTACATTGGGGACACGAAACCATATGTAGGGACAAGTCCAGAGCTAAAGAACACACAGGGCTCAATATTAGATATTACACATGTCGGAGCAAGCGGTCCAGAAGGTCCAGCAACGCCTCGCGGCAAAGAAATACGGACGTGGATGCTTGATCCACGACGGCGAGACAACCTGGCGAGTGCCCTTCTCACGCCGTTATCAGGTCACCGTAAAGAGGCACAAGGAGATCTAGAGGAGGGGGGAGTGTGACGCTTGATGCGCACAATAATATGTAAGAATAACATATAAGAGAAATAAGAGAAATATAATGAAGTAAACTAAATATAATAAAGTAATGAAATAAACTAAACTTCGAACATAAACTTCAAATTCAAACAATACGCACGTGCGCCAGAGCCAAGCTGAAGTGGGCACACTGTCCCACCGAGGGAGTGGGCACACTAAGGCGGAGAAAATAAAGACAAATAAGCGGGCACACTATGCCAGCCAGAGCCCTATATAAAGCGGGCCACCGCCACGATAAGCATCAGTCTCCGCCGGCGATCGGCGAAACAAGTCTAGCAGCAGCAGCGCGGATCAAGGAGAAGGACTTCACAAGGACCAGCAGGAAGGTGATAAAAACTGGTAATATAAAAGGACTTAACTATATTAGCTCAACCCGCTAACCTTCTATACGTATTTGGAAGACCTTAGGGCCTCTCACAGCTTCTATACGTATTTGGAAGACCTCAGGGCCTCTCAAACTTCTCCATCACTGGAAGACCTCAGGGCCTCTCAAACTTCTCCAAAACTGGAAGACCTTAGGGCCTCTCAAACTTCTTCATAATTGGAAGACCTCAGGGCCTCTCAAACTGTTCTCCATATTTGGCAGACCTCAGGGCCTCTCAAACTGTTCTCCATATTTGGCAGACCTCAGGGCCTCTCAAACCGTTCTCCATATCTGGCAGACCTCAGGGACTCTCAAACCATTCTTCATAACTAGGAGACCTCAGGGCCTCTGGATTATTCTCACCCATAGGGCGACCAAGGAAGGCCAACATCCCGCCCTCAACACCCGAAGCCAACGACCCGAGGTCCCTGTCAACATCCGCAGCAGTTCCGGCGCACCCGACGTCGCGATCCATACCGGCTAGACCGGCCCGGCAGGACCCCATACCCGAGTTCCGGCCCACCGTCACCCGCGGCACGGGTAGTCGAGCGCTTCGTGTCGCCGTCACTCTCGTCTGACGCATTGTACATTCTTAGATCAATAAAGCTGAACTTATCCGTGTACCTAGTATACCCTGGGCGTTTTATCCTGGGAACGGGTCGGCTCTTTCTTTCAGCAACCACACCTGCAACAAAAATAAATGTCTGCGACGAATCCTGGCCATCCTTGAGCCACCCAGACATTGGCAAATCGTCACAGCTTCTACAGAAGTCGTTGTGGTGCACCGACAGCCTGGACGCGTGCGTTCCAAGTAGCCAGAGACCAGTGAGAGCCCTAACGGAAAGGGTGCAGCTGTCTCTGCTTAGAGACATTAGCTCCTTGGAGCGCTTTGCTGATCGGCGTGGCCATATCATTCTAGCGTGGCGGCAGGATATTAGGTTTTCCCATTTCCTGTCCGCGAGGAGTTGGAAGTACTCCTTACAGAGAAGTCTGCGAGTGGCCAAGGGCATGTCAACTGACTCCCTCTCCGGGTGAAAAGGGGAGGTTGTACCCTGCCGGGCCAGCTCATCGGCAGCGCAGTTGCCCTCGATGTCCCTATGTCCTGGGACCCATATGAGGTGGAGGTCGTACTGCTCCGCCATCTCGTGAAGAGATCTGCGGCAGGCGTTTATGGTCTTCGAGTTTGAAGAGACGGCTTCAAGTGACTTCAGGGCAGCTTGACTGTCAGAGAATATGCATATGGGAGCTCTGACCCTGGTAGGGGGGAGCTGAACAATGGCTTCTTTGATGGCGAAAACCTCCGCCTGAAAGACGCTGCAGTGGTCGGATAGCCTAAAAGAGACGCTAACTTCCAGGTGCTCGGAGTATATACCTCCTCCCACCCAGCCGTTCAATTTTGAGCCATCCGTGTAAATGTGAAGGGACCCTGGGGGTCCAGGGGGTCCTAGGTTCCATTCCGTTCTATCGGGGATGTAAACCTGGAAGGGTGTGATGGGGTGTTCAGTGGGGACACAGTAGTCAGTGTTTCCCTCAGTAAGGTGTGGAGCAGAGCCGAGGTTCGTGTGTCCGAAGCTCAATCTTTTCCACAGACCCGCGCCTTTCAGCCTTTATGCCGAGAGTGACGCGGTCATCTCTCCCATTATTTCTATTGGGAGGATGTCCAGGAGAACGTCCAAGGCGTCTCCCGGAGTTGTGCGCAGGCCGCCTGTCATACAGATCTCAGCCATGCGTTGGATTTTTCTTAACTTGCCCAGGCAGGTAGACCGCTTTATAGCTGGCCACCAAATTGCCACTCCGTAGAGGAGTATCGGGCGAATGATAGCCGTGTACAGCCAACGGACTATTTTTGGGGTCATTCCCCATTTTAGCCCGATAGTTTTGCGGCAGGTGTAGAGCGCGATTGTGGCCTTTGTGGCCCTCCCGTCCGTGTTGAGGCCCCAGTCTAGTTTTTTTTTCAGTATTAGACCTAGATATTTGGCCTGATTTTTAAGGGGTAGAGGTATCCCACAAAGCTTACGGGGTATCACTTTGGGGATCTTGTATTTCCTAGTGATCGCGGGGATGATCGAGAAGATCAGTCGAAGCCAGGGAGTGGATAGGTCGGCTGCATAGCTGAGCTGTGCAGGTATGATGCTGTCCACCCCTGGGGATTTGTAAGGGCGGAAGCTATTAACTGCCCATTTAATGTTCCTATTAGTAAGAAGATATGCCATTTCAGACGGACCTCGCCGTGTCGGGAGGTTAGGTGAGCTGCTCTGAGAGGAGCTAGCGGGCTAGCTAGGTTCCGAAAGGTGACTGGATTGAACCTATCGAAGCCCAGCGTAAATTGGATATACCTATGGTAAGAGAAGGAGTGCTTCTCCAGCACCCTCCACGACTTCATGGAATCCCTTAGTGATTCAGAATGAAGGGTGATATCTAATACCTCCCTGCGGTTCCTGGTGATGAAAGTGGGTTCGTTCCCCGAATTTCCCACCAGCAAGTTGGATGAAAGGATGAAATCAAAAAGAGATTCACCCCTGTCGTAAGTGTCAGTGCCCCCACTGATGGTGGTGGGCGTTGGCGTCGCACCCGATGATTAGATCCAGGTCCAGTCTTTTGCTGTCCTCGATGACTAGCCTCAGGGTTGGTGGGATAGGGTCCTTGTCGTGCCCCAGGTATGCTGAGCATATCCGGAGGGACCCGTTTGGTCCCTTTAGACCTGCAGTTAAAAAGTCTTCATTGCTGAAATTGGGAAGCATGAAAAGAGTTAAGCATTTCCTAGCGAGTATGCAGGCTCGCGATTTACCTGTTGTTGCCTAGCCTATAGTCGGCTGTCCTCAGCCCTAGGATTTTGTCGCCACAGACCCAGGGCTCCTAGATGAGGACAGCGTCGATACCACCTTCCGCCAGGTGGACAAGTAGGGCAGCTGAAGCTGTTTTACTGTGGTGGAGGTTTATTTGCAGGAACGTCAGGGACATTCTGCGACTTAACCTCCACCACAGTGATGTCGGCGTCCGAGGTCGGCTCGTGCAACCCGTCCTCCTCCTCGGATATCCCGACGCCGCGCAAGACTCTCGCGAGCTTGCTCTCCTCGGAGACGTACCCCTCCAGGATGTCCTCCTCGTCGGAAAATCCTTTGGGCGCCTCCTCTATGAGAGGTTCCTCTATATCGGGATCCTCCTCTTTAAGGCCCGGCTTTGCGTCTGCCTTATAAATGCGGACGGCTACGCTCTCGAAGCCGTATCTGAGTGCTCCCCCGTTTCTCTTCAGCGCCTCGACTGTCCCCTCATTGAGAGTCAGGACAACCTGGCGCCTCGGACCAACGGCTTTACAAAGAAGAGGATCTGGTTGCTATTAAGCGAATTCAATTTGTGGCTGGGAAAAAATTGGCCAGTTCGTTCATCGGTCCATACACAGTAACCAAGGTAACACGAAGTGTGCGTTACGATGTGAAGAAGGCAGGATTTTGTGAAGGATCAGCTCTTACTTCGACCATAACTGGAAGACCTCAGGGCCTCTCAAACTTCTCCATAACTGGAAGACCTCAGGGCCTCTCAAACTTCTCCATAACTGGAAAACCTCAGGGCCTCTCAATCTTCCCTCCATAATTGGCAGACCTCAGGGCCTGTCAAACTATTCTCCATATTTGGCAGACCTCAGGGCCTCTCAATCTTCTCTCCATAATTGGCAGACCTCAGGGCCTCTCAAACTGTTCTCCATATTTATCAGACCTCAGGGCCTCTCAAACGTCTCTTCATAGTTGGCAGACCTCAGGGCCTCTCAAACCATCCTTCACAGTTGGAAGACCTCAGGGCCTCTCAAACCATTCTTCATAACTAGGAGACCTCAGGGCCTCTGGATTATTCTCACCCGTAGGGCGACCGAGGGAGGCCAACATCCCGCCCGCAATACCCGAAGCCAACGACACGAGGCCCCTGTCAACATCTGGAGCAGTCACGGCGCACCCGACGTCGTGATCCATACCGGCTAGACCGGACCCCTCTCCGCAGGACCCTATACTCGAGTTCCGGCCCGCAATCACCCGCGGCACGGGTAGTCGAGCGATTCGTGTCGCCGTCACTCTCGTTTGACTCATTGTCCACTCTGAGACCAATAAAGCTGAACTTATCCGTGTATCTAGTATACCCTGTGCGTTATATCCTGGGATCGGGTTGGCTCTTTCATTCAGCAACCACACCTGCAACAAAAATAAATGTCTGCGACGAATCCTGGCCATCCTTGAGCCACCCAGACATTGACTAATCGTCACACCCTTTTTGAAGTTTTAAACTCTGTTTATGTTTTTCCTTGAATCATTTTAGCTGACCTTGTTAATTTTGTTCTGCCTTAAGCTGCTTGAGATGCGCGTTCCATGCGCGATATTACTTATCTGTTCGAGATACGCGTTTTTTTTTCAAAAGTCTGATTTGCAGTACTCAACTTTTGAATTCGACTGAATTTTTTAAAACAGAATGATTGACAACTCCCTCTTTGCCTACATTTACAAAATTTAAATTCTCTTTTATGTAATATAGAAAAAGGCTATTTTTATGGTAATCCCGGATATTATTCGACCTTTTCTCACCTTTTAAACCTTTGTGACGCGCAGACGCGCACAAATATAGTTGTAATAGAGGAATAAGGAATGGAATTGATCTAAATTTGAATTTAAACAAGATCCGCGCGCGCGCCAACCACGGGCGACTGGCCACACTAAGAGAGAGAGAGCTGGTCACACTAGGAGAGAAAGCTGGCCACACTATTAGGGCAAATTGCGGATCATCGGCGGGCACACTAGAAACAGCAGGGGCCTATATAAAGCGGGCAGTTGGCCTCATATCGGCACTCAGTTCCCGACAGCGATCGGGTAAGCATCGGCAGCAGCAGCAGCAGCAGTCAGCAGCTTGGTAAGATAAACCAGTAAGTTGGAGTAATTAAATGGTAGTTAGCGCTTAATACCCTCCCGCCCTCCTATAATCTATGGATCTGAATGGTCATAATAGGATTTCTCTCTGTTGGATCTGAATGGTCATAATAGGGTTCTCGCTTACTCCTGTAGCCGACCTGAATGGCCGCTTGCGGATTTATCTCTCTCTGTTGGATCTGAATGGTCATAATAGGGTTCTCGCTTACTCCTATAGCCGACCTGAATGGCCGCTTGCGGATTTATCTCTCTCTGTTGGATCTGAATGGTCATAATAGGGTTCTCGCTTACTCCTATAGCTGACCTGAATGGCCGCTTAAGGATTTCTCTCTGTTGGATCTGAATGGTCATAATTAGGGTTCTCGCTTACTCCTATAGCTGACCTGAATGGCCGCTTAAGGATTTCTCTCTCTTGGATCTGAATGGTCATAATTAGGGTTCTCGCTTACTCCTATAGCTGACCTGAATGGCCGCTTAAGGATTTCTCTCTCTTGGATCTGAATGGTCAAGATTAGGGTTCTCGCTCACTCCTGTGGCCGACCTGAATGGCCTCCTAAGGATTTCTCTCTCTTGGATCTGAGTGGTCATAGATTAGAGTCTCGCTTACCCCTGTGGCTGACCTGAATGGCCGCCTAAGGGACCGATCATTCTGTCTTTACAGCGCCCACGACGACTCCGGACGACGATCCACGGGCCGCCCGCACCCCCCGCGCCACCCCACTGCGCAGCCACGCGGAACGACGACTCACCGTGGAACGCCGCCTTCGCCGTGACAAGAGAGACGAACCGACCGGACGCCGGCCGAGCCGAACGAGTAGCACGGACCGCCCCACATATTCTTAAACTCTGTCACTTTCTGTGAATAAACCAGTACGATTCTAAGTTACCGTGTAATTCACCCTGACTTCTACTCTGGGACGGGGTCGGCTTTCTCTTCCAGCAACCACATCCGATACAAATAAATATCTGTGACAACCCTGGGCCAGCCCTGAGCCGCCCAAACCCTCGACTAACCGTCACACCTTCTCTAGACCTCCACGAACATTTCAAGACTAAGATTATATAAATCCGTTCAGCGGTTCTCGAGTTTTCGTCAGATAAACATATATGACCCCTCCATTTTTATATATAGAGATTATTATTCTTATTATTATTATCATTAATATTTTCTATTTTTATTACCTTTTATTTATTTTTATTAATATTATTGTGCGCAGCACGTGTTACATACTAATTGAATGTTCTATTTTAATTTATTTTTCTATATCTTCTTCAATTTTTTGCACCAGTGAGTTTGACGAAAATGCAAAGAATTTTACCCTGGAACTTATAATTAATTTAGATTTTCAAGCTTATTCTGAAGATATTCAAGATATATCCAATGCAGCTACCATGGAATTACAAATAGAAAACGGAATTAAAAATATAGCTTCTATTTGGAAAAAACAAGGCTTTGAAATGGCTTTCTATCATGATGGGATATATCGAATCAAAAACGTCGATGATTGTTTTCAGCTCCTGGAGGAACACATGGTACAAATATCTGCAATAAAGGCTACACGTTTTGTTGAACCATTTATTGATATTGTCGATTATTGGGAAAAAACTCTTTCATATATAAGCGAGACTCTTGAAAAGGGTTTAACAGTACAACGTCAGTGGCTATACTTAGAAAATATTTTTCAGGGAGATGATATCCGAAAGCAACTTCCAGAAGAGGCCAAACGCTTCGTTACAATAACTGAGGAAGTTCGTACCATTTCAAGTAAAATGTATCAAGCAAAAACAGCTGTTAAGGCAACTCATTTGCGTCCCGCACCTTTCCTATTAAATCGGTTTATTCGAATGGATGAACGCTTAGAACTTATTCAGCGTGCACTAGAAATATATCTTGAAGCAAAACGCCAATTATTTCCGCGATTTTATTTTATCTCTAACGACGACCTGCTTGAAATTTTAGGTAATGCAAAAAGGCCCGATTTAGTTCAAACTCATTTGAAAAAGTTGTTCGATAATTTATATAAGCTTGAGTTAAAGAGAGTGGGAAAAACTTTAAGTCGTTGGCAGGCTACGGGGATGTATGCAGATGATGGAGAGTACGTCGAGTTTTTACAAGTGCTTTATATAGATGGGCCATCAGAAAAATGCCTTAAACAAGTTGAAGACTTCATGGTTGCAATTTTGAAGGAATCTTTAAAGCTAACGAGAGGATCTCTTAAGAAACTGATTGGAAATCGGGAGAAATGGATTTCCATTTGGCCCGGACAAATGGTGTTGACCACTGCTCAGATTCAATGGACTACGGAGTGTACAAGGAGTTTAATTCACTGCAATATGGTAGACCAAAAAAAACCTCTTCGCAAACTAAAAAAAAAACAAATTAAAGTTCTTTCAAGGTTATCAGAAATGAGTCGAAAGGACCTTACTAAAATAATGCGCCTTAAGATTAATACTCTTATAACAATAGAAATACACGGCCGTGATGTTATTGAAAGGATGTATAAATCAAATTGTAAAGACACTGGCCATTTTGAGTGGTTTTCCCAATTAAGATTTTATTGGCATCGAGAATCTGAGCTATGTGTGATAAAACAGACAAATACCGAGCACTGGTATGGATACGAATATACAGGTAATTCAGGAAGATTAGTCATTACACCTCTAACAGATCGGTGCTATATTACATTGACCACAGCCCTTCATTTGCACCGTGGCGGAAGTCCAAAAGGACCCGCAGGTACTGGTAAAACTGAGACAGTTAAAGACCTGGGTAAAGCTTTAGGTATGTGGGTTATAGTCACAAACTGTTCCGAAGGATTGGATTATAAAAGCATCGGAAAAAATTTTTCTGGATTAGCACAAAGTGGTTGCTGGGGTTGTTTCGATGAATTCAATCGCATAAATATTGAAGTATTATCAGTAGTAGCGCAACAAATAATGTCTATTATGGCTGCTTTATCAGCTAAAGCCTTTGAGTTTATGTTTGAGGGTCAAATGATTAAATTAAAACATACTGTAGGGCTTTTTATTACTATGAATCCGGGATATGCCGGAAGGACAGAACTACCCGATAATTTAAAATCAATGTTTCGACCTATATCAATGATGGTGCCTGATAACATAATAATTGCTGAAAATTTGCTTTTTTCTGATGGTTTTACTAATACAAGAAATTTAGCTCGAAAAGTCTTTACTCTATATGAATTAGCCAAACAGCAACTATCAAAACAATATCATTATGACTTTGGATTAAGATCTATGGTTGCTCTCCTACGTTACGCTGGACGTAAGCGTCGACAACTTCCAAACACGAATGAAGAAGAGATTGTATACTTAGCAATGAAAGATATGAATGTTGCTCGATTAACAGCAAATGACTTACCTCTTTTTGTTGGAATTATGTCAGATATATTTCCTGGAGTCAGTGTACCTGTTATAGACTACAGCGAGTTTTATACTGCCATACATGAAGAGTTTAAAGAAGCCGGGCTTCAACCTTTGACAATAGCCGTAAAAAAAGTAATAGAACTTTATGAGACAAAAAATTCCAGACACTCAGTTATGATAATAGGAGATACTGGAACAGCAAAATCAGTCACATGGCGAATATTACAAGGTGCTTTTTTCAGAATGAATTCACAAAAATACCATGGTTGGGAGGCTGTAAGTGTATACCCACTAAATCCAAAAGCATTGAACTTGGCTGAGCTTTATGGGGAATATAATTTATCCACTGGTGAATGGCTTGACGGGGTATTGAGCTCAATTATGAGAATAATTTGTGCTGATGAAGATCCTGCGCAAAAATGGTTATTGTTTGACGGACCTGTGGATGCAGTTTGGATTGAAAACATGAATTCAGTAATGGATGACAATAAACTACTAACTCTTGTAAATAGTGAACGAATCACAATGCCAGTTCAGGTGTCACTCTTATTTGAAGTTGCGGATTTGGCTGTAGCGTCTCCTGCTACGGTTTCGCGCTGTGGAATGGTGTACAATGACTACAATGATTGGGGGTGGAAACCTTACGTAAATTCTTGGCTGAAGCGGGTAAAAGTGAAAGAGTACGCCGATTGCTTACGAGTGCATTTTGAATACATGCTTGCTAAAACACTTGAGTGTAAACGTACACGTTGCAAAGAACCTGTTAAGACAAATGAGTTAAATGGTGTTATTTCTCTGTGTAAATTGCTTGAGATATTTGGCACAAAACAAAATGGCATAAACGGAAATAATATAGAATTACTTGAAGAAATGACCAGACTATGGTTTATGTTTTCATTAGTATGGTCAGTTTGCTCGAGCGTGGATGAAGAAAGTCGTTTGAAACTTGATAGCTTTATTCGTGAAATAGAAAGTTGTTTTCCCATTAAAGACACTGTCTATGATTACTTTGTTGATCCACATGAAAGAACCTTCTTGCCGTGGGACAGCAAACTGTCCGGGACATGGAAATATGATGAAGAGTAAGAAAAAGTAATATACATTTTTCTGTTAATTTTTAAAGTTTATTCTAGGTTACCATTTTACAAAATAATAATACCAACAGGAGACACCGTAAGATATGAGTATGTTGTCTCAAAACTTCTTTCTGAAGAGTATCCAGTTATGCTGGTTGGAAATGTTGGCACAGGAAAAACATTAACAGCTGTGAGTGTCATGGATTCCTGTGATAAGAATAAATTTTGCATACTTTGCGTTAATATGTCAGCGCAAACTACTTCAGCTGGACTTCAAGAATCGATTGAAAATCGGACAGAAAAACGAACGAAAACACAGTTTGTACCTATTGGGGGGAAAAGGATGATATGCTTTATGGACGATTTTAATATGCCTGCAAAAGATACATATGGGTCACAACCGCCATTAGAGCTTATAAGGCAATGGATAGATTACAAATATTGGTTTAATCGCAAAACGCAACAAAAAATTTTTGTTCAAAACACATTACTAATGGCTGCTATGGGTCCGCCGGGAGGTGGAAGGCAATCAATTTCAACTCGTACGCAAAGTCGATTCGTCTTATTAAACTTAACATTTCCTTCACAGGAAACAATTGTTCGAATATTTGGTACTATGCTTAGTCACAAGCTTGAATCTTTCTGTAGTGATATTCGTGAAATTTGGTTACCTATTACCCTATGCACTATTAATTTATACACATCTGTAATTGGAAAAATGTTACCGACGCCAAATAAATCGCACTACCTATTTAATCTTCGAGATATTTCTAAGGTCTTTCAAGGTCTTCTGAGAAGTTCACATGAACTTCAAACAAAAAAAAACTTATTCTTACGGTTGTGGATTCACGAGTGCTTCAGAGTATTTTGCGACCGTTTGGTTGATGATGCAGATCAGCTCTGGTTTCTAAACAATGTAAATGACACATTAGGAAAATACTTTGAAGTTACATTTCATGGTTTATGTCCATCTAAAATGCCCCCTATGTTTGGTGACTTTATACATCCTCAAGGTTTCTATGAAGACCTACAAATAGATTCTTTAAGAAATTATATGAAAAATCAGCTAGAGGAGTATAATAATTTTCCAGGAATGACACGTATGAATCTAGTATTTTTTAAGGAAGCTATTGAGCATATAGTTCGGATACTAAGAGTCATTTCTCAGCCCAGGGGTCATATTCTAAATATGGGTATTGGTGGGTCTGGGCGTCAAGTGCTATCAAAATTAGCTGCATTTATTTTAGAAATGAGCATCTATCAAATCGAAGTAACAAAAAAATATAAAACGGGTGATTTAAGAGAAGACCTTAAAAATTTATACAAAGTTACAGGAATTAAGCAAAGAAACACTGTTTTTATATTTAGTAGTGAACAAATAGCAGAACTAGCTTTTTTAGAAATAATAAATAATATGTTAAGCACAGGAGAAATTAATCTTTTTAAGTCGGATGAATTCGATGAACTCAAAACCGAACTTGAACGATCGGCTAAGAGGGCAGGAATACCATTAACAACCGAAGCATTATATTCGTTTTTTATGCTGAATGTTCGCGATTTTATGCATTTAGCACTTTGCTTTAACCCAATTGGAGAACATTTTCGCAGTTACATACGGCAATATCCAGCTTTATTAAGTTCAACAACTCCAAATTGGTTAAGACTTTGGCCTCAAGAAGCCCTATTAGAAGTTGCTTCCCATTTCTTACTTGGATTTCAACTTAATGTAGTAGTACCTGGAAAAGAGGACGAGCAGCACAGAGATAGTTTGGTTATGACAACAGAAAGTATCCTTCAAAGAGATATTGCTCTTGCATGTTCAATTATTCACTCTAGTGTCGCAAAAATGTCTGACCTCATGTTTTTGGAAGTAAAACGTTTTAATTATGTCACTTCGCCAAATTATTTACAACTTGTTAGTGGTTTCAAGGATCTGTTAGAAAAAAAGAGGATGGAAGTATTAACTGCTTCCAACAGATTACGAAATGGACTTTCAAAAATTGCTGAGACACAGGAAAAGGTTACTTTGATGTCCGAAGAGTTAAAAATAAGCTCGGAACAAGTTAAAATCCTTGCCAGGGAATGCGAAGAGTTTATAACTATGATCGAAATTCAAAAATCTGAGGCAACCGAGCAAAAAGAAAAGGTTGATGCAGAAGCCGTTATTATAAAACGTGAAGAAATAATTTGCCTTGAGTTAGCTGCAACAGCTCGAGCAGACCTTGAGGTAGTAATGCCCATGATAGACGCTGCCGTAAAAGCGCTAGATGCTTTGAATAAAAAAGATATTTCTGAAGTAAAATCATATGGGCGACCACCTATGAAAATCGAAAAAGTTATGGAAGCAGTATTAATTTTGCTTGGGAAAGATCCAACTTGGGAGAACGCAAAAAAAGTTTTAAGTGAATCAACATTTTTAAACGATTTGAAAAATTTTGATCGCGATCATATATCTGATAAAACTCTTAAACGAATTGCAATGTATACAAAGAATCCTGAGCTAGAGCCAGATAAAGTAGCAGTTGTGTCACTTGCTTGTAAATCTTTGATGCAATGGATAATGGCAATAGAAAATTATGGAAAAGTTTACCGAATTGTTGCTCCAAAGCAGGAAAAATTAGACAACGCAATGAGATCTTTAGAAGAAAAACAAGCTGCATTAGCTGCAGCAAAAAAAAAACTTGAAGATCTACAAGCTGTCATTGAAGAACTTTATCGTCAACTTAGTGAAAAAACGGAACTGCTGAATGAGTTACGCTCTAAAGAAGAACGCCTCAAAAAACAATTAGAACGTGCAATCATCTTGGTAGAATCATTATCAGGAGAGCGAGAGCGGTGGATAGAGACAGTGGCTCAGTTGGACCTTGCCTTTGAAAAACTTCCTGGTGACTGTTTGCTTTGTACTGCATTTATGTCCTATTTGGGTGCTTTTGATACTAAGTATCGTGAAGAACTGGTTACAAAGTGGTCATCATTAATTGAAGATTTGTTGATACCATGTACTTCAGAGCTAAAAATAACAACTTTTCTGATCGATGCAGTTTCATTACGGGAGTGGATCATTCAAGGTTTGCCAGCTGATGTTTTAAGTACGGAAAACGGAGTTATCGTAACCCACGGAAGTCGCTGGCCTCTTATAATTGATCCACAAATGCAAGCTAATAATTGGATTAAGAACATGGAAGAACGACGTCAGTTAATGATAATCGATTTTGGGATGATAGATTACTTACGACAATTAGAACGAGCTATGAAAGAAGGATTACCAGTCCTATTGCAAAATGTAGGGGAATATTTAGATCAGGCCATTAATCCGGTTCTCCGTAGAAGCTTTACTATTCAAAGTGGTGAAAAGTTACTTAAATTTAATGATAAATACATAAATTATAATGATCAATTTAGATTTTACATAACGACTAAAATTGGAAATCCCCACTATCCCCCTGAAATTGCCTCAAAGACTACAATTGTCAACTTTGCTTTAAAACAAGACGGACTTGAAGCCCAACTTTTAGGCATTATAGTTTGCAAGGAAAAGCCAGCGCTTGAAGAACAAAAAGACGAGTTGGTTATGACAATCGCGCGAAATAAAAGAACTCTCATTGATCTTGATAACGAAATTCTTCGTTTACTTAATGAGAGTCGTGGATCTCTTCTAGACGATGATGAATTGTTTTCAACACTTCAGAAATCACGACAAACCTCAGTGCTAGTTAAGGAGTCTCTGAATATTGCAGAAGTCACTGAAGTGGAAATTGATGCTGCTCGCCAGGAATATAAGCCAGCATCTGAACGAGCTGCAATTCTTTTTTTTGTTTTAATGGATATGTCTAAAATAGACCCAATGTATGTATTTTCATTGGCATCTTACATTTTATTATTCACGCAATCAATAGAACGTAGTCCGCGCAACCAACTTGTTCATGAACGAATTCAAAACATTAATGAATATCATACCTATTCGGTTTACAGAAACACTTGCCGTGGCTTATTTGAGCGGCATAAACTTCTTTTTTCAATACATATGACTGCCAAAATTCTTGCAAATGCTGGAAAACTTGTTGAAGAAGAGTATGATTTTATTTTAAAAGGAGGTATTGTATTAGATAAGCAAGGACAGGCTCCTAACCCAGCACCATGTAAGTTAAAAAAAAATATATAAAATAATAGAAATTATATAGGATCTAAATTATCTAGGGTGGATAAATGAACAAAACTGGGATAATATTACTGAACTCGATAAAGTTGCAGGGTTTCATGGCATAATAGATTCTTTTGAACAAAATTTCAAGGCATGGAATGGTGATGTTTATATATTTGATATTTAATTGGATTATTAATTCTTTTTATTTAACAGGTTGGTATGCCACTACTTTTCCAGAACAAGAGGACCTTGTTGGCGAATGGAATGATAAATTAACAGATTTTCAGAAAATTTGCGTTCTACGGTCATTACGACCAGATCGAATATCATTTTGTATGACTCAATTTATTATTACCAAGCTTGGGCCGCGATATGTTGATCCACCCGTCCTTGATCTCAAAGCTACTTTTGAAGAATCAATATCACAGACTCCACTTATATTTGTCTTATCACCGGGAGTTGATCCTGCCCAATCACTAATAACATTGTCGGAATCTGTTAAAATGGCGCAACGTATGTATTCACTTAGTTTAGGCCAAGGACAAGCACCTGTGGCAACAAAACTAATTATGGACGGCATAAGAGATGGCAACTGGATTTTTTTAGCAAATTGTCATTTATCTTTAAGTTGGATGCCCACTCTTGATAAGATGATTAATACAATGCAATCTATGAAATTGCATAAAAAATTTCGGCTATGGCTAAGCTCAAGCCCTCATCCGGACTTCCCAATATCCATACTACAAACAAGTATTAAAATGACTACAGAACCTCCTCGAGGTATTAAATCAAATATGAAACGATTATATAATAATATAAATGAAGTTAATATGGAAATTTGTAATGATCCGATCAAGTATAAAAAACTACTATTCGCTTTATGTTTTTTTCACACTATTTTACTTGAGCGTAAAAAATTTCTACAACTAGGTTGGAATGTAATTTACAGCTTTAATGATTCCGACTTTGAAGTTTCTGAAATATTATTATTATTATATTTAAACGAATATGAAGAAACTCCGTGGGGTGCGTTAAAGTATCTCATAGCAGGAGTTAATTATGGTGGACACGTTACTGACGACTGGGATCGGCGCCTTTTAATAACCTATATAAACCAATTTTACTGTGACCAAGCTATACAGGCCAGAAAGTTTAGGTAAGACAACTTACAGAAATTAATAATCCATTGGACTTAATTATTTATTATAATTTTAAAACTCAAAGATTGTCATCTCTTACTAATTATTTTATTCCCGACGATGGCGATGTTCAATCGTACCTAGATCAAATTCAAATGTTTCCTAATGTTGATAAGCCTTAAGCCTTTGGACAACATTCCAATGCTATGTCAGCTTCATTAATAGTTGAATCTCGTATGTTGTTTGAGACTCTGCTATCAATGCAGGTACAGACTTCAGGAGCAGGTGGCAGTGAAAATACTGAAAAGAAAGTTTCTGACCTAGCAAAGGAAATATTACTAGGTACACCAGATGAGATTAATTATGAACAGACCGCGAAAATAATAGGCATTAATCGGACACCATTGGAAGTTGTATTGCTCCAAGAAATCGAGCGCTACAACAAACTTATTGTTGAAATGACTTCTCATTTACGTGACTTACGTCGTGGTATACAAGGATTGGTGGTAATGAGCTCGGACTTAGAGGATATTTTTATGGCTGTTTCTGAGGGCCGAGTACCATTACAATGGCTTAAAGGTAAATATACAGTTTAGGAGGAACAAACATAAAAATAATATATGTTTTTTTAGCCTATAATTCTCTTAAACCATTAGCTGCATGGGCCCGTGATTTAAGCCTTAGAGTTGCACATTTCAATTCGTGGGCAAAAACACTTCGATCCCCGACTTTATTTTGGCTAGCGGCCTATACCTTCCCTACAGGATTTGTTACTGCAGTATTGCAAACTTCTGCTCGAAACACGAATACTCCTATAGATGAATTATCCTGGGAGTTTTATGTTTTTGTAGAAGAAGACGCAGCCGCAGGTCGAATAATACGAGAAGGAGGTGGAGTCTACATAAGAAGTCTGTTTTTAGAGGGCGCCGGGTGGTTGCGTAAGAATCAATGCCTTCAAGATCCACTTCCAATGGAGCTTATTTGCCCGTTACCGGTTATACACTTTAAGCCTGTAGAAAATCTTAAAAAGCGCTCTCGGGGTGTTTACCAGTGCCCAGCATATTATTACCCTATCCGTTCAAATTCATTTGTCATTGCTGTTGATTTGAAATCAGGCAGTGAGAAATCTGAGCATTGGATAAAACGAAGTACTGCAATTTTGCTAAGCTTAACCAATCATTAATAAATGAAACATTTTTAAATTAAATAATTTTTTTACTTTTTATAATCACTTTATTGGGGGTGTTGGTGTTGCGCTGCTTACAATTTGTACTTATCTTCTTAACTATTTATAGATGTTTACGAAGTTCCTTGCGAAAATTCTCGGTGGCTCAGAGAATTTTCAACTGCGGCTGGTCTTGGAGGCTACTGGGGTTCTTCCTTCCGGATAGGCTTGGCGACTACAGGCATTCTAAACTCCGGATGCTCTCGGAGTCTTCAGGGATTCTCAGCTAGATAGGGACTCAAAGCCAGGTTCCAGCATGCAAGTTATTCATCCCGTAAACATAGCATTCCACCCCAATTTATAAACAAATTTAAAATTCCAATCTCGCCGACATTTCTTTTGTCTCTGTTTTTGTCATTGCCTTTGCCAACGCCTAGCCACCCGCTAAAATAAATAACCCAAATGTAAAGTAAACATAGCTTCCGCTCGGAGACCAAACCATAGTGAACGTATTGCGCTTCAATTAAACTGCATCGGTCAGCATAATTTAATTTCACAATGCAGTGGAATAATTTTAGCATAAAGCTTTTGTTCTAAATGTTCACGCCAGAAGGGCGTTTATTATCCGGAGGCAGTGTGATCCCGTACACTCGCTCTCTCTCTCCCTCTTCCACTGCACTTTCGCGCATAGAGCTGCTAATCCGTTCTCCCCAAGCTAGCTTTAAGACTTCTTGCATTTAGTACGATCACCCAAATAAAGACGCACGTCGCGTAATACCCCGAAAGTTCTTCCGTGTTTTTCTTATCGAGTGCATTTCAGAATAAAGCCACCCCCCTACGAACATTTGGTCCAACAGAGCAGGATAATTATATCTCCAGCAGTGGCTTTAACACCGCACAAGATAAGTAAACATTTTACTTTGCTGCCGGTCATTTTTATGATTTTTGTCTAAATTCGAGTCCGATTGATCCGACACTACGACAGCTTCCAAGTCGCAATTAATTTATATTAGTTTTTCGCGAATTCAACATTTAAAAAGTGTATGTTTAAATATATGCCATAAGCCACAGTGAAACTTCCAAATTCGAATTTCTTTTCGTTCGCTGTGATCCGCTTGCATTTATTTCCACTTCCTACACCTACGTACATACATATGTCCAATACATACAGTATATCCCCTCAAAATTTGATCCAAATCGGTCAAGTAGTTTCGGAGGAGTTTTCTTACAAAAAGTGTGACAGCAGAATTTTATATATAAGATTTAAAATTCCAATCTCGCCGACATTTCTTTTGTCTTTGTTTTTGTCATTGCCTTTGGCAACGCCTAGCTACCCGCTAAAATAAATAACCCAAATGTAAAGTAAACATAGCTTCCGCTCGGAGACCAAACCATGGTCTGGAAAATCGGGAGAGTTTTCCCGAAGAAAATATGTTAAAATTGAGACTGGCGGCTAGCAGCCTAACTGGGGAATTTCCACTGCGAGGGGCGAAGAAGAAGACAAGATCGACGTTCGTTTCCAAGTTTTATTGCGCGGGCGCATCCAGCAGCTTCGACATCAGTTTTTCGACTCTTTTCCGAGCAGCATCCAAACATTGTGATGCGACGAAGGGCGAAAGCTTATCAGGTTGATCTCAACTACTCAAATCTGCATGAGCGCACTGATAAGCTTTTTACATTTCATTGTTTACATTTGATTTGTTTACATTTCATACCGAATTCATATTTAACAATACTAAGCTTATATATAACTTATTTAAAAATGAAAACTTAAACTACTGCTCCAACATTTCGGCCTCGTTAAAGGCCTCCGGCTCTTTGATCTCCTCGACAGGAGCAGTGTGCACTGGCAACAATGCCAGCTGGTGGATGGCGCGCTTGATGACGCCTCCTGACGTCCGTACTTCGGCCACACGCACTCTACCGTCCTCGCCTGCTGTTGTTGCCACCACGCGGCCTGTTATCCAACGCTGCGGGGGTACGTTGTCCTCGTGGACGATTACTATGCAACCGACCTCCAGATCGCGGCATCCGACGATCCACTTGTTGCGCTGCTGCAGGCTGGCGATGTAGTCCTTGGACCAGCCGTCCCAAAACTGCTGCTTGAGAGCGGACAGCATTCGCCACCGCTTCAAATACGCGCAACTGGCCTTGCTGCAGACTTCTCCTATGACGGATTCTTGCGGCAGCGTGATCAGAGGCTGCCCTATAAGTAGGTGTCCTGGTGTGAGGGCCTCTCTATCGTTGGGATCGTTGCCTGACGACGCGATTGGACGCGAATTGAGCAGCGCCTCTACCTCGACCAGGTGGGTGCTCAACTCGTCCGTTGTGAGCTTGGCGTTGCCGACTCCTCGCAGAAACCGGTGTTTGGCGGACTTGACGGCTGCCTCCCAAAGTCCTCCGAAGTGTAGTGACCTCGGCGGTATGAAACACCACTCGACGCCTCTCTGAGCCGCGTATCCTTTCAGCTCGTCCCTACTGCGGTGAAACGCTTTGCTCAGCTCCTTCAATACGTTGCACGATACTACGAAGTTCGTGGCGTTGTCGCTGTACATCTTCTCCGGCAGCCCTCTCCTCCCGACGAACCTTTTAAAGACGGAAAGAAGCTGTCAGTGGATGAGTCGACAACAAGTTCAAGGTGAACAGCCTTTGACGAAAAGCACACAAAAACGGCCAGATAAGTTTTGATTGGAGGTCTACCGCGGATCTTTAAGGACACATAAAATGGACCACAAAAATCTACTCCGCAAACTAGAAAAGGGCGCTCCATTCGGACCCTATCGGCTGGCAATTGCCCATTATCTGGCTCATCAGCACTGGTTTATACCGGAAACAGTGAACGCAGCTACGGACAATTTTCGTACCGGCTTCTCGCGCATTGATCAGCCACATCTGTTGCCTCAAAAGTGAAACCATCACCTTGACACCGGCATGGTAATGAGTTTGATGCAGGTTGCGAAGAAATAGCGAAACAAATTCTGACTTTGAGGATAGTAATATAGGAAATTTGGCATAATACGGAATGTGTGCATTTAGCAATCTCCCCCCAACTCGGATTAAGTTGAACTTCACACCTTCTAAATCGCTGGTGTATACAAAAGGATTTAAACGTTGTAGATGTGGGCTTAAAATTTTAGACTTTTCCAACTTGACGTATTCTGAACTGAACTCCGCCTTTTGAACTATTTTGACCATCCTAAGAAACGACAACTTCAGTTCGTTAGCCGAAACGACGACCTCGCGTTGACGCTTCTTCCCTTGAATAAATCGATTTACGTAGGCCATGACCCGTAGGAGCTTACTAAATGATGAACATCTTCCAACAAGCTCAATAAAGACATTCGGTGTGTTTGTTGTGACGGAACATATGCCACGCTTTTTTTGTTCTCAGACAACTGTAACTCCGTTGAAACTTCAATCTGATAGGATCGAGGCCACTCGCTTGGACTTCGGAGTAAGAAATCCGGTCCATTTTCCCATAGAGTACACCTCAAATCAACCGGATTCTCTTCCGTGGGCACATGACGCCAAACTACATTCTCTGTGAGTTCTTGGATTTCAGAAACTCTATTTGCGACAAATGTTGCTAGAGTGGATGGATCCCGCTTTAACCAGTATAAAGTGACTTATGAGTCCAATTTGTTAGGCAAAGGAGATACTTGAGACCAAAGTTTGCGCTGCACAGAGCTCGAGCCTTGGAATTGACTTTGTTTTAAGTGGGGACACTCTAGACTTTGCAGTTAGCAATCTTGATAAACTATTTGTCCCAGCCACGGTACGAATATAAATGCAACAGCCGTAGGCGTGGCTCGATGCATCAGCAAATCCGTGGATTTTAACAGTGTCATAGCCAGACAGACAGATATATCGAGGAATGGAGATCTTGTCAATTGCTAGTAAATTCTGCTTAAATTCGTTCCAACTGGTGTGCAAGTTCATGGGAACCGATTCGCTCCAATCTAATTTCTGTCGCCACAGTTCCTGAATCAAGATTTTTGCTCGTGTAATCAATGGACATAATAATCCCAAAGGGTCAAACAAACGAGCTGTGACGGACAAAATGTTGCGTTTAGTTGGTGGTAAGGACTGAACCGAATCCTCCAAGCTATAATGAAACACATCATTCTGAGGATTCCATCTCATCCCAAGCGTTTTAACGGACTCAGAAGTGTTAAATATAAGAGATTTTTCTGATCCCTGGTTGCTCATCAAACTTGGGTGATTTGTTGCCCATTTGGCTAGATGAAAACCCCCTTACTCCAAAACCTTCGTCACTTCTCTGCGAATTAACTCCAACTCTTTGATACTGTTCGCTCCTGTGAGCATATCGTCGACATAGAAGTCGCTTGAAATCACCTCTGATGCAACAGGATGTGATTCAGCGTAGATTTTTGATAGCTCAAAAAGGCAGCGGATGGCCAGAAACGGAGCAGAGGCTGTCCCATAAGTGACAGTGTTGCGGCGATAGGTTTGGAGAACTTGCGTCGAATTTTCCCTCCAAACTATAAGTTGGAAATCTCTATTTTCATTTGCAATGTTAACTTGCCTATACATCTTTGTGCAAACGAAATCTTGCCAGAATAGCCTAAAGCTCCCTCTGAATAGTTGCACCCACCATTAATGTCTCATTTAATGAGATCGAGGTTGACGTTTTACTTGAAGCGTCAAAAACAACTCGCAACTTTGTGGTGCTACTATCAGGTCTCAGGACACATTGATGTGGAATGTAATAGTGTTTCTCTGGAGGAGGTGTTGGAAGCAGTGACATGTGCCCAAGGTTAAGAAACTCTCTCATAAACTCCTGATACATGTCATGTAACTCGCGATTATTTGCAAGCTTGCGTTCCAATGAAAGAAATCTGCGCTTTGTCGTTTCGAAGGATAAGCCTAAGACACTTGGATCTTTTTTAAATGGCAACTTCACCTCAAAACGACCAGACGAAGCCTGTGTACGGTTTGCTCAAAGTGCTGTTCGCAAGCAATTTGTTCAGCTGTATAAACAGCCTTCGATCTCTCAGGAACGTGTTCCAATTCCCAAAATCGTTCCACCAAAGAGTCGAGAGAACTTACATTTTCATTGCCAAAGACGCTGCATACCTGAGAGTTCTTCGATGCGCGTTGAGTGAACTTTCGCGAAACAATCCACCCTAGTAAAGTTTTCTGAAGTGAAGGATGTTCAGAACCCAAAAGATCGCTCAAAAGATCGAAAAAGGATTCTGCGCCAATCAGTAAATCCACTTTTGCGGGCTTGTGAAAAAGAGGGTCTGCCAGTTCGATGTTAGCCGGAATTTTCCATTGGGCACAATTGACTTCGTGATCCGGTTGATACGATGAAATTGATCTTAACACCCAAAAATCGGTAGCGAAACTATGAGCATTGACGCGAGAATGGACTGACGTGTGGACTTTGTGCCGTACAACCGAGTCGTTCTTCCCTACAGTATGTGGGAGTCGAATCAGGATGGCAACCCCAATATGAGCTATCGCAATTATTTGGCAACAAACCATCATAGCGAAGCCCAGATCCTGGCAAATTGTGTATTTTCGATAAAATATCGCAAAGAATTCCTGTTTGGGATTTTGGACAAGCTACGGTCACATTGAATTTTCATACTTCCGTTCTCTTTTCTGGAAGGCGTGATCGAGTTCAGTTTAACTTTTTGCATCGTCCCTAAATATTAATCCACGTGCATCGTGTCGATCGGAAGAGTGTTTTTCAAGGCAAATATTGCCAATTCATAGCTTAAACTGTGCTTTAAATATAAGTGGTAAGCTTTCTAGTGCGTTCGATCGCCAGTGGCTAAAATATTGATTCCCAATATAGCGTCTGCGGCGTCCCACGTTTTGGAGAAAATTCCTATTGGCCGCATTGCGGTTTGCTTTGTGTCGTCCCACGGCTTGAATCACGTGTAGTGGAATTTTTTCTGTGCTTCTTCGACTGCAGTAAGATCCACATCTGCGTGCAACTGGAGCACCCACCGCGTGCAGCGTAAGGCTGCGCTTGCCCCCTTCCTGCCGCTCAACAGGTGCCGACCTCGGGTCACCTCGCTTTGCTGTCTTGCTCAACCCCTTCGCCGCTACAAGCGAGGAGCGATCGCCGTGCACCCTTTTTTTTTCTTCTTCGGTTCGGCGCACACATACACATGCATTAACGTGCCGCTGCCGCCACACACACACACATAGATTTGCGTTTCTGCGACAACATTGGATTGGTGTGCGTTTATCATCTCACGGATAGGATCCGTGTGCCGTCTTCTTCTTCTTAAGTGCTCCTGTCAAGTAAAGGTTTGCGCGACCCATTTGAGAAGCCACTGGTTGTGACGCCGCATCCGCTGCGCACTTGAAGCAGTCCAACACGAATAATCGTGTCCAAACTTGAGTATCTTTAGAATAGTTTTGCATTTATGTGTTAATTTTGCTTAAGAATATGTACTTATAAACATTTACGATCCTAATTTAGCGTACTTTGTGGATGATCTGAGAATTATATATATGATTTTCCCAACTTAAATTAATACCCACAGCTACTCATCAACAGTCATCAGGCCTGCTGACATCGTTGGAAAGTGCGTAAGTACGGCATAGCCGTAAAAACCCAGTAAGATCTGAACATACACATATAATATATAATATATAATATATAAAGTCAGAGATTCCTAAATAGTGTGTTAAATAGAAACGTAAAGTAAATCGTAACGTAAAGTAAGACGTAAAGTAAAACAAATAGTAATGTAAAACAGATATCAATATCTTCATTCCTATCTTAATTATCTTTATTTTCGTTTGCGGTAAAAAGGACAAAATTACTCAATAAGAAGTTTTCTAACGTAAAGATCTAAATCTTTAGGTTTAAGGATAGGTTTAGAAAATGTATCGGAATACTATCTTTATCTTTGATTATATGGTATCGAATATGAATTCATCTGATGTCTTTTTGGGCACCAAAAGGTATGTAAAGCAGCGGTTGTAAAAAAGGGTGGTGTAGTATGCGCCTATGTAATATTCAGAACATACATACAACCACATAGCAACACTTTGTTACTTTGTTTATGCAACCAATAAGGCCCAAGTCGGACGTAACATGATCGTCCACTTGAAGGCTCCAAAGTATAAATGCATAGTCAGCGTTCTCACGCTGGCCAAACGCTGCTATGTGTACCCACGGCATTCCAACTCCTCCTTTGCCGTCTCTCGACGACAATCTTTATATATCTACATATAAGTTATGTATATAAGCTAAGAACCGATCGTGTATAAAAGCCAAGAGCATTGACGATCCATGATCGGAGTGGAGCGGGACCTTCCCTGCTCCACTTCCAACTTAATAAAATCACTTTCATTGGAGCGGGACCTTGCCTGCTCCAATTAAATAAAACCAAATAATATAAACAGAAACCTAAAGTGTCTTATGTGTCTTATTATATGGCGACCGTGACAGTGTCTTATTATGACATGTGACAAAAGAGCCGAGAAAAAAAAAAGGTGAAAATGTGAAAAAAGAGCCGAAAAAAAAATGAGAAAATGTGAAAAAAAATATTGAGCAGCCAAAACAGAGCGAAAGCAAAAAAAAAAAAAAAAAAAAAAATTGGAGCAACATTGAGTGAACAATTAACAAATATTAAAATAATGAAAAACAAGAAACTTATCGAATCCAAAAGTGTGTAATGCTCAAACTGCAAGCAGTTCGCCTTCGTTAGCCACTTCAGCAGCAGCAGACGAGCGTGGAGGGAGACCGCCCCCTGCGCCTTCGATGGAGCCTCCTCAACCCGGCATCACCGGCCGAGAACATCCGTGTGAGCAGCAGCAGACGAGCGTGGGAGGCAGACCGCCCCCTGCGCCTTCGTTGGAGCCTCCTCAACCCGGCATCACCGGCCGAGAACAACCGTAAGAGCAGCAGCAGACGAGCGTGGGAGGCAGACCGCCCCCTGCGCCTTCGATGGAACCTCCTCATCCCGGCATCGCTGGCCGAGAACATCTGTGAGGCAGATGATAAATAGCCTGTGCGAGGACCAGCACCGGCACCGCCTGAGCCCATAGGCCAGGACATCAGCAGCGGTAATCAACAAGTGCGGGAGGCACTCCGCCACCAGCGCCTACGAGGGAGGATCAGAGGACCAACCGGAGAGAAAAATTGATTTTTTTTTGTTGCCCTGTGTGGCACACCAAAGAATTTTTTTTGTTTCCCTGCGAGGCACACCAATTAATTTTAAAAAACAAATTGTAACATTGAGCGGAACTTTTTCTGCCCGATGAGATGTGTGGCCCGTAAAGCCTCACAAGACACTAGGTAGGATGCTAACTGTTAACGTTAAAGTTAAAAAAAAAAATTCTTATTAATTTCCATGATTTTTCTTTCTCCTATCAATTTATATTTGATTGGTTTATATATGATTTTGCTTTTCACCATGACTAATCCCAACTAGCATGCGGCTAGAGCGTGAAGAATACGACTTCACTGTAGAATACCTAAAGGGAAAAGATAATTTCGTAGCAGACGCACTTTCGCGTACAAATATAAAAGAACTCAAAGACTTACAAAATAAAGGCCTGAAAGTCACTACCAGGCAACAAAGTAGACAGAAATCCTGCGCAGGGAAACAAAGAATAAAAAAGTAGGATTGCCTAGGCAATAACTACTAAAAGCTTCAAAGCCCAACGTCATAAAAAATGACGGATTATGAAAAGTAAGTGACCGTGCATATAAAAAACTATGTTAACTATGTTTAAACATGATAAGAAAATTATTGCAAGATAAGAAGTTAGCGATTTATAGACTAATGGAGTCCTTGACTTAGGTCAATTTTTCCAAAGGCTTGGAAGGCAAGCCGGTATATACAATCTGCACACTCAAATGGCACCGCGGGGAAATATCTTTGTACATGTTGCAATAGATAATTTCAATATAATGGGCAATAAAATATTAAATTTATTGAGAGTAGCTACTCGACCCGGTGACCCAAAAAAGAAGCTTACTGTCTACACTTAAAAATAAAACACATTAAAAGAGGTAATAATGGCATAAACAAAACTTTGGCCAAAGTAAAAAGACACTACTATTGTAACAAAAGTATAAATGTATGTAGATGTCCTAAATGCCTGACGTCGAAAACAACGACGCACCAAAAACAACTATGACCCTAACCGACACACCAACTAAAGCTTTCGACAGAGTAATAGTGGATACAATTGGTCCGCTACCCAAATCTGAGTCTGGCAATAAATATGCAGTCACTTTAATCTGCGACCTAACAAAATATTTAGTTGCCATTCCAATTGCAAATAAAATTGCCAACACTGTCGATAAAGCTGTCGTAGGCTGCAGCGCTGCGACGCTTATATGCATATACATATAAGTAAGCGACGGCGAAGGGTCGCTGAGATAGGGGGAGCTATTATGTTCACGTATGTCGCGCATATATGAAATGCGGACTCAGCACTTGGATAGCCCATTGCAAGGGTCTTTGACTTATAAATTAAGTGCATTAATATATTTGTATTTATTGTATTTATTTATGCATAACACTGAGTACAGTGTGCATTCGCTATGTGAACATACTACATCTCCCTCCTTTTGAAAAATAACGTAATCTAATGGAGTTATTTTCTAATTATTATATATTTTTTGTATTTATTTGTTATTATTTAATAGTATTTTAAGTTAAATTTTAGGTTCTAGAGTATATTTATTTTTTTTTTGTTTTCTTTTTTTTGTATTTATATTATTATTATTATTTTTTATTTATTTATTATTTTTTGTGTTCTTATTTTTGTTTTGTTTTTTTTTTTCGAATGAAAATTAATTGATTTAGTAATAAAAAATATACGGGGCGTTCCACGCAAAATTTGCCACCAAAATTTTTTTTCCTTCTTATATTTTTTTTTCGGTTTATTACTTGAAAATATTCGATACGTATTTTTTTATTTCAATCTGATACTTGCAATTTTGGAGAAATAATTTTCTAAAGTTTCCCGTTTTTAAAAAAGATACTTTTTTCAACTGCATATACTGAGAAAACTAATGAAAATACAACAATTTGTCCAAGACATGAAACGTGCGCCCTTTCCTTAGCTTTCCAATAAGTTAAACTAAAAAAAAACAAAATTTTTTTTTAATGAAAAAAAATTAAAATTTAACACAAAATTAAAAAAAAATCAAATTTGGACATAATTTTTTTTTAATTTTTTATTTTTAAAAGGTGGCCTTAAGGCTTGTTTAAATCCTGCGAAAATTTCAGAGTGGAGAAATGAATACTTTGGGAGTAGTGAATTTTTGAATCACCGCTGACGTGGTTGAAGCGTACCGCGAGCGCGAATTGCGCATTTTTTCCCATTATTTACCATTAATTTTAACTGATTTCGTATCTTTTTTAAGGCTCGACCACTTTGTTACTTTGTTTATGCAACCAATAAGGCCCAAGTCGGACGTAACATGATCGTCCACTTGAAGGCTCCAAAGTATAAATGCATAGTCAGCGTTCTCACGCTGGCCAAACGCTGCTATGTGTACCCAAGGCATTCCAACTCCTCCTTTGCCGTCTCTCGACGACAATCTTTATATACCTACATATAAGTTATGTATATAAGCGTCGCAGCGCTCCAGCCTACGCCGGCACCGCTGCTTCCCCGAATTAAGCTAAGAACCGATCGTGTATAAAAGCCAAGAGCATTGACGATCCATGATCGGAGTGGAGCGGGACCTTCCCTGCTCCACTTCCAACTTAATAAAATCACTTTCATTGGAGCGGGACCTTGCCTGCTCCAATTAAATAAAACCAAATAATATAAACAGAAACCTAAAGTGTCTTATGTGTCTTTTTATAGTGGAGTCCGAATGGATTTCACAGGTAGGGTGGGTATAGAAAGAGGCCAATAACATCTGGTCCTCATCTTCAATAGGTACACTTCCTTGTCTGATTCTTAATCGTTTGGTTATCGTATTGCAGATATCGTATCTCTGTCTACAGTATTGTATCTGTGACACTCTTGTTCATCTTAACACAAAACCCACGCCCATTTTCCCTGAGCATGCCGGTCAAAAAAGTAGACAGAGTGTGTTGAGGTGGACAACGCTCATTGAGTGTGTTCGTTACAGTTTATTATTATTATTACAAAGGCCTTGTTGCACTGCGACCAGATGTTAGGTCTTTTGTGCCGGCCTGTAGGATTAGGGTAAAGCCCCTATACCTAGGCTTCTAATAAAAGAAAGCACTTTGGTAGGGTCAATTTGTTCCCAAATCCTGTAGGGGGGAATAAGTTCACCTCCTAGATGTTGAAGTCGACGTCTGATTAGCGAGGGGCACTCACATAGGATGTGTTCCGATGTTTCTTGCTCCATCTCGCAGAATCTGCATGTGTCGATTTCTGAAAGTTTTAATTTCTTAAGGTGATACCTAAGGTTGCAGTGACCCGTTAGGTAGCCCGTTAGAGTTCGAATTTCGCTCTTTGGTAGGTTGATGATGCGTTTTGATCGCGTCATCTGGGGGACGAGAAATTTTTTGGCTTGTCTTAGCCCTGCACTGTCGGTCCAGTGACGGTTGATCTCCGACTCCTCCCATTTCCTGAGCAGTTCTCTTTTGTGTCCTCTCGATAGTCCACAGAACGGCTCAGGGCCGATAAAAGGTGTCATCGCCCCGCGTTTGGCTAGGGTGTCTGCCACCTCGTTTCCCGTATGGCCTTCATGCCCTGGTTAGGGTGTTTTTGGAGGCAAGGGCATTTAGTTGTTGGAAACAGGTTTCTACAAGTCCGGACGAGATCGTAAAGGAACTCAGCGCTATGAGCACTGCCTGACTGTCTGAGAAGATGTAAATCCGTGCGCCTTGCATTTTCCTGCGAAGGCATTCTCGTGCACAGATTTCTATGGCGTGTATCTCTGCTTGGAAAATGGTGGGCGATTTTCCCATGGCTATGGATTTGTTGAACCTTGGTCCGAAAATACCAGCCCCAGTATCGCCGTTTTCTAGTTTTGACCCATCAGTGTACCATGTTTGTGATCCACTGGGTAGAGATATTGATTTTGTTTTCCATTCATTCCTAGTGTATAGGGCTACAGAGAAGTTTCTGTGGAGAACAAGTCTTGGTTTCTGATCGTCAGTTACCTAAGATGCCCGGTAAGATCACCACTTTTGATATTGGTGATGTTTTGAAGGCGAAGTGCCCCCAGGCAGGCCTCCTTTTTCAATGTAATTGGTAAAGGGGGTATGCCAGTTATGACTCCTAGTGCTGCAGTGGGGCACGTCCGGATGGCTCCAGTGATGCCTATGCAGACCAGTCGTTGTAATTTGGTAAGTGCAGCCGCAGCTGTCCTCTGGGTAGATTTCGTCCACCAAGCAAGAGATGCATAGGTTAAGATCGGTTTTACCACAGTGTTAAAAGACCAGTAGATCATTTTGGGACTTAGGCCCCATGTTCTGCCGTAGAGCCTGTTACACGCAAAGTGTGCTCGAATGGCTTTGTTTATGGTCTTTTCCAGGTGTGCATTCCAGTTGAGCTTGGAGTCAAGCGTGACTCCTAAGTAGTTTGCCTCAACCGAGAAGTCAATGATAGACCCATTTAGGGATGGTCTTCTTAGGGAGAGAGACCTTTCCTAGTAAATGGGACTATAACAGTTTTTGATGGGTTTATGGACAGTCCTTTGTCCTGGCACCATCTGTTGGCTATATCTAGGGCTTGCTGCATGCGGTCCGAGATGGTTTGCTCATGCCAGCCCACTATATAGATGACTAGATCATCAGCGTAGCCTTGAGTGGGGAAACCTAAATTGTTGAGCTCATAAAGTAACTCGTCAATGACCAGAGTCCACAGGAGGGGAGAGAGTATTCCCCCTTGAGGGCACCCCCTTGTGGCTGTGATTGAGGTCATAGTTCCTCCAAGGTCTACAGTTATGATTCTGGATTTAAGCATTTCCAGAATCCACCTGGTGATAGGTGTGGAGACATTCTTGCGTACAAGAGAGGCACGTATAGCCTCATATGACGTGTTGTCGAAAGCTCCTGAGATGTCTAAGAAGGCACCTAGTGCTATCTGTTGAGCGCCAATGGCCTTTTCAATGGTTGTTGTAAGGCAAATGTATGGCGGTCTCAGTTGATTTACCAGCTTGATACGCATATTGGTACTTGTTTAGGGGATGTTGCTTGAGATTTACCTCCCTGATGTGCTGGTCGATTATCTTTTCCATAGTTTTGAGGAAGAAGGAGCTAAGGCTAATCGGTCTATATGATTTAGGCAATTGGGAGTCTTTCTTCCCTGCCTTTGGGATAAACACAACTTTTGCTTGGTATGTGTCCAAGCATGAGACTGGCTCGAAATAGACGGACCAGGGGGAGTGCGATTAGATGCAGTCCCCGCTGCAACAAGCATGGATAGATCCCATCTGGTCGGGGTGATTTGTATGGGCTGAAATTTTGTAGTGCCCATTTTACGCTATTTTGATGAAACAGTCTATAGGGCATGTTTCCAATATGTTCTGAGCGATAGGGGGGTTCCCCTCTCTCAGCCCCATTAGAGTCTGCCACCATAGTCACGTGCGGGTGCGGGCATTCTCCAGTCTCAGAGAGGTAGGTTGGTGCCTCACGCTCTGAGATGGGTTGCTCCACAGCCACGCACCCAGGGAAGTGAGTAGCCAGGAGTAGACAGCTCGTCTCCTCTGGGTTGTTTGTGTGTGTTCCATCCGGCTTTTTCAGCGTGCAGGTGCCGTTTGAGTGGTCTTTGGAGAGGGCTTTTTGTAGCCTAACAGCTTCCGGGAGATATGAGATCTGCCCGCAGTGTTGACGCCACGTAGCCCGTTTTGACTTTCTCAGCTCTTTGTTGTAGAGCGTTAAAGCAGAAGTGTAGGAGTCCCATGAGGCCCTCCCACTCCTCGCTTTATTGAAGAGCCTGCGCGCAGCCTTTTGAGATCGCCAAGGCTTTTGTTCCACCAGGGAACAGTCCTTTCCGGTCTTGCGTACCTTTTGGTCGCGCTGGCGTGATATGCTAGTTCAACATTTCTGTGAAGCACAGTAGCTTCACGCTCTAACTCGTCTATGGATGTTATTGGACGGGTTGAGCAGTCTCTGGTTTGCTCAAGTTCAAAGCAGAAGAGATCCCAGTTGGTTTTCCTGGGATTTCTGGTGACTAGGTCACATTGCAAGGCACATCCTATGTCAAATCTAATGTGTTGGTGATTTGACATAGTGATCTCATTTGCAACGTGCCAGTTTGAGACAACGGACAACATATTAGTACTGCAGAGAGTCAGGTCAAGGACTTCCTCTCTAATGGCATTAATAAATGTGGGTTCGCTACCCTGGTTTAGTAATCCTATGTTATTACTAATAATGTATTCAAGAAGGTACTCACCCCTCTTGTTGATGTCACTGCTCCCCCAGACCGTATGGTGAGCATTGGCATCACAGGCGATAATCCATCTGAGCCGGTTTCTCTGGCAGTGCTCAATCAGGGCACAAGTAGCCGCCGTAGGCACCTCCTCTGAGTCGCCGGGTAGATAGGCGGAGGCCAACACTGCCTCCTGCTCGCCGTGGGCGGTGGGTATTTTGACCCAAACCGCCCCCAGGTCCTCAGTTATGAACTGTGAGAGGGGAACAAATGTTAGGTTTTTGTTTATTAACAACGCCGATCTAGGGCGAGGTTGGTTATTTGCATACAGCAACTTACCGGATGGGGTGCTAAGCCCCAGGACACGTCCTGCATTTATCCAGGGCTCCTGGATGAACGCAATGTCCATTGTAGCCGAACCTCTCGCAAAGTACGTCTGATGCGGCCTTTGCGTGGTGGAGGGTTCGCTTGGAGACATCGGAGGTGTCTCCTGGTGTTGGGGGGAGGGGGAGAGGCGGGGAGGACATTAGTCCGCCCTCTTGCGGCCCCTGGCCGCTATCTTCCGGCCGCGGTTGGTGCCTAGAAGTGCCTCCTCTTCCTGGGTGCGCCTCGCACTCTTGGGAACGCGCCCGGTGCCTCGTGTGGTGCGCCCGGTTCCGCGCGTGATACGCCCATGGAGTGGGGGGCGCAGGAATTTCCGCAGTACTGCGGGCTCCTGGGCCATCGCGGTGCCCTGTGGTGTCGCAGCAGCCATAGCAGGGGCACTGGCAGTAGAGCAGGTGGGCTTCTCCGCTGCGGGAGCGGGAGCCACTGCCTGTCTTTTTGCCTGCGTGTCGGCCTTAGGCTTAAGGGTAGCCTTGCAAAATGCAAAGTTTAGGCTATGCACTAGCTCTTTCAGCCGATTGGCCGAGGCTGGGTCCAGCGCGATTGTTATCACCGCCGTGTTCTGCCTAGATTCTCGGTGGAAGACGCGCCAGTCTCCCACGCTTAGGCCACTGTTTTAGCCTTCAATCAGGTCCAGAACCTCTGACGTTTTCATATCCGCATTAGGGAGCGGAAAGTAGCCGATGTAGACAGCGGCACGTGGAGCCTCTGTCTCGGGGACTACTTTTATGTGGGCGTCCTTCCACAACCGGAGCTTGGGCACTTCGGTGCTCAGCCACTCGGCTGTCTTTGCTTCACCACATGTTATGGCCATCCAGCCTGGTCGGAAGGTGCAGCCCGAAAACAGCGGCTTCATCACCCTCGACAGAATGGCGGATTGCACCGTCTTCAGCTGCTCCGTCGTGAGCAGACTTTTCGGGTAGTCCTCAGGGGTATTGCCATCTTCACAGAGCTGGCTCGTCCCTGTAAGAGGCCATGACACCGACTTGGGTCGACTGCTCCAGTGCTGCCTGCCTAGCCACGGCAGCGGATGTGGAGGCTACTGGAGCCTCCGTGGCAAGCTGCACTGTTGCAGGACCCTTCGTCAAGGCACTAGGTGCCGCGGTTTTCGTCATGGGCCTCTTATTCGACACTCCTTCTGGGGTCGTGTTGGCCGATCTACCTCTTTTTATTGGTCCCGCCACTCTTGCTAGGCACTGCCCTAGGAGGGTCCATAGGCTTCTGGGCGAGCCTTTGGCCTCCTCTAAGGGTATGCCGTTCGCAAGGTGTCTGCGCAACCTTTTTCGTGCGGCGCCCGATAGAGCGATCCGCTTTATTTTATCAACCTTGGGAGAGGCGAGAAGGGCTTCTTCCTCTTCCTTGCTGATGTTGTCGGTGCCAGAGCCTTGTGAACAGACGTCCATGGCTTCTTCGGGCACCCGAGTGGGTTCGATATTGATCGATTTGGGGCTGCTAGAGCACCCTGTTTCAGTTTTACTTATATTGGTCTCCATATATTTGGTCCCACGAGTAGTGAGGAAGGAAGTATCCCCCGGGGCAGAGCCTCATACCCCGGATCGGGCACTTGTACGACCGGAGGTGCCAGGTATCCGGAAGCCACCGTTAAAAGACACACTAACGTAGTGCCATTCATCACAGGGGCACGGTACGGTTACACCGGTGATTACGGGTTTTTTCGAGTTGTCCTCTCTAGATCCGCCATATTTAGTCTAGAGCAGGGGCACCTCGAGCAGGGTGTGGTTCTTTACCACGTATGGTCGGTCTTTAGTAGTCGGCATGTGACTGCCAACTACCACTAGCTGAGTCGGATCAACGTAGCGGCAGGCGCACACGCTTCACTGACACAGCCTTAGCCCCCCGTTCGTTACAGTTACAATTGGCGCCCAACTTTAAGGCCAGCCCGATGCCTGATTAGGCATCTGTCGTTTGACAGCCGAGCTTCCCGTTAATAAACAATCCATCCACTGTTAGTTTCAGTCAGGTGTTTCAAATTCCATCCTGGAATTTATGGTCTCCGGAGAGGTTCGGAGCCATACCGGAGGATTTGTTATGCTTTTATATGTTTTTTCTATCAGTTCGGTAATAATCGAACATTATAGTAAAAAAACATTCCAATTTGAGTAATTGATTCTTAGGATTTATATTTCTGATTTAAGGTCGGTTTCTATACCAGATTTCAGTATTCAAACATTACCTTCTTATCATTTTAAATTGAGACTTCTCTAGCTGGATAGATTCGGCTAGTTACTCTTCTAAAGGTTTCATAAATAAATTTATTTATTTTACAACTCTGTATTCACTTACCGTATATGTACCGTACCTATTGAACTATACAACCTACTGCTTTACTACCCTGGGTAAGACCCGTATTTACCTTTTTGTCGCTTACCTTTGATCGTTGGATCTCACAGTTTCTCTTATCTTTGATCGTTGGATCTCACAGTTTCTCTTATCTTTGATCGTTGGATCTCACAGTTTCTCTTACCTTTGATCGTTGGATCTCACAGTTTCTTGCCTACCTTTGATCGTTTGATCTTATCGCTTATCTTTCTTGTTCTAAAAACGAACGATTGTCTTTATATAATACACACTAGTGTGTACTTTTAAACACAAAAAATGATGATGCGTAGTAATGAAAATTTAGTTGACTTAGATACTGAAGTATCGGTAATATGCACCATCTGCAACGGGCCAGTATGCAATCTGGATCTGGATGGAGTTAGGATCTCATTTGGCTCTTTCCACTAAATCTCAGGGTAACAAGATGGTAACTCGTTCAGCTTCTCGAAATACAGCAAAACAGAACGGGAAGTCTGATCAAAATTCCCAAAAGGAAATTCGTAGCGGGGATAACTCAGATTCCAGAGTCATTACAGAAGACCGTGTTGAACAAATAGTTCAGAGTTCAATGCAGTCATTTCAGGCAAGCATGCTACAATCAGTGACAGAACAAATTACTATGGCATTCACTCAATTGAATAGGTCCACATTTGCAAATAATGGACAGAGTGAGCTGCAGCAAGACATACTAACTAATTTCGATCGAGACGGTCCCGAGATAAACTCAGAACGAAATAACAGTCAACGTGTTAGGACTTCTTCAGACTTTCGAAGCGATCGAAGTGATCTTTCTTTGGATAGACCTGATAGAATTTCCAATATAATACCTAATTGGCGTATTAAATTCAGCGGGTCAACCAATGACATTGCTATTGAGGATTTTATTTATCGCGTAAATTGTCTCACTTCGCAATGCCTAAACGGAAACTTCGAACTACTTTCCCAGTTCGCTAATTTATTGTTTGCAGGACCGGCCCTGGCATTTTATTGGCGTGTTCATAGATCTTCCGATAACATGAATTGGAATATGTTATGCAGGCGTTTAAAGGAGAGATATCAAGATCAGAGATCTGATCGTGAAATTAAAAGTGCTATGCGTCGCCGCAAACAGGGTAGTACCGAACATTTTGATGACTTTTTTGGATGCAATGCTTTCCATTGTAGATTCCCTTCATGAACCAATGCAGGACAGTGAAATTACTGTAGAAGTTCGTCATAATCTCAAGCCGGAGATCAAACATGAACTATTGCACATAGATACTCCGAACTTAGCATCATTGCGTAGGGAATGCCATCGTCACGAAGAATTCTTTCGTAACACTCGGACAAAGCCAGTCCAACGTCCGAACACCAGCAAGCGTTTTGTTAACGCAATTCTTCACGAAGAGGATTCCGAAGATCCATCTGAAGAAGAACTTGAGGTCGATAACGAAATTTCTGTTGTTAAGTCTTCCGAGAAAATTAAGTGCTGGAACTGTGAAGAATCAGGCCACGGTTACAGAATTGCCTTAAAACTTGCCGTATTTTTTGTTATGGTTGCGGAACACCGGAGGTGTATAAGCCCAACTGCGCAAAATGTAATTCGGCATCGGAAAACTCCCAAGAGGACATTCGTTATGCAAAGAAAACGAATGTCCGCTTTCAACCCATATCATTTACGATTGTCGGAGTATGCAAATCGTAAATTCCAACTTTTTAATGCTAATTCTATTCATTTTGGTAAACTTCGATCATCACGGCGGATTCGCAAATTTTGGATTCGTAAGCGTTCATTCAATCGTTTTACGATCTCATCAATTGTTTACAACAAAAACGATATCCGACCTTTCACAAACATTGACATATTTGGTCAATCGCAGTTAGCTCTCCTGGACAGTGGCGCCAACAAAAGCGTTATAGGTGGTGAGCTAGCAAAACAAATAATATCAGCCAAGCCATTTAATAAATTTAATTCGATGGTACGAACTGCTGATGGCCAAAGGCAATATGTTGCAGGTACCATACAAATTCCCTTGACTTACAACTCAGTTGATAATAACTTTGAATTCTTAATAGTTCCTTTCATAAAGCAAAGCGTGATATGCGGAATGGATTTCTGGTATACGTTTGGAATATCTATTAAGCAAACAGTCTCGATCAACGAGATCAACATTGAACCTGAAGAAGACTCTACTCGCGTACGATTGTCCGAGTCACAAAAATCGAAATTGCAGAAAATAATAGACTTCTTCCCATCGTTCAGAGAATGAGGGTTTAGGTTTAACTAACCTGATAGAACACAATATCGAACATCCAATGCTAAACCAATCAAGCAACGATTTTATCCACTTTCGCCAGCTAAAGAAAACTTTTGTGTTTAGAAATTGATCGCATGATTAAAATGGATGTTATTGAAGAGGCTCCTTCATCGCCTTGGTCTTCTCCAGTTACCTTGCATATCAAACCAGGCAAGGTACGATTTTGTCTCGTTGCAAGAAAATTAAATGCAGTTACTGTAAAGGATGCATATCCAATCCCTATAAAGGATGGACTGCTGAGTCGTCTTCCACCTGTACATTGCATTTCCAAAATTGATCTTAAAGATGCCTTTTGGCAGATTTGTTTGGATCAAGAATCCCGTGCTAAGACTGCTTTCACCGTCCCAAATCGGCCGCTTTATCAATTCAAAAGAATGCCCTTTGGATTGTCAAACGCTCCACAAACCATGTGCCGTTTGATGGACCTGGTGATACCCTATTGTTCGGAGGGGGGTGGCTTTAACCTAGAAGGCACTCGATAAATAAAAACACGGAAGAACTTTTTCGGGGTGTTACGCGACGTGCGTCTTTACTTGTGGAATCGTAAATTAGTACTAACAAGAAGAACCTTAAAACTAACTTGGGGAGAGCGGACTAGGAGCTCGATGCACAAAAGTGCAGTGGAAGAGGGAGAGAGAGAGCGAGTGTACGGGATCACACTGCCTCCGGAAAATAAGCGCCCTTTTGGCGTGAACATTCTCCCCCCCCCCCTTGCGAGGATACGCAGCAAAATTATAAGGAGACCATCGAGGCCCCCTTAGCGAGGATACGCTGTAGGAATATTGGAGGCCTTTGCTCGGGAAAGCGTTGGATACGCTGAGCGCTCATGGACGTGGAGAAGTGTGTGGTGATCCTGGCCACACGACTGGCATCGGTCGTCACTGCGGCAAGATCCAGTGGAATGGTGATGGGCGAGGCAATTGACGCAGTATTTCTTCTCGATGACTGATTGAAGCCGTTTCTCCGCGCTAAGCCGAAGAAAACGGTGGCACTTCCGAAGAGGATGGTTCCCTTGGCAGACTCGGCATGGGTAGGATAAAATACCTCGGGAACGTCTGCATTTCACATCGTCGTATGGAACCCAGTAATTGGAGGAATCGGGAGCGGTAGTCACTCGTGTGGAGAACGAGGAAATCCTTTGGATCGGAGCAGAAGCAGTATCAGGAGCAGTCGGTTCACTGGAGAAGCAGTTGCTTGGATGCAACAAAGTATGATGCCGACCGTGACTCGTGAAGCACTTGTGGGCGCTTGGGCAATTACGAATTTGATGATTGCTTGCAAAGCAATTTAAGCACAACTGCTTTTTTCGGATGTAAGCGGTGCGATCCTCTGTTGTCATCTGAAGGAAGCGTGGACATAAACGCACTGGATGGTTCTCTTTGGAACATACATCGCATCTTTTGGCTATCGGAACGATCCTCGTACTGAAGGATTTCAGTATTCGTGGCGACCCGTCGGAGGGTGTCGGTTCGGACGGATGGAGGCGCAACGTAGTAGGATGTATAAACTCTATGGCCTCCAGAGTTCTATGGCGCTCAGTCAGGAAAGAGTCAAGTGCTAGCCATGTAGGAATGTCGGTCTTGTTCGGGATAGATTGCTCCCATAATGAGAGCGTCAGTTTTGGAAGCTTCGTGGAACACACATACACCAGGAGACAATTCCAATTATCCGTAGGAAGGCCGGACAAATTTAGGGATGTGAGGCAGTTTTGGATCGTATTTTGCAGCTCCTTCAAGGCTGCCGAAGATTCTTGTGCAACTGACTGCATGTTTAACAACTTTTCCAGTTGGCTGTTAACCAGCGCTCGTTTGTTTTCGAAACGCTCAGAAACCATCGTTGGTGAGTGGCGACTTGGAAACTACAGAATGAGCTTCACCACTAGTCTTGGCATTTAGATAGAACAACTTTTCAACAGGGGTCAGCGCAGGATTGTCTATATAGACCGCTGTGAAAAGGTCTCGGAAAGAAAATTTCGGTATCGCACGGAGGAAGCCGACAGCCAGACGGAAAGGAATTTTGGGGCGCAGGGGATTTAACTGGAGCTGCGTTAGAAGAGATCGTATCGATCTGTTCCATGAGCTGGGCGGCACACATTCCGTAAATAAAATAGGCATACTCGTATTTTGCCTTCAGAGTGAGTAAGGTGTCCGCCTCGCCCTCTAAGCCAACTGAAATTAGGTCTGAACAAGCTTCATATTCTTCTTTGACCTTATTCCATAGCTCTCTGACTTGGTCGAGATGGATTTGGCAAGCGTATTTGGATGGACTGGGTGCTGCCGGATTGTAGACTGTGGAATCGAAGTGCCTTAGACGGTCACAGATCGAAATGAATTTATTTAAAATGGAAGAACTCATTCTGGATATTTAAAAAACAAACTGGATTGTCTGTTTATGGATATATATTTGTTTAATTAGTTATATGTGTCGACGCAGGAATTGGAATTTAGGAACCAATCGGAATATAGAAGGAATGAATTTATGAATTTTATTGTGTAGTGGCGGAGATGTACGGAGATGTACGGTCACACTAATGCGGATATGGAAGCGCACTTGAATTTCTAACTGATTTAGTTAGTTGGGATTTTATAAAAAATAATTTTAAAATTATTTTGTGTGCCTGGATTTATTCAGTTGACCGCTGCTGTATTTTCCGCAATACTGTTCTTGAAGATAAGGCGTGCGTGTGAATATGTTTGTGCAATGCACAATGTGCATTCGCCGTTTGCCAATGCAGAATAGCGGAGACAACGAGAGGCGGAAAAAATTGCCAAAAAACCGGAGCTTCGACTTGCAGTCTAATATGTATGTAATTACAATGTATGTAGGTATGTTCGCCTCAGCTCAGGAAAGAGCAAAGAAAAGACAATAAATATATGTTTCTTTCGATTTAGCACTGTACAGGATAGACCAGGGGAGTAAATAAATGAATGTACAAATTAACTCGGCGTTTCTATGCCGTGATTTTGGGGATATAAATATATTTATTCTTTAGAGCAGTGGACTGTATTTGGAGTTTAAAGTTTAGAAATTAATATAAGTATATTTATTTTCAGTTGTGAATTAAATTATTTAAATTATGTGTTAAAAACCCGAAATATTTGTAAGTAGGTATATATTAATTTAATTTTGTTTAAATTGCTTTTGGCGCTCGTAGATCAGTGGAGTGGACTGTATTGTATATCGGAGAGTGTAAATATGTAAATGCAAGCGGAACACAGTGAACGGTTAGAATTTCGGAACTAGAAGTTTCACTGTGGCTTATAGCATACGTACATATATTTAAATTTACACTTGTGGATTTTTGAATGTTTATTTACTATTATATCCAGGATACGAAAATTTATTGCGTAAATTGTTGGTGCCGATTGCAGATAAGTGGACTGTATGTATTGGACATATGTATGCAGTGTCCTCTTTTCAATAAAGTTGTAACACCGGCTTTATGATATTTGTTTATTGTTTATTACTCGTTCCATTTGCTTTTAGTTGTCACTTAATTTACAAAGTATAGTTTAGTTTTATTCTGCGGAAATACACGTCTACTCGAGTCGAGATTCTGGCGGCGACCCCTAGCGAGGAGTTGTCACATTTCAGGCTGCAATCGATTACCCGATATATTTAGTAGATATTTTATAGAGAGGAGTCAGAGACTAATAGGTGAGCCCACTTCGAGTAACTCTGGTCACTCGACCAACATTACCGGATCCCACATTCGGCCTTCCTGACGTTTGATTCGCCCCGAATGGTTTCATAAACTCTGCCACTGTCTTAGTCCTATATGGCCCTTCTCCATGTCCTACTCTTTCAACTTCGTAACGCCCATGACTGTTAATCTTGACTATTTTATATGGCCCTAAGTACTTTCCTTTCAACTTCAGGCCAGTTCCGTACTGTGTTCGCTTTATAGCTACCAAATCATTGACTGCAAACTTCCTCTGCCTTTCTTTTAGAGTCAAATGCCCTTTTATTTTCTTGTTGGATATCCTGAATATTCTCCCTTGCTTTTGCACGCAACTTATCCCTTTCATCGTCCAGTTCGGTAATTAAACACTCTTCGATCAACTCTTTTAACTCTAGATTGCTTGCAACACGCATATCCAGACCGGTTAGCAGCTTGAACGGGGAAACCTTTGTACTCCTCGGCTCAGTGTTGTTAATCGTCTGCTGTACCCTGCCAACATGTTTATACCAACATCCTGGATCCTCCTGGCTCAGTTTTGACAACATTGGGACCACTATCTTGTGCATACGCTCTACCTGTCCGTTACCCCTGGGGACTCCTGTCGCAATTAGCAAGTGCTGTATTTTCTCCCTTTCGCAATAGCCCTTAAACAAATGCGAAGTAAAAGCGGATCCTCGATCCGACACGATCCTGTATGGGTTACCAAAATTTACTGATTGACGCTCCAAGCAACTCAGTACTTCCTCAACACCTGTGCTTCGTGTAGGGTATAACCATACGTATTTGGAAAAGGCGTCAACTATAACGAGAATGTGGTTATAACGCTTTTTAGTTAACTCCATCGGGCCAACATGGTCTATATGGTATGTTACCAACGGCTTGTCACCTTTGTCGATCGGTGTCAGAAACCCTTCTTGTCGACCAGCTTTCGCATTCACCAAGATGCACTCTACACAACTCTCAACAATTCTCATGGTCTTCTCTTTCACCTTGGGGATATAATATGACTTTTCAAGCAACTCCTGAGTCTTCTTGGATGAAAAGTGACCTTGCTTGTGTGCATTCCGAATTATCTCCTCTTCCATAAGCGATGGAACTACTAGCAACTCCTTGTTCGGATCTTTGAAGACGATTCCGTTTGATACATAGAAATCCTCATAACCTTTTGTCTCAACGACACTCTTCATCGCCTTCGTCCATTCATCCGTTTGCTGTGCCTCTCTCAACCGATGTATTAGGCTATCTGTCACAACGGAACAATACACCCTACTCAAGGCATCTACATGTCTCATCTTGTTACCTGACCCTATGTTCGATTTCATAATCGAAATCTTGCAAGTACATTGCCCAACGTGAAACTCTAAGCGGAATCTCCTTCTTCTTCATAGTCATTGAAAAGGCATTGCAGTCCGTGACTATTTTAAATCTTTTCCCCAGAACGTAAACTCGCCACTTTACCAAGGCTCCAATGACTGCTAGCACTTCAAGTTCATAAGAACTCTTCTCTTCGCACGGTTTCGTCTTTCGACTCATATAGAAGATTGGGTGCCACAAACTATCTTCCCTGTCTAACTGCAGCAACACGGCTCCGAATCCAAATTTTGACGCATCCGTATGGATTTCCGTTTCAAGTGAAGGGTCATACAGTTTCAGGACGGGACCACTGATTAGGGCTGCTTTCAATCTTTCGAACGCCTCTACTTGCTTTTCTTTGAATTCAAACTTTACTGCCTTACGTAAAGTATCAGACAATGGCTTTGCGATTACTGCGTAATTTTCTACGAACCTTCGAAAATACGACGTCAGGCCTAAAAACCTTTGGATTCCCTTTTTGTCACGAGGAATCGGAAATTCAGCAACCGCTCTTGTTTTCTCCTCACCTGGTTTAATTGTACCATTCTCTACGATATATCCTAAGAAGTTAACTTTCTTCTTCAGTATCTGACACTTGCTCCAATTTATACGCAAACCGCTATCTTCTGCCACCTTTAAGACTCGCTTTAATTTTTCTAATCCCTGTTCCACACTCTTGCTAGCGATGATAACATCGTCCATGTACACGACTGCATCATCATTCCTGATCACATCTCGTAGAACTGCCATTATAAATCTGGTAAACACTGCTGGAGAATTAGTTATACCGAAAGGTACAAACATGAACTCGTACTGCCCACTCATAGTTACAAACGATGTGTACTTTTGAGATTCTGGTGACACAGGAACGTGAAAGAACCCATTTGTCAAGTCCAGAGTTGTGAAAATCTCTCCACCTTGAAGTTTTTCAATAACGCAATCCATGTGTGCGGTTGGGAAATTATCTCTGACAATCTTTTCATTCAGCTTACGATAATCACAGCACAACCGTTTTTTCCCATTCTTCTTATCTACCAAAACAATTGGCGAGGCAAACTCTGAAATACTTGGCTTAATTATACCTTCCCTAAGCCATTCCTGCACTTGATCATCGACTATCTTTTGATCACAATAGGCCAAACGCCTTGGATGTTGATAAACCGGCAACTCATCTGTCAGTAAGATCTTCATTTCCACTGGCGAACTCAGATTCCTCCTTGGTTTATAATTTTCGACCAGTACCTCTATTTCTGAAGCGACACCCTTGCCTAAATGTTCCAAATCCAAGCCTGACTTACAATTTTCTGTTGTTAACATACACAGGCTGCCAAATTCGTTCATTAACTGTGAACATGAACTTTCATTTCTCTGGGAATCGTTAGTTTGCACACGCTGAACTCTTTTCGAAAACACAGTTCCTGTCTTCGTGACCATCATGTCGACATTTTCCAAAATTGTGGTGCCTAAAATTGCATCAAACTTCATGTCCTCATCTGGAATCACATGGAATTCAATCCACATTTCAATGCCATCGATACTAACTGGCGCTTTGAAGCTACCGAAAGTCAGCACCTGACTTTCTCCAATTCCTGTCAAAACTCTTTGCCTGCCCATCAAACTGCCAACGCCTACGCCCAGCTTCAAAAATACACGCCTACGCATCAAACACAGCTCTGCTCCTGTATCTACAAGTCCCTTAAATTCAATGTTTGAGCAAAATACCGATTTTACCTCCAAACTACAAGCAACTGGTTCACGAACTTGCTGAGGAACTACCTTCCCTGTTTGAACCACGTTTGTTCTTTCCTCTTGTTTGACTTGAGCCTCCGCTCTACACTGTGCTGCTCGGTGTCCTGGCCGATTACACTTGAAACATTTCTCCTGTACTGGACAATCTCTCTTCATATGGGACGGATCTCCACACCTGAAACACTTCCTAACCGAATCTTTTGTCTTTTCCTTCGCTACCTCATCCGCAATCTTACCGCCCTGGAATGCATACTTGTTTTCCGGCTTAGAAGCGCTACGTGCCTTTTGATATGTTTCGATCTGCCACTTCAACTCTTTCAGATTCCTAGCCTGATACAGCATGGATTTATTTGATCTTGCATCTGGGATTCCTTCTACAAAGTACTCAATCAGACTTTCATCCTCCAAACGTACCGGCTTAGCTATCTCCATTAAAGCATACAGAAACTCCTGTAAAGATTCTCCCTTATGCTGACGACGTTTTCCCAATCTGCGATGAATCTCGGCTGTAGATACCTGCACTCCAAACTCCCTTAACAAAGCTGACTTCAAACTCTCCCAGTCCCTAATGTCTCTCTGGCTACGCACAAACATTTTTGCTGCTCCGCAAAGTAACTGTTTTGCATAAACAAACTGCTGCAATGGGCTCCAATCTACAGTAGCCGCACAATCTTCCAATTCCTCTATCCAAAGATCAATATTCGGAGAACCTGTGCCTGAAAACTGAGAAACGCTGCCTTCTACATCTTTCAAAGTAAACCAAGATCTAGACTGTCCCTGTGCAACTTGATCATGTTGCCTACCTGCTCTGATATTGTGGGTGGTTGGCGTAGAAGATGTTGACCTAAAATCTCCAGGCTCACCATCAGTCTCCGACTCACCCGCATCCATCAACCCATAATGAGTTAGCAATCGTTGTTGTAATTCAGATTTCAACCCGGTCGTACTCAACTGCAGCTCTGACAACTTCCGTCGCAGTTCTTCCACTCGCAATGCCAAAATCTCGCCTCTCTCCATTTTACAAATATAACCTGGTAAAAAATTACAGTTAATATGATGACAAACTTGTGATTTAACTCGAATTTCTTTGCCCTTCGTTTACAATTACATACAAACTTCTTTTACATACAAACTGTATTGCAAACAACCCTGTTTCGGCGGCGTCTCTTGCCGTCTCGCTCCCTCTCGTGTTCACCGCTCTCTGTGGCGTCTCTGCTCGTTCTCTGCTTCTTCGAATCCACACAGCTACCTGCTTTGCTTCCAATTGGAATCCGCTTTGCCTGCTTGCAAAACCACGTGCCTCAGTTCTGGCCAACAAGGTTATGCTCGCACACACCGACGATGCCCTGCTGCTTCCGCTGCTTGTCCACCTCTTGATCTTCTCTAGCTCGATCTGCTACTGCTGCTCGTGTTCCAGCCCTGGCCACACGATATGTTGATTTCGTCTCTCTTCTCGTCTCTTTCTGCTTCAATAAAACTCGCTGCTTTTATATTTATCCAGCCTATACCGCTGCTTCTCTATTTATCCAGCCTATACCGCTGCTTCTCCGAAGTTAAACTCAATCGGAATCACCTGGCCGTCGACGTCTGCCTCCAAATCTCCGTGTTCCAATCCTGGCCAACACGTTCTTGCCCGCACGCTCCGTTAACGCCACCAGCTCCAATATCTTGCTTGATCTCGTCTCTCTTCTGCTTTCTCCAGCCTGCTCCGCTGCTCCTTACTTCAGCTTTCTCCAGCCTGCACCACGCCAATACCGCTGCTTCTCACTTCTTGATCTTCTCCAGCAAAATCCGATGCATTTCTCTTCCTTGGTCACCGCCACTCGTGTTTTCGTCCGCACTCCTTGCTTCACGCTCGATCGCTCATTTCCCAGAATTTTCGTTTCTGATGAAATTCTGTACGCCTTGTGATGAAATTCTTTTCCCGCGTCTATCGCTGTCTCTGTCACTCACTGACCAATTTGTCTTTCTTGTTCTAAAACTCTTAACCAGTTTTAAAGTTCCGATTATCACATAATCCTCCGCACTGCACAATACTTTGTTTTATATTCCTCTTGTGTGAAATATAAATTAAGGTTCAAGTTAACAAATGGTGGGCAATATTCCCGGACGAGCCCCCAAAATTGCAGTGTCCTCTTTTCAATAAAGTTGTAACACCGGCTTAATGATATTTGTTTATTGTTTATTACTCGTTCCATTTGCTTTTAGTTGTCACTTAATTTACAAAGTATAGTTTAGTTTTATTCTGCGGAAATACACGTCTACTCGAGTCGAGATTCTGGCGGCGACCCCTAGCGAGGAGTTGTCACATTTCAGGCTGCAATCGATTACCCGATATATTTAGTAGATATTTTATAGAGAGGAGTCAGAGACTAATAGGTGAGCCCACTTCGAGTAACTCTGGTCACTCGACCAACATTACCGGATCCCACATGTATGTACGTAGGTGTAGGAAGCGGAAATAAATGCAAGCGGATCACAGCGAACGAAGAGAAATTCGAATTTGGAAGTGTCACTGTGGCTTATGGCATTTATTTAAACACACACTTTTTGAATGTTGAACTCGCGGAAAATTAATATAAATTAATTGCGATTCGGATGCGGACGCTGCCGGATTAATCGGACGGATGGCTCGGATTTAGACAAAAATCATAAAAATGACCGGCAGCAAAGTAAAAATGTTTACTTATCTTGTGCGGTGTTAAAGCCACCGGAACTGCTGGAGATATAATTATCCGGCTCTGTTGGACCAAATGTTCGGAGGGGGGTGGCTTTAACCTAGAAGGCACTCGATAAATAAAAACACGGAAGAACTTTTTCGGGGTGTTACGCGACGTGCGTCTTTACTTGTGGAATCGTAAATTAGTACTAACAAGAAGAACCTTAAAACTAACTTGGGGAGAGCGGACTAGGAGCTCGATGCACAAAAGTGCAGTGGAAGAGGGAGAGAGAGAGCGAGTGTACGGGATCACACTGCCTCCGGAAAATAAGCGCCCTTTTGGCGTGAACACCTATAAATTAAAATCGCACGTATTAGTCTACCTCGACGATTTACTTGTTTTGTCAAACAATTTCGAGGATCATCTTTTGCATTTGTCCGAAGTAGCCACCCAATTGCGTAAAGCTGGATTGACAATAAATGTCCAGAAAAGTCAGTTTTGCCTGAAAAAAGTAGACTATCTTGGTTACTTAGTTGGCGAGGCACGCTTCAAGTAAACCCAAACAAAATCGCTGCTGTGAGCGAATTTCCGGCCCCGACGACCCAAAAACAGTTGAGAAGATTTCTTGGTATGACTGGTTGGTACCAGCGATTCATATCTAATTATTCCACAGTCATTTTCCATCCTACAGAGTTATTGCGTGGCAAAACCTTAAGTTGGAATGATCAGGCTCAAGAAGCTTTTGATAATATCAAAGACAAGTTATGCTCTGCTCCTTGTCTCATTCACCCCAATTATGACAAACCATTTATTCTGCAATGTGATGCTTCCCTACATGGAGTGGGTGCAGTTCTAGCTCAATGTGATGATTCCGGTTGTGAACGTCCTATAGCATACATGTCTAAGAAGCTGAATAAAGCCCAGCCTAACTATACAGTTACCGAACTGGAATGTATGGCAGTAGTTCTGGCAATTAAAAAAATCAGAATGTATATTGATGGTCAAAGTTTTAAGGTAGTCACCGACCACTCAAGTCTTCGATGGCTAATGAACCAATCAGATCTGAGCGGTAGAGCGGGCTATCAAACTTCAGGGTTATTCTTTCGAAATCGAACATCGGAAAGGAACCGAAAATGTGGTTGCGGACGCTCTATCTCGATCGTTCGAAGATATCGATATTTCTGCAATAGACCTTGAAATCCGCCCCGAAATTGATCTATCTTCCAGTGCATTTCAATCGGAAAAGTACTCTGCTCTCAGAGATAAATTCGTGTCTCTAAAGTTACCTGATTTTCAGGTCATAGATGAGTTTATTTATCATCGTGCAACTTTCCCCAATTCTACTGATATTTCACCGGACGATTGCTGGAAATTGCTTGTACTTGAGTCGTTGCGACAAAGCGTAATTAGTTCGGCTCATGACCAACCAACATCTGCTCATTGTGGGGTAGCTAAATGTTTAGAGCGTATTAGACGTCGTTTCTATTGGCCAAACATGGTTAGCAACGTTCGTGATTACATTCGAAGTTGCGAAACATGCCAGACCACTAAATATCCCAATCGTTCTTTAAAACCACCAATGGGAGCACAAGTGCAAAGCGATAGAATTTTCCAAAGACTTTATCTGGATTTTATCGGCCCATTCCCTAGATCTAAATCCGGCAACATTGGTATATTGATCATTCTGAATCACTTTTCCAAATTTACCTTTTTAAGGGCTGTTAAAAGGTTCAACACTAAAGTGATCATCGATATATTGCGGGATGAAATATTTGCATGCTTTGGTGTACCCGAAAAAGTCGTGAGTGACAACGGAACTCAATTTAAAAGCCGTGATCTCTCTGACTTGCTTTCGAAATATGGCGTTCGTCATATGTTTACTGGTGCGTACGCTCCACAATCCAACGGAGCTGAGAGAGTTAACCGTTCTATTAATGCTGCTTTAAGAGCTTACATTCGCTCCGACCATCGCGAATGGGACGTATTCCTCAGTAGCATCAACTGCTCTCTTCGTAACTCGATTCACCAATCCATCGGTATATCGCCCCTATCATGTTGTTTTCGGTCAACACATGATATCTCACGGTAATGACTACAAATTGTTGCGCAAACTGAATTTACTCGCAGAAAGTGATGTAAAATTGTCAAGGACTGACGAATTTCAAAGAATTCGCTCCAACATTGCCAAACATTTGAACAAGGCTTATGAGGCAAACCAAAAGTCTTACAACCTGCGAGCAAGACCCCGTTCCTTTGAGGTTGGCCAGGAAGTTGTTAAAAGGAATTTCGTATTAAGTAACGCAGCAAATAATTTTAACGCGAAACTCGCTCCTGTCGGTATCAAGGCCCGAGTCAAAGAAAGGATTGGTCAGTCAATTTATCTCTTAGAGGACATGAATGGAAAAGAACATGGTAGATTTCATGCCAAGGACATTTGGTAATTGCTTTTGACTCCTTTTTCAGTTTTTATTGTTAGTCACAGGGACTAATAATCAAATCTGTGGTTGTGGGAGTCGAATCAGGATGGCAACCCCAATATGAGCTATCGCAATTATTTGGCAACAAACCATCATAGCGAAGCCCAGATCCTGGCAAATTGTGTATTTTCGATCAAATATCGCAAAGAATTCCTGTTTGGGATTTTGAACAAGCTACGGTCACATTGAATTTTCATACTTCCGTTCTCTTTTCTGGAAGGCGTGATCGAGTGCAGTTTAACTTTTTGCATCGTCCCCAAATATTAATCCAATATAGCGTCTGCGGCGTCCCACGTTTTTGGAGAAAATTCCTATTGGCCGCATTGCGGTTTGCTTTGTGTCGTCCCACGGCTTGAATCACGTGTAGTGGAATTTTTCTGTGCTTCTTCGACTGCAGTAAGATCCACATCTGCGTGCAACTGGAGCACCCACCGCGTGCAGCGTAAGGCTGCGCTTCCCCCTTCCTGCCGCTTAACAGGTGCCGACCTCGGGTCACCTCGCTTTGCTGTCTTGCTCAACCCCTTCGCCGCTACAAGCGAGGAGCGATCGCCGTGCACCCTTTTTTTTTTCTTCGGTTCGGCGCACACATACACATGCATTAACGTGCCGCTGCCGCCACACACACACACATAGATTTGCGTTTCTGCGACAACATTGGATTGGTGTGCGTTTTTCATCTCACGGATAGGATCCGTGTGCCGTCTTCTTCTTCTTTTTAAGTGCGCATATCAAGAATAAGTGTGCGCGACCCATTTGAGAAGCTACTGGTTGTGACGCCGCATCCGCTGCGCACTTGAAGCAGTCCAACACGAATAATCGTGTCCAAACTTGAGTATCTTTAGAATAGTTTTGCATTTATGGTTAATTTTGCTTAAGAATATGTACTTATAAACATTTACGATCCTAATTTAGCGTACTTTGTGGATGATCTGAGAATTATATATATGATTTTCCCAACTTAAATTAATACCCACAGCTACTCATCAACAGTCATCAGGCCTGCTGACATCGTTGGAAAGTGCGTAAGTACGGCATAGCCGTAAAAACCCAGTAAGATCTGAACATACACATATAATATATAATATATAAAGTCAGAGATTCCTAAATAGTGTGTTAAATAGAAACGTAAAGTAAATCGTAACGTAAAGTAAGACGTAAAGTAAGACGTAAAGTAAAACAAATAGTAATGTAAAACAGATATCAATATCTTCATTCCTATCTTAATTATCTTTATTTTCGTTTGCGGTAAAAAGGACAATATTACTCAATAAGAAGTTTTCTAACGTAAAGATCTAAATCTTTAGGTTTAAGGATAGGTTTAGAAAATGTATCGGAATACTATCTTTATCTTTGATTATATGGTATCGAATATGAATTAATCTGATGTCTTTTTGGGCACCAAAGGGTATGTAAAGCAGCGGTTGTAAAAAAGGGTGGAGTCCGAATGGATTTCACAGATAGGGTGGGTATAGAAAGAGGCCAATAACATCTGGTCCTCATCTTCAATAGGTACACTTCCTTGTCTGATTCTTAATCGTTTGGTTATCGTATTGCAGCTATCGTATCTCTGTCTACAGTATTGTATCTGTGACACTCTTGTTCATCTTAACACAAAACCCACGCCCATTTTCCCTGAGCATGCCGGTCAAAAAAGTAGACAGAGTGTGTTGAGGTGGACAACGCTCATTGAGTGTGTTCGTTACAGTTACAAGTAGTGATATTCAGATATGATTCTTGCCTGTGTAACCGCAAACGCTGTGCTAAGTCCTCTGCAATAAAATTCATTTGAGATCCTGAATCTAACAGCGCTCGTGCTAATTGAAACTGTCCAAATCTATCCCGTACTTTAACGACAGCAGTAGCAAGAATAACTTGGTCAGTACTAGCAACATGACAAGAATGGGCTTGATTATTATGATCAACTGCTACTGAAGGTGCCTGGACATGCACTTGAGGAACTGATCCCGACGAAAATGGTTGCTGCTCTACCCCGTATCTGTGAAGAAGTGTGTTATGAGGTTTAGCGCAAACACGACACTTTGTTGCTTTGCACTTCTTCACTGGATGACCTGGACTTAAACAGTTTATGCACAGCCGATTGTGTTTGGTAAAATCGAACCGCTGAATCACCGATAAAGCCATGAAAGGTTGACAACTGCCTAAACTGTGATTTATGGCTGAGCAATATCGAAACTTTGTTTCCGGTCTGCGGTCTGTCTGTCTGCATGAGAAGGAGGATTTGGAATGTCCCTTATTGAAAGCTTGGCTAGGCTTCCCTTTACTTTTAGTTGACTCCTCAGCAGCTAGATGTTGATATCTTCGATTCAATTGAATCGCACAATAGGACCATGTCGGTAGCGTGTTGTAATCTAGATGTTCCTCAAATCGAGATTTTGTTGTGCGATCTACCTTGGACATTGCAATGTGAATACAAATTGCGTTATTTATGTCCTTTTCACTACCCAATGACTGTAATGACGCATACAGAGCCAATATTTCATCAATAAGAGACCTCAAGCCTGATGCAGATGGTTTCGATACTTGAGGGAGGTCAAACAATTGAAAAAATTGTGTCGAAAAAAATCAACCATTTATGGTCGTAAACATTTTTCAGACTAGCCAATGCCTTCTCATAATTTAAATCCGAAATTTGAAACGCCTTGACAGTTCCTAATGCATCGTCGGTTAAGCATGTTAGCAAATGGTTGAATTTTTCGATATTTGTTAGAGACGGGTCGTTATGCACTAAGCTCTCGAAAAGACTTATAAAATTTTTATCATTTTTGGTAAATAGGACGAATGACGAAAACCACTGTTATCCCCTTGACTATGTCTCGGAGCCTCGACTCGACTCAATGCGGACCGATATAAAGCTTTTGTGATTATGCACATATCCACGACAGACGCTCTTAAATCATTTCCTGGGTTTAGCACATCGATGTCTGACTGAATATGCATTAATTTTTCACAATATTTTTCGAGAAGCTGCATTCGGTATTCCAGTTGAAAATTATCGACAGAAATAGTTTTTTCCTCAAATGCAGTTTTCATACGTCCAATATCGCTCATAACCCTGTCGTGTTTTTGCATAGCCACTATTAATTTAGAATTAAGCTTTGCCGATACTTCCTTTTCTTTTTCCATTTTGAAATTAATTGGACTAAATAAAAGTAATCCAAATACCAGTAAATTTCCGAAACAAGGGTTAAATCTCCCTAGTAAATGTGCACGTAATTATATGGGCACTTAACCAATTTTTAATCGATGACCAAATATAATAAATCTGATGATTTCCAAATTCAAATTCAAGCAATAAATTTTATTGGGTTATATGTACAAGGGTTAAATGTGCACAAGAACCACCGAAATGCACAAAATATGTGGTTTGTATGTGTATGTACCGTTGATGGGTAAAACCAAAGCCGAAAAATGCACAAAATTTGAATTTTATTTGACACATAAACTGTCCGAAATTTTTAAGTGGATCCCGTACGGGTTAAAGATGCCCACAAACACCGCCGAAAAATTCAAAAAATGTAATACAATTATTTAAGTACGAATATCTCCATATAAATCGAATTAATGTCCACGCAAATGCATAAATCTACATACAAATGTGAGCAGGGTTTAAGTTCACTGCTGAGTTTTGCAGGAACTTTCCACTATGTAAGGTTTGAGAGCCACTGCCACAGTATGTACTGCTGAAAATAACCAATGTGCAAGGTATATATGGTTGGCCACTGACACCGTGTATATAGCAGACAAATAACTGCTCTGTAACTGCACAAAAGGGAATCGACGTTGGCGGCAAACTGTCGTTATGTATATATGTATGTATTTAGGTTTACTGTAATTTTGCAGTTTGGCCGTATGTATATCACGCACATAAATTTCCCAAAATTTTCACAGAAATTAACACCATAAGTTTTGTCAAAGGCAGTTCACTTTTTATTTTATATTTTATTGGGGGTGGTGGTTTATTTGGGATTTAAATTGGTTTTCCAATTTACCACATATGCCAAGAATTATTAACGCACACAATACACACATAAAGTGGAGTGCTTATTATTCTTAATTTTTGGCACATTTCCACATTTCAATTCGTGGGCAATAACACTTCGATCCTCGAAGACTTTATTTTGGCTAGCGGCCTATACCTTCCCTACAGGATTTGTTACTGCAGTATTGCAAACTTCTGCTCGAAACACGAATACTCTTATAGATTAATTATCTTGGGAGTTTTATGTTTTTGTAGAAGAAGACGCAGCCGCAGGTCGAATAATACGAGAAGGAGGTGGAGTCTACATAAGAAGTCTGTTTTTAGAGGGCGCCGGGTGATTGCGTAAGAATCAATGCCTTCAAGATCCGCTTCCAATGGAGCTTATTTGCCCGTTACCGGTTATACACTTTAAGCCTGTAGAAAATCTTAAAAAGCGCTCTCTGGGTGTTTACCAGTGCCCAGCATATTATTACCCTATCCGTTCAAATTCATTTGTCATTGCTGTTGATTTGAAATCAGGCAGTGAGAAATCTGAGCATTGGATAAAACGAAGTACTGCAATTTTGCTAAGCTTAACCAATCAATAATAAATTAAACATTTTTAAATTAAATAATTTTTTTGTTAGTTTTTATACTCACTTTATTGGGGGTGTTGGTGTTGCGCTGCTTACAATTTGTACTTATCTTCTAAACTATTTATAGATGTTTACCAAGTTCCTTGCGAAAATTCTCGGTGGCTCAGAGAATTTTCAACTGCGGCTGGTCTTGGAGGCTACTGGGGTTCTTCCTTCCGGATAGGCTTGGCGACTACAGGCATTCTAAACTCCGGATGCTCTCGGAGTCTTCAGGGATTCTCAGCTAGATAGGGACTCAAAGCTAGGTTCCAGCATGCAAGTTATTCATCCCGTAAACATAGCATTCCACCCCAATTTATAAACAAATTTAAAATTCCAATCTCGCCGACATTTCTTTTGCCTTTGATTTTGTCATTGACTTTGCCAACGCCTAGCTACCCGCTAAAATAAATAACCCAAATGTAAAGTAAACATAGCTTCCCGCTCGGAGACCAAACCATGGTCAACGTATTGCGCTTCAATTAAACTGCATCGGTCAGCATAATTTAATTTCACAATGCAGTGGAATAATTTTAGCATAAAGCTTTTGTTCTAAATGTTCACGCCAGAAGGGCGTTTATTTTCCGGAGGCAGTGTGATCCCGTACACTCGCTCTCTCTCTCCCTCTTCCACTGCACTTTCGCGCATAGAGCTGCTAATCCGTTCTCCCCAAGCTAGCTTTAAGACTTCTTGCATTTAGTACGATCACCCAAATAAAGACGCACGTCGCGTAATACCCCGAAAGTTCTTCCGTGTTTTTCTTATCGAGTGCATTTCAGAATAAAGCCACCCCCCTACGAACATTTGGTCCAACAGAGCAGGATAATTATATCTCCAGCAGTGGCTTTAACACCGCACAAGATAAGTAAACATTTTACTTTGCTGCCGGTCATTTTTATGATTTTTTGTCTAAATTCGAGTCCGATTGATCCGACACTACGACAGCTTCCAAGTCGCAATTAATTTATATTAGTTTTTCGCGAATTCAACATTTAAAAAGTGTATGTTTAAATATATGCCATAAGCCACAGTGAAACTTCCAAATTCGAATTTCTTTTCGTTCGCTGTGATCCGCTTGCATTTATTTCCACTTCCTACACCTACGTACATACATATGTCCAATACATACAGTCCACTTCACTTATCTACAATCGGCACCAACAATTTACGCAATAAATATTCGTATCCTGGATAATAATAGTAAATAAACATTCCAAACTCCACAAGTGTAAATTTAAATATATGTACGTATTGTAAGGAAGCGTCTCTGGCCGGGGTAAACCTCAGCGGCTCCAGAGGTCCCCACAGAATTTATTTATTCTGCGGCAGCCAGGACATAACGGCGGCCGAAGTTTTAGCTATGTATTGTAAACGGGGTCGAACTAAGCGGGGAAAAACGAGAGAGGGAAAACGAGAGGGAAAGCCTCGGAACCGCCTGGAAGGCTTTCCGATCGGCGGCTCCTGCGAACCCGGAGGATTTTCCGGTCGGTCCGCCTGTGTCCCTGGACCCGGAGGGATTTCCGGCCGGTCCACCTTGCGCCACGCCTGGAAGACTTTCCGAGCGGCGTGCGCCCCTGGACCCGGAGGATTTTCCGGACGGTCCACCTACGCCCCGGACCCGGAAGATTTTCCGGACGGTCCACCTATGCCCTACGCCTGGAAGAATTTCCGAACGGCGTGGTCCCCAGCGACACGAGGAAGGGGCACAAAACCCGGGAGCGGAATGCGGGACAAATGAGAGGCGAGGGTTTCCACGATATAAGTTTATTTGAATCTATAAATTTTCTGGCCGGCGGCGGTAAGACTGCGGGATTTAATTTCATATTTATGTATGTATATATATATGGCCAGCGGCCCGAAGAAGCGGCGCGGGAAAAGGGCCCTAATCCGGCGGGCGCCTTTTGCCCGGCGGCGGAGAGATTGTGTTTGCTAATCTACTATATGTATAAATGGCCTGCGGCCCAAAGAAACAGCGCGGAAAGGGGGGAGAGAAGGGCCTTAATAGGGCTGGCACCTTCCCCCGGCCCCTGACAAAGCTTGGCCTGCGGCCATGTCTCACCCGCACACACACCTCCTTGGCCTTGAGCGGTCGTGTCTTGCGACGATCCTGTCGCAGGTCCTGGGCGCGCTGAAGGCGTGGCACTCGCGGCGGCGACTATTCGTGGTGGGGTTTTCAACCGCGTGGTGCGGGATCGCGGACTTGCTCGGAGTTTTTTGGGACACTTCGAATTTTGCGGCTGCTCGCTTTCCTGGTCAGGAACTCACTGCCAAGCTCGTTTTTCCACGGCTTGGCCCTGGCCTAGTTTTGTCGCTTGAGTGTAGGCGTCGTCTCTTCTCCTCTCGCTCACTACTCCAGGCGATCGTGTTGGCAGCACTATTCTGCCGCTCTCTTGGTGCTTCAGCGCATGTGCCGTCGCTCTGGCTTCGGTCTTGTGCTCATGGCGTGATCCGATCTGGCCAATGGGGAGGGCGGCTTGGCACGCGCCCTTTTTCCCACGCCTGCGCTTTGGTGATAGCGGCGACGCCGCTGCTCACCCGGCGATCGGCCGCTGCTCCCTCTCTCGTCGGGGCTTGAGTGGGTTCTCATGTGTGAGTGCACTTTTGAGTGAGTGTGGGAGTGCGTTTGAGTGGAAACCGTGGCTGAGTGGTTTGTGTGCGGGGTAGTGCTGGCGCTTTAGCTGACTTATTTTTATCTTATACTTAAATATATGTACATATAAAATTGTGACTTCGTCACACTCCCCTCTTACTTCATGGGGGGTGAAGTGTCGATCGTACGTCCTGAAGGTGAGGGTGCGTCGTGCCCGCGATGCAGGTCCTGGTGGCGGCTTGAGCCGGTGCGCGGCTCCGGGCGGCTTGACGCCCCGGAGGCATGGGCGCTGGTCCAGGTGCGCTGATCCGGGCGGCTGAGCGCCCCGAATGCGGTGGGCGCAAGTCCTGGTGATGACGTCTGGCTGTGGCGCAGGCATGCAGCTCCGGGCGACTGGGCGTCTCGGAGGCCTGGATGCCGTTGCAGGTGCGCCGATCCGGGCGGCTGGGCGCCCCGGATGCGGTGGGCGCAAGTCCTGCTGGCGTCTGCGGCCAGTGCGCGGATCCGGGCGGCTTGGCGCCCCGGATGCGATGGCGCAGGTCGGCGGCGACGGTGGCGGCGGAGCGGGCGCGCTGCTCCGGGCGGCTGGGCGTCCCGGAGGCGTGGACGCGGATTCTGCCGGCGTAGGAGGCGCAGATCCGGGCGACTGGGCGCCTCGGAGGCGTTGGCGCAGTCCTTTTCGGCGGTGGCTGCGGCGTGGCGGTGTTGCGTCCTGGCGTGGCGCTGGACGCCGTGATGCCCTGGCAGCGGGGGCTCAGGGTTTGGTTATACAGGCGCGACGGCGCGGTGTCGCGTCCGGGCGGTGTGGGCGACGTGGCGGTGGTGTGGTCCTACTGGCGCCGTAGAGCGTCGCTTAGGTGGGCCATGCGGACGGTCAAGGAGCCTAGCGCTTGGTCCATGGCGATGGCGTGCCAATTCGGCCGCTGTTGGTGGTTCAATTGGTACTGTGCCGGATAGAGCTGGGACCGGATGTGTCCTAGTTGGTGTAGGAATGTGCCCACTTGTCGGCGCATCTCGTCCCGACAGCTAGGGTTAGCGCCAGCTTCGGGCATTGCGTGGCGTTCCCGGTTTATGTTACGGTGTATCCGGAGCAGTGCGGGCATCAGTGGGAGCGTGATACGCTCCACCTCGACCCTGAACCGGTCTTGTGTTTCCTGGTCCGCGGCGCGCTGCGGTCCCGGTGGTGGTGCCTGTTGGCGGCGACGTGGCATGTTTCTAAACGTGTGTTTGCGAAGTCCCGATTTGGTTGTCGTTTGAGCGATCGATTGCCCTTGGCTATCGATAGTTGATCGCCGTAGGTTTTCGTCGGTCTGGCAACCTTGTGACGGCTCTCCGTCCATGGCGTCGGCGTGGGCGCTGGTTGATGGCGCAAATCCGGGCAGGGGTGCCGGATGCGTTGGCGTCGGGCGACGGCGGCGCGGGCGCCGTTCGTTGGCGCAAATCCGTGCGGAGGTGCCGGAGGTCTTGGCGTCGATAATTATAATTGGCGTCGGTGGCGAGAATCCGGGTAGGAGCGCCGGATGTATTGACGTCGGGATCTGTGGAAGGAAAGAGAAGAGAAAGACCATGTTAGGTGGTTCGTTGTACTGGACCCTACCTAACAGAGTGGGACTCGATTGGTCTCGCTCAGGTGGGGGGGCGCTGTCAAGGAGGACCAATGTTCCTCCCCTTTCGGTCGAGGCGTTGGACAGGCGCGCCTGTCAGCAAGTGGCCCCCTTCGAAAACATGGTCTCCTTCCCCCTGGACGCGGCTTCGGGCTTTAGCGGCGGCGTGGGGTCTCCGGGGCCCTAGCGGGCGGCGGTGGCTCCCTCTGGCTTTCTTCCTCCTCTGGCGGTTGAAGGTCCTTACTCGCGACGTTCGACTTGTTGTTGTCCTCCTCCCGCTGGTCGCATTCATCGTCGGTTTCCCCCTCGTGATAGGGCTTCATTTGGCCCAGGCTGGCCGTCTTCCGCCGGCGGCTGCCGGGGATTATGAGCTGCACGATGTTGGGCGACGGAAACTTTACGACCCGGAAGGGTCCCTCGTACTTTGCGGCCAGCTTGGCGGCGAATCCCTCGGCTGCATTGGACAGGGAGAGGCGTTTTACGAGCACTAAAGATCCTACTGGTGGACGCCATGTCCTCCGGCGTAGATTATAGTGTCGCCCTTGGTCGGCTGCGGCGCGATCGGCGTTGTTCCTTGCGACGTCGAATATGGTCCGGAGTTGCTCGCTCCGCTCGGTCGGGACCACCTCCGTGGTGCCTCGACCAGGTGTGACCTCGTCGTACAGGTTTCTCGGTAGCCGCGGTTCGCGTCCTTGTGTCAGGAACGCTGGGCTGAACCCGGTGGTGTCGGAAATACTGCTGTTGATGGCCAACGATATTTCCGGCAATAGCTGATCCCACTCGTTCTGTTGGCCTCCATCCAGATATTGGGCGACCATCGTCTTGATCGTCCGGTTGGCCCTCTCGGTTGGGTTTTGCCTCGGCGTGTACGGGGCCGTATGCTGCAGTTCCATGCCCAAAGATTTGCAGAAATTCCTGAACGAGCGACCCGTAAACTGGGTGCCATTGTCGCACTCGAAGGTCCTGAGGACGCCAAATCTGCTCAAGATTCTTTCCCGAAAGGCACGCTCGAGGTGGGTTCCGGTGGCCTTCCTCAGTGGGACTAGCTCAACCCACTTGCTGAAGGCGTCCAGGAACACCAATAGCATCGTGTTACCCTGTTTGGAACGGGGAAGCGGACCCACGAAGTCCGCGCAGAGGACGTGGAACGGCTCCTCGACTACTCGTGTGAACATCTTGCCCGCGGGCTTCTCCTGGCTCACCTTGTACTTCTGGCAGCTCTGGCATCGGCGGACGTAGCGGGCGACTTCGCGAAATAGACCGGGCCAGTAGTAGCGCTGGGCCACGCGGTTGCTGGTCTTCCGGATTCCCAAGTGTCCGGCGGTAGGGTGGTCGTCGAGGACTCGCTGCTGGTAGTCGCTTCCTACGCAGAGCTTCCAAAGTGTGTACTCCTCCTCTTCTGGTCGTAACCCGATGCGGCAATACAACTGGCCATTCTCCTCTCTAAAGTCCGGAAAATTTTCGGGTTCGGTCCGAACATTCCAAGGCATCCTCGCGAGCCACTTGGTCTCCTGTACTTGAGCTTGCAGTGCCGTGGGCAGCGTATGGCGAGAAAGGGCGTCAGCCACCATGTTTTGGGATCCTTTCCTGTAGTGTACATCATACTGAAATTGCTGTAGCTCAAGAGCCCAGCGCGCGATTCTGCCGGTCGGGTTGTCTATCGAGTTCAGCCACTTCAGGGACTGATGGTCGGTTATAACGTCGAATCGGTAGCCCTCGAGGTAGCACCGCATCTTTCTGATGGCCCACACGATGGCGAGGCACTCCTTTTCGGTCACCGAGTAGTTCCTCTCGGCTGTGTTGAGTCGGCGGCTCGCGTAGGCGACGACTCTTTCCTGTCCGTCGAGGTTCTGTGTGAGCACGGCACCAATGCCGTACTCGCTGGCGTCCGTTTGGAGGACGAACTTCTGGCCGAAATCCGGACACGCCAGGACTGGCGCCTCGGTTAACAAGGTCTTCAGCTCTTGGAAGGCGAGATCCTGCCTCGGCGCCCACTCCCACTTTTGGCCCTTCTTCAGCAGCGATGTCATGGGTTTCACAACATCGGCGAAGTTGGAAACAAAGCGGCGATACCAGGATGCGACTCCCAGGCATCTCCGGAGTTCGCTTAGGCAGGTCGGGGGCTTCAGCTCGTGGATCGCGGCCACCTTTTCCGGATCCGTGTGGATTCCGGCTTCGCTGATGACGTGACCTAGGTATACGATACGGCGTTGGAAGAAGTGACACTTCCCTCGATTCAGCCGTAGGTTCGCGCGGCGCAGGCGCCGGAATACCTCTTGGAGATTGCCGACATGCTCCTCCAGGGTGGCTCCGACGACGATGATGTCATCCAGATATGCGAACGCGTGCGGTTCCATATCCGGTCCTATGACCGTGTGTAAGGCGCGCTGAAAAGTGGCGGGGGCCGAATGGAGGCCAAACGGCATTACTCGCCAGTGGATGAGGCCTCTGCCGGGAACGGTGAAGGCCGTACACTCCCTACTCTCGGGGGCGACTGGGATTTGCCAATACCCGTTCTTGAGGTCCAGCCTCGATATGAACTTGGCATTTCGCAGGCACTCCAAGATTTGGTGGATCCTCGGGAGAGGGTAGGCATCCGGCACAGAGTTCTCGTTCAGCTGGCGATAATCCACGCACATGCGGACGTCGCCATTCTTCTTGGCTGCTATCACGATGGGATCTGCTTGTCGATGACTGCTCTCATGGCCGGGTTCCGGGGAAAATACCGCTGCTTTAGCGGCCGGTCGTTGCGCATGGTGATATGGTGTTCCGCTATGTGTGACACCCCCGCGAGGGTGTCGAAGAGGGCCAGCTCCCGCTCTAGGAACTCCTCTACCCAGGGCTCTGGGTAGCTGTGGGTCAAGGGCTCCTCGGGCTCGGGTGAGTCGCGACGCTCGGGGTCGTGGCTCACCGAACATACTGCTCCGCACAGGGGGGGTTCTGCTCCGGCGTTTCCTCGACGTGGTCATGGAAGTGGACGCGTTTCTTGGAGGTACGGAAAGGATTCCGTTGCGCGGCTGTGGCGTCTGCCACGGGCAGAATATGGCTCCAGCTGTGTGGTTGCTCTCCCGGCCGGACCGGGTCGGAGGCGGGATTGCGTGGGTGCATGTCGCTTCCGGAGGCTGTGTCCTCGTGGGTCCCGGGCGTCGTGGTTCGAGGTCGGGCTCGCGGCGCCGGGCTTGGGCGGCGTCTGGGGGCCGGTTTCGGCGTGATCGCCCGGGGCTCGGGGCCGGGTTCTTCCCGGTGAACTGTGGGTGACGGCTCTAAGCGGGCGGAGGAGGGCTCCGTCGTTGCTTCTGGCGGCGGGTGGTCGTGCCGTTCCGGCGGTGGGTCGGTGGTCGTGTGGCGTTGGTTCCCTGTCCAGGATGGGGTGCTCCGGGTCCTGGCCCAGGGGGAATCATGACGGTCGTCTGGTAGCAGGCTGAGGCTCTGTCCTCCGCATTGTAAGGTGGCTCCAATCCCGCCGAGAAAATCCATCCCCAGGAGTACGTCGTCGAGGGCGTCGGCCATTACCATGAGGATGGTAGGCGTACGTCGGTTCCCTAGGTGGATATCGGCGGCCAAAGCTCGGGTCAGCTCCCGACTGGTTCCGTCCGCCAGGGTGACCAGGGTCCGGATGTCCCTCATGTTGCGTTTGTTGTCCAGTTCCTCGGCCAAGTCCTTGCTGATGAAGCTATGCCTAGCTCCGGTGTCCAGGGTGGCTACGAATCCTCGCCCCTCCATGGTGATGGCGGCTCGGATTAGAGGTTGGAAAACATCGATATTTTCAAACATCGATGTTTTCAACTTCGATGTTGATCAACATCGATGTTTCCGATGTTTTAGTTCAAAAACATCGATACATCGATTCATCGAATTTTTGTTAGTTTCAAACAAAAAAGACATTTTTTTATTCATTTTATTTAGAGATCCAAATTTTTATTAACAAATAATAGTTTGTCGACAATCGCAGGCCGTAGTGCGCAGCGGCGGTCGGATATAATTTGCCCTGCTTTGCTAAACATGCGTTCAGCTTCGCAGGACGTCCATGAAATACTTTCATCCAAATAAAACAATAGCGGATTTAATATTCAATGGTTTAGTTTATTTGGGAGCAGGCAATGGTGCCGCTTCCCATATCAAAATGGATCTGATCTTGACATTCATTCTTAGGTTCTATTTAAGCCTAAGTCTCCTGGCTGCGCTGCCCACAGTTGGACAGCAGAGAGACGGTTATGTATATCTTATATATATAATATATATGTATGTGTTACTTAAGCGAGGGAGTTGTGGTATATGCATGCACTTGAGTTCGGCTGTTTATATGCATGCACTTGAGTTCGATCCGACGGTCAGCGCATGTAGCGAAATGCTTAGGTATGCTCTTTGTGGGTGTTCGTCGATCGACTCATATTTCGGCCACTTAGACCGGGCTCTGTTTATGTAACCAGTGCAACAAACTTGGTACAGTGGGTATTCGATATATGCATACTACAATCACTGTGTTTTCCAGACTTGTTGACGGCAATGCAGGCTCAGGATTTTTTATATTATTGTATTGCTTGTGCATATTCCTTAAGTGATGTATAAGATTAGTTGTATTCCATTTAGTTTTTAATATAGCCGAGCAATGGTTACATTTTGCTTCTTGGCCGCCAGAACACTTTTCAAAGTGATCCCAAACAAATGATTGTTTTATTCGCTTACCCACTTTTGGATTTGATGACGCCTCATTTTTCTTGTTTGTCACATCTATAAAAACATAAATATTTAGTTATTATATGTAAAATATAAATGTAATGTAAGCAACAACTTACCTCTCAAGACTTTGTCCATCTTAGCTTCAAATCAACACCACAACCAACCCAACGAATCTAGACTATTCCATTAATTGAAAAAGAATTTTATTTTAAAATAATTACAGATGCACTCAGATTGTAGTACTTACCCTTTTTCTGCTTTTTCTGATTGTGAAAATTTGACACTAGGTAAAATGTATTGTCGATGTATCGATGTTGAAGAAAAAACATCGATGTTAACATCGATGTTGAAATTTATGTATCGATGTTGAGATTTTTTTGTCAAACATCGATACATCGACGATACATCGATGTATCGTCCAACCTCTAGCTCGGATGCGTCCCTGGTGTTGGTGAAGGGCACCTCCTATTGCGTTGCTGGGATGGGCGGGTTCCCCGGGTGATTCCCGATCACGCGGGGCCCGTTCCCGTTTCCCTGGGCTTGTCGACGGCAGCAGTCCACTGTCCGAATTGCCCGGCGGCCGCAGTCCCAACAAAAGAGGAGGCGGGGATTCCGGACTCGCCTTGGAAATGCCCCGATTGGCCGCAGTTGCGGCAGGCGTCGCGCACGTTGATCGGGTCCGTGACTGCTGACGCGGTTGCGTTCCGGCCCGCACTCTCGTTCTGGTTCCGGGATCCGTTGGGTGGGTTCCCCTGCGGGGCTGTAGCCGGCGTCCGGCGGGTCGTCCTGTCTGCTTCCATGGTGGTCCGGCCGAGCGCCGGTCGGGTCGGCTGGGGCCGATAATCCGGGGCTCGTCCTCCTCGGCAGCGCTTGACTTCGTAGTCCACTACCAGGTGGGTCAGTTCCGCCAGGGTGCGGAAATCCTGTCTCCGGGTGAACAACTGGTACTCCGGGAGCATATTGTCGTAAATCCGCTCCAGCTCTCTCTCCGTAGAGAATCCTGCCTGGCGCATCTGAAATCGGATGTCGATCAAATACTCCTTGAAGGGCTCGTTGCGCTTCTGGTAGTGGTTCCGGATCTCGTCTTCCAGTCGCTGGTAGTAGCGCGGCGGCAGGAAAAAATCCAAGAACTCGCGGCGGACCTCGGCCGAGCTGGCTCCTTGGAGGCCATTGGTCCGAAACCATCCTTCCGCTCTGCCAGACAAGAGCACCACCAAAGCTTGGGCCAAATATTTCCGGTCGATCCGGCAGGTGTCGGCGCGCTCCTCGATGCGTTCGATAAACCCCAGGGGGTCCGTGGTTCCATCAAACGAGAGGCCCCACTTGGTCATCCTTTCGACCAGAGTGGCACCCATATGGGGATCGGCCGGACGGGTCACGGCTTGGGGAGGTGCCTCGGTCCTCGCGGTCGGCTGTCGGGCTCCTACCGGGGAGATACTACGCGGTACATTCAGCGTAAGCGCGGCTGGTGGGGCGGATGCCCCTAATCCTGGCGAGCTGAGATCCTTATCCAAATGTACTGGGGACAGCACCTTGGTGTCCCCGTCAGGCATTTTTGACATCTACGTATGTACTCCTTGACATCACGTGTCATGTTTTTCCAATAGTAGTGTCTTTTTATTTTGGCCAATGTTTTTGTAATGCCTGTATGACCACCTTGTATGGGATCGTCATGGTTTGTAAACAGAATCGCTTCTTGATCTTTTGTATTTTTTATTAGGGTCACCGGCTTGAATAGCGCTACTCGTAATGTTTTTAGTTTTTTTTATTCCCCATTTTGATAAAAGATTCTATTGAAGTTAATTCAAAGATATTTTCGCTCGGTGCCACTTTGAGTTGGCTGATCTTAAGTATACCGGCTTGCGTTTCAAGCCTTTGGAAGAACTGACCTAAGTCTAGATTTCCATTGGTGTACAGATCGCTAACATCAATTCTCGCAACAACTTTATTTCCATGCTTCAATGAGCATTTGGATTCGGTTATTCGCAAGGTCACTACTTTACGTTGTTCACGCCAAAAGGGCGCTTATTTTCCGGAGGCAGTGTGATCCCGTACACTCGCTCTCTCTCTCCCTCTCCCACTGCACTTTTGTGCATCGAGCTCCTAGTCCGCTCTCCCCAAGCTAGTTTTAAGCCTTTGTGACGATTCGTCATTGCTCGGGTGGCTCAGGGATGGCCAGGATTCGTCTCAGGAATTTATATTTGGTTCAGGTGTGGTTGCTGAAAGAGATTCCGACCCGGTCCCAGAGTAGAACGCTAGCTAATTCGGTACAACTTATCTTTCTGTTTATTGACTTAATAGGTACAAATTACTGATAGTTTCATTTCTCGTCGCCGGGTAACTTCGTGCTCTAGTGACGAATGCGACCCTTCCATCGGCTCGTTCTGAGGTCCTGAGAACTGGGAAGAGTGTTTAGAGGCCGTCCGGTTCTCCCTAAATATGAGAAGAGTTGAGTTCAGAGGCCGGTCTGGTCTACTAATTAGTGAGAAGAGTGCAGAGGCCGATCTGGTCTACTAATTGGTGAGAAGGGTTTAGAGGCCGATCTGGTCTACTATATATTGAGAAGAGTTTAGAGGCCGATCTGGTCTACTAAGTGGTGAGAATGGTTTAGAGGCCGATCTGGTCTACTATATGTTGAGAAGAGTTTAGAGGCCGTTCTGGTCTACTATAGATTGAGAAGAGTTTAGAGGCCGTTCTGGTCTCCTATATATCGAGAAGAGTTTAGAGGCCGTTCTGGTCTACTATATATCGAGAAGAGTTTAGAGGCCGTTCTGGTCTACTATATATCGAGAAGAGTTTAGAGGCCGTTCTGGTCTACTATATATCGAGAAGAGTTTAGAGGCCGTTCTGGTCTACTATATATCGAGAAGAGTTTAGAGGCCGTTCTGGTCTACTATATATCGAGAAGAGTTTAGAGGCCGTTCTGGTCTACTAAATACGAGACGTAATACGCAAAGGCTACTGTGATTAGTTAGTTACCACGCCGTTTACCCGTCTCCTGTGGTTCTGCTGCACTCCTTACCGCTGCACTCCTTACCGCTGCACTCCTTACCGCTGATCCTTGGCTGCTAGTCCTTTCCGCTGGTCCCGGTTAGGTGGACCTTCGCCGATCGCCGGCCGAAACTGAATGAGCTCCGTAGTGCTGGGGTGCGCTTTATATAGCGGTTCGGCGGGGCTAGTGTGCCCGCATCGCCGCCCGCATTTGGCCGCATTAGTGTGCCCTGCCGCTCGCGGTCGGTGTGCCCAGCCGCTCGCGGTCGGTGTGCCCAGCCGCGCGCGATCGTTGGCGCGCGCGCGCATTTAATTCAAATCAAATTCCATTCTTGTGTCTTCGATCGTTCCTATTACTTATTTATACCTAACCTATTATATTATATGTATATATGTGCGCGTTTGCGCGTCACACTCCCCCCTCTCTTAGGAGACGGTGTGATATCATACCGTAACTCTTTTCCTCGGTCGAATACTCTTCTGCCTTTTCCTGCGATGCTGTAGTACTGCGATGTCCGTTCTACTTTTAATGACATTGCCCGTTGCCATGCCCTCTCGGCCATCTCTGTTGTCCGAATCTCCGTGCTCTCTATGTCCGGTGATGACCGTTGTGTTGTCGCCTGTTCTTCTCTTGGCTTTCTTGGTGTATTTGTGCTACCGGCCTTCTCCTGTTGCGGTCTTGGTACTTCCAGAAAAATCCGCCAATCCCCTACTGCTTCGCTGACCTCCTTTGCTTGGTCGGTTATCCGCTGCTCATTATTTTGCTCTCCCGATCCCACTCCGCATTCTTCCTGTCTGCGCTGCCCTTCTTCCTCGCGTTGTTCCTTTCTCCCCTCCACCTCGTCTTCTTGATCTTTGATGCACTCCTTTCCCTCCTCCAAGTCGACCTCCCTCGAGTTGGTCCATATCCATTTTCCCAACGGCAGACCTCATGTACACCTCGGTCTCTTTACCTTCCAGTGCGATCCATGGGTCTCGAACTACCTGGTCTGTCTCCTCCAGTTGGTTCTCCGCCATTTCACAGCAATCGATGGCTTTGGTGGCTATTTTAAGCTGCCCCATACCGTCGGATCCCATCAGGTCTCTGGGCTGAGCCTGTGCTGTGTTTGTGCGAGATTTTCTGCTGTGATCATCTCGACTATCTCCGCCAGTTTGAGAAACTCGGGAAGCGTTTTAAATCCTGATCTTCTCGTAAATAATTTTATCTCACTCCTTGAGTTCAAGTATACCAAGTCTAACTTTTCCTTGCATGTATACTTCGCGAACCTCATCATGTCCATTAGGCTCATCGCGTATGTTCTTGCCAATTCCGCCTCTCCTTGTTTTCGCTGCGCGATTTGCTCTTTGAGTTGTTTTTGATAACTTCGCGGTAAGAAGTAATCCACTAGCTCTTCTGTAAGCATCGCCCAGCTTTCAATTTTGCTTGGCGTGCAGTTCCACCAATCGATCGCGGCATCTTCTAAAATGAATGGCATCGTTTCCACCAGTTGGTCATGCCGGATTCCATATCCCGTCGCCCAATCTTCCATCTTCCTTATAAACTCCAGTGGATTGGTTGTCCCATGGTACCGTATTCCCAAGCTTCGTATCCGGTCCAGGAACTCCACGTTTATCTTTCCTTCCATCTTCGTGTCCGTTCGTTCTGCTTCAGTCTCACTCCGACAATCTTTCGTTGACCGCATCCGTGTGTTCGATGGGCAACTCCATATCATCTTCCTCCACTTCGTCCGCTTACTCTCTTATCCAGCTCATGGTCTACCGCTGCCGGTTTCTCTGCAACCACTTCAACCTGTCTCGGGCGCCACTGTGACGATTCGTCATTGCTCGGGTGGCTCAGGGATGGCCAGGATTCGTCTCAGGAATTTATATTTGGTTCAGGTGTGGTTGCTGAAAGAGATTCCGACCCGGTCCCAGAGTAGAACGCTAGCTAATTCGGTACAACTTATCTTTCTGTTTATTGACTTAATAGGTACAAATTACTGATAGTTTCATTTCTCGTCGCCGGGTAACTTCGTGCTCTAGTGACGAATGCGACCCTTCCATCGGCTCGTTCTGAGGTCCTGAGAACTGGGAAGAGTGTTTAGAGGCCGTCCGGTTCTCCTAAATATGAGAAGAGTTGAGTTCAGAGGCCGGTCTGGTCTACTAATTAGTGAGAAGAGTGCAGAGGCCGATCTGGTCTACTAATTGGTGAGAAGGGTTTAGAGGCCGATCTGGTCTACTATATATTGAGAAGAGTTTAGAGGCCGATCTGGTCTACTAAGTGGTGAGAATGGTTTAGAGGCCGATCTGGTCTACTATATGTTGAGAAGAGTTTAGAGGCCGTTCTGGTCTACTATAGATTGAGAAGAGTTTAGAGGCCGTTCTGGTCTCCTATATATCGAGAAGAGTTTAGAGGCCGTTCTGGTCTACTATATATCGAGAAGAGTTTAGAGGCCGTTCTGGTCTACTATATATCGAGAAGAGTTTAGAGGCCGTTCTGGTCTACTATATATCGAGAAGAGTTTAGAGGCCGTTCTGGTCTACTATATATCGAGAAGAGTTTAGAGGCCGTTCTGGTCTACTATATATCGAGAAGAGTTTAGAGGCCGTTCTGGTCTACTAAATACGAGACGTAATACGCAAAGGCTACTGTGATTAGTTAGTTACCACGCCGTTTACCCGTCTCCTGTGGTTCTGCTGCACTCCTTACCGCTGCACTCCTTACCGCTGCACTCCTTACCGCTGATCCTTGGCTGCTAGTCCTTTCCGCTGGTCCCGGTTAGGTGGACCTTCGCCGATCGCCGGCCGAAACTGAATGAGCTCCGTAGTGCTGGGGTGCGCTTTATATAGCGGTTCGGCGGGGCTAGTGTGCCCGCATCGCCGCCCGCATTTGGCCGCATTAGTGTGCCCTGCCGCTCGCGGTCGGTGTGCCCAGCCGCTCGCGGTCGGTGTGCCCAGCCGCGCGCGATCGTTGGCGCGCGCGCGCATTTAATTCAAATCAAATTCCATTCTTGTGTCTTCGATCGTTCCTATTACTTATTTATACCTAACCTATTATATTATATGTATATATGTGCGCGTTTGCGCGTCACACCTTCTTTTGTTAGTACTAATTTACGATTACCCAAATAAAGACGCACGTCGCGTAACACCCCGAGAGTTCTTCCGTGTTTTATTTATCGAGTGCCTTCCAGGTTAAAGCCACCCCCCTCCGAACATTTGGTCCTTCGAGCCGGATAATTATAGTCCAGCAGCTACGGTGGCTTTAACACCGCACAAGATAAGTAACCATTACATTATTGCTGCCGGTCATGCAGTTAAGTTTTTCGAAACCCAGTTTGTCTAACTTCTCTGCATGATTATTGCCTAAATCCAAGTCCGATTAATCCGGCACTACGGCAGCTAATAATTTCCGATTCCGAGTACCGAATTATGGTTCCTTAATTCCTTAATTTCTATAAAACTCCGTGTTTCTAAAGTGTTTAAATATATGCCAAGCCACAGTGAAACTTCCCATTTCGAATTTCTCTTCGTTCACTGTGTTCCGCTTGCATTTATTTACACTCTCCTATATACATACATACATACAATACAGTTCACTCCACTGATCTACGAGCGCCACGGCAATTTACACAAAATTAAATATATAAACTTATAAATATTCCGGCACGGGTATTTTAATAATTTCAATAATTTACCCAACAACTTATATAAAATATATTGATATATATTCCTATCCTGGAGAATAATAAGAAATAAACATTCCAAAACAAAATAAAACACTACAAATACAGTCCACTGCTCCAACAAATAAATATAATATATCCAAAAACCACGGCACAGAAACGCCGAATTAATTTTGTTGTATTTATTTACTCTTTCCTGCTCTATCCTGAGCGGAGCTTCATCCAAATAAACATAAATATATTTATTGTCTCCCCTTTGCTCTATCCTGAGCTCAGCTGCATGCAAACATATGTAGGCAAACATTGCAATTACATACATACGTAATCGTCGGCAAGTCGACGCTCCGACTTTTGGCAATTTTTTTTCCGCCTCCGTTGTCTCCGCTATTTTGCATTCGCAACGGCTAATGCACAACAGATTCACACGCACGCCTTATCTCCAAGAACAGTACCGCGGCAAATACAGCAGCGGGCAACTGAATAAGTCCAGGCACACAAAATAATTTGTAAATTATTTTTTATGAAATTCCAACTAAGTCAGTTAGAAATTTAAGTGCGCTTCCATATCCGCATTAGTGTGACCGTATCCGTTTCGCAGCAGAGAGAATTTTATTCAGTTAATTCGTACATCTCCGCCACTACAAAATACAATTCATAAATTAAATTCCGAATACATTCCGATTGGTTCCTAAATTCCAATCCAGCTTCCACAAATAAATAATTCTTAATCTATATATATAAAATGCTTTGTCCTGACTGACTGATAGATCACAGCCATGGCCAAACCACATGTCTTAGAAACTTGAAGTTTGTTTTTAAAAATCAGAAAAAAAATTTCCAGATTCGTATGGGTATTTTAATTTTCTAATTCCACCTGCAACCTATTTTAAAAAATAAAAAACATAATTAATTAAAAAAATAATATTAATGGAATAATATTGATATTGGTCTAAGGCTCAGAGTAGGCCTTGCCTCATTTTATATTTGTCATTCGACTTCAAAGAATCTTTATTTCTCATTCAGTGCGCTGACTTCAAAGCGAAATTTAATACGAAATTTAAAGTGTGGATCTGCATCCGATAAAAGCGAGGATACAATAGCGGGCCCTCTAGTATATAAATATATATATACGTTTTTTTCGATCCAATTTGTTGAACGCTTTATCCAGCGTCCCAAATTAAAGTTGGTTTTCGATCTTTCAACTGGTTGTACGCTTTATCCAGCGTCCCGAAAATATAAGTTAATTCGATCAAAAATAAAACCATAAACAAACAATCCAGTATGTTCTTTAAAATATATACAGAATGACTTCCTGCAGTTTAAATAAATTTTCAATGTCCTGTGACCGTCTGAGTCACTTCGAGTCCAGAGTCTGCAATCCAGCAGCACCAAGTCCATCCAAGTACACGTGCCAAATTCATCTCGACCAAGTCAGAGCGCTATGGGACAAGGTCGAGAAAGAGTACGAAGCTTGTTCAGAGCTAATTTCAGTTGGCTTAGGGGGCGCGGCGGACACCTTGCCTACTGTTAAGGCAAAGTACGATTATTCCTACTTCATCTACGAACGGTGTGCCGCCCAGCTCATGGAACAGATCGATACGATCTCTTCTACCGCAGCTCCAGTCCAATCTTCTGCGCCCCAAAATTCCTATCCGTCTGGCTGTCAGCTTTCTCCGTGCGATACGGAAGTTTTCTCGGGCGATTATATTCGCTGGCCGAATTTCCGAGACCTTTTCACAGCGGTCTATATAGACAATCCTGCGCTGACTCCTGTTGAAAAGTTGTTCTATTTATATGCCAAGACTAGTGGTCAAGCTCATTCCGTAGTTTCCAATTCGCCACTCACCAACGATGGTTTCCGTTCAGCCTGGAAAACCCAATCTGAGCGTTTCGAAAATAAGCGAGCGCTGGTGAACAGCCAACTGAAAAAGTTACTAAACATGCAGTCCGTCGTCCAAGAATCTTCGGCAGCCTTGAAAGAGCTGCAAAATGCAATCCAGAACTGCCTCACATCCCTAAATTTGTCCGGCCTTCCTACGGATAATTGGGATTGTCTCCTGGTTTAGTTGTGTTCCACGAAGCTTCCAAAGCTGACGCTCTCATTGTGGGAGCAGTCCTTAACAAATAAAACCGAAATTCCTACGTGGCAGGAACTTGATTCATTCCTGACCGAGCGCCATAGAACTCTAGAAACTATAGATTCTATTCAACCTCCTAAGTTGCGCCTCCATCCGTCAGAAACGACACCCTCCGACCTGTCGCCACGAATACTGAAATCCTTCAGTACGAGGATCGTTCCGATATCCAAAAGATGCGATGTATGTTCCAAAGAGAACCATCCAGTGCGTTTATGTCCACGCTTCCTTCAGATGACGACAGAGGATCGTTCATCTTATATCCAGAAAAAGCGGTTGTGCTTAAATTGCTTTGCAAGCGGTCATCAACTCCGTAATTGCACAAGCGCCCACAAGTGCTTCAAGTGTCACGGTCGGCATCACACTTTGTTGCATCCAAGCAACTGCTCCTCCAGTGAACCGACTGCTCCTGATACTGCTTCTGCTCCGATCCAAAGGATTTCCTCGTTCTCCACACGAGTGACTACTACTCCCGATTCCTCCAATTACTGGGTTCCATACGACGATGTGAAATGCAGACGTTCCCGAGGTATTTTATCCTACCCATGCCGAGTCTGCCAAGGGAACCATCCTCTTCGGAAGTGCCACCGTTTTCTTCGGCTTAGCGCGGAGAACCGGCTTCAAGCAGTCATCGAGAAGGAATACTGCGTCAATTGCCTCGCCCATCACCATTCCACTGGATCTTGCCGCAGTGACTACCGATGCCAGTCGTGTGGCCAGGATCACCACACACTTCTCCACGTCCACGAGCTCTCAGCGTATCCAACGCTTTCCCGAGCAAAGGCCTCCAATATTCCTACAGCGTATCCTCGCTAAGGGGGCCTCGATGGTCTCCTTATAATTTTGCTGCGTATCCTCGCAAGGGGGTGGAGAATGTTCACGCCAAAAGGGCGCTTATTTTCCGGAGGCAGTGTGATCCCGTACACTCGCTCTCTCTCTCCCTCTCCCACTGCACTTTTGTGCATCGAGCTCCTAGTCCGCTCTCCCCAAGGTAGTTTTAAGCCTTCTTTTGTTAGTACTAATTTACGATTACCCAAATAAAGACGCACGTCGCGTAACACCCCGAGAGTTCTTCCGTGTTTTATTTATCGAGTGCCTTCCAGGTTAAAGCCACACTCCTCCGAACAAAGGATTTCCTCGTTCTCCACACGAGTGACTACTACTCCCGATTCCTCCAATTACTGGGTTCCATACGACGATGTGAAATGCAGACGTTCCCGAGGTATTTTATCCTACCCATGCCGAGTCTGCCAAGGGAACCATCCTCTTCGGAAGTGCCACCGTTTTCTTCGGTGGCACGCCAGAAGGGCGCGAACTATTGAGCGGCAGTGTGAGCGGCCAGTAGAGGTGGAGAAACATCGATGCCAACATCGATATTATCGATGTTTTCGAAAAATCACAAACATCGATGTTTTTTTGATGTTTCATCGATGTTTTCCAATTTCTACAAACTTCAAATAAGTCGCCATTTGAAAAAATATTACATAGCTAATAAGTCAGTTTTGGAAATTGTTCAGGCCTAACTGGCTCAGATTCTCCCGATTTTAACAAAGAAAAGTGAATCAATTGTAAGTATGAATTAATTTTCCATATTTGCTAATACAATTATTGATAGCATATTTCAAATATAGTGTGACTTGCTGGTGGTGTTAGCTGGAGTCGTGGAAGACATGGATAAAGACCTGAAAAGTAAGTTTTTCACTCCCGAATAGGGCTTGTATGTAAATACATGGGAATGTATTTATATATGCATGTTGGTGTACTTTTTAATTGAATTGCATTAATTAGTATATTTGTTTCATAGGAGCAATTTCTGGACCAGAAGTATATGAAAATGTGGACGAAAATAAGAAAAAGAAACGTGATGTTTCCGTGGCATGGGACCATTTTAAAAAAAGTGATGATAAAACTTATGGTGTCTGCAATTATTGTGGTAAATCCATAAAAACATCAGGAAACACGACAAATCTAATGGCTCATCTAAAACATGTCCATGCAGATCGCTTAAAGATCGGAACTGAACAAAAAACAATTGCATTGCAACTACATATGGAAAATTCGACTACCTTTTATAATAACGACTCAGTCCGAAAACGCAATCTGGACAACAAGGTCATGAACATGATTGCAGTTGATATACAGCCATTCAGTTGCGTGGAGGACCAGGGCTTTAGGGAGCTTATTAAGGAATTGGACCCGCGTTACAAGCTCCCAAGTAGGTCGCACTTGCGCGACGTGGTGCTCCCAGCAAAATATGAGTCCCTAAGAAACAAGCTCATTTCAATATTGGCGAACATTGATTCTCTGGCTCTAACAACTGATTTATGGACTTCAAGAGCGAATGCAGGATATATAACGATTACTTGCCACTATGTAACAAATGGCTTCGAGCTGAAGTCTGCTGTACTGGCAACAAGGCAGCTCCTCGAAGCTACTAATCACAATGCAAGCAATATATCCGAAACCATTAAGGCGGTGCTTGATGATTGGGGAATTTTTAATAAGATCGTTTGCGTTGTTACAGACAACGATCCAACCATGATAAAAGCATGTCGACTACTCGAATACAAGCACCTACCATGCGTAGCGCACACGCTAAATCTGCTCGTTCAGGATATACTCAAACTGACCGAAATGGATATAATATTGACAAAGTGTAAGAAAATAGTTTCATTTTTCAAAAAAAGTCAGATCGCATACGCGAAGTTTAAGGAAGCACAGGGTGTGGATAACCCTTATACTCTTCTTCAAGAGACTCCCACTCGCTGGAACAGCGCATATGCTATGATTAAAAGAATTCTAATGACCAATGAATCCATAACAATTGCATTGGTTAAGAGTTACAATGCGCCACAGCCGTTTTTAGCAGAAGAAGTCGATATTCTGCGAGACGTCTCGGAATTGCTGAGCCCCTTCGAAGATGCTACAGTTTTGGTCTCGTCGAATACAAATGTTTCGATTTCACTTATAATTCCGGTCATATGCGAGCTGCTTCATAAAATCAATAAAATAATGGTTAAAACCCAGGAAGGTAACAATATCTTAGCATACATAAAAATGAGACTACCTGAAAGACTAGCTACATATGAATTGAAGACAATTCCTCGAGTTGCAACCATTATTGACCCACGATTTAAGAAACATGGTTTCCTTTTGCCTTCTAATGCGGAAGAAGCTGCAAAAGCGGTCCAGGATATGCTTTTCTTAAGACTTTCCGCAAATCCACAGTCAACACCACTTGAACCACCAACACCAACTCAGGAACCCACACGGTTTTCCTTTTTAAAAGAAAAAACTAAAACTAAAGTACACTCTTCCTGGGCTGATGCTATCATTCTTATGCGCCAGTACATTGAAAAGGACAACCAGCCGGAAGAATGCAGCCCACTTACATATTGGAAGGTAAGAAATTATGCATTTTCTCTTAAAATGATTAAAAAAATTATTTATTTTAGATGGCTTCTGAAGCGGACGCTTTTAAGTCACTGGCCAAAAAATTCTTTTGCGTTCCCGCTTCGTCATGCGAGTCGGAAAGAATATTTAGTAAGGCGGGCCAATTAATTAGTGACCGTCGCACCAGGCTGTCGTCAACCGTAGTTGACAAACTGTTGTTTTTAAACAAAAATGAACATATTGATCTCGACCTGTGAATAATATAACTGAATACTTGTTACGTTTTGCTTAAAATACTGCCTTATTATTCAGGAAATATTAAAAAATAATATATTTTTTTTTTTTTTAACATCGATGTTTCATCGATGTTTCATCGACAAAAACATCGAAAACATCGATGTCCGTAAACATCGATGTTTCTCCACCTCTAGCGGCCAGCGCTCGCGCTAAAGCTTTCGCTTCTCTCGCTCTCCTCGCGCTCTCCCTCTTTTCCGCCAAGGGGAAGTTCACCACGCCGCGGTCTAGCGGCATTTCTATTGTTAGCACTAAGTTAGTATTAAAACTGTGCAAATAAAGTGAAGTACAAATCGAAGCTTCCCCCCGCTGCCTTCTTACTTCGGGCCCCCAACAGCAACAACCACAGCACGGCAGCACCCCTGCCCATCCAGCAAGCGACGACCACGACCAACTTTCCAGCGGCCGTACGGACCTCTGGCTTTAATCCGCCCACTCCATTCCATGGTCCTTCGACTCCGGATCTCTCCTGATCCACCAGCGCCCCCAGCGGAAAAAATCCAAAGATAAGTACGGCTTTTCTAATTCTAGTCCGTCCGTGGTCGCCGTACTCTTTTTCCAGAGGCGTTTTTGTAATTCTTTCCGTCCATCCGAGACCGATTCCGAAAAGTGAAAGTGATATATATATTAAGTGCATTCGCCCAGCCGCAGTGAAGTTCTTTCTTTTTTTAAAAAGTGCAACAAGTGCTTTGCCAATATCGGCCCCCTACTTCGTTTGGTGTCAAAACACATACATATATATATATCACATACACCCATCCATATTCACGAAAAACGTCCGTCACTAAACTGCTGTTTTTTAATAAAATATCTAAACACAAAGTTAAGTTCCAAAAAGTGCATGAAAATTAATAAATTTTTAAAATTCTAAAAATTCATCCGCAGGAAATTAAATATATTTAATTTACCTACATAATTTACATACATAATTTACATACTTAATATACATACATAAAATATACATACATACAAAAATAAAATTTATACCCCACCAAAAAATTATCGAGCCACTTAACCTATTTTGTGTCAAATATACAACTAATAAAAAATAAATAAAACATCCCATTTTTTTGAACCCTTCGCTTCAGAAATAAATAAAATATACATTTTATTCCACATACAAAAAACACACAAACAAATATTGAGTTTTTATTCCGCTCTTCTACATACATACATATTTGCCAGCTTTCCGCTATACAGCTTCATACATACATATTTGCAGCGGAGCGCCAAACTCCGGCTTGTCCGCCTTCATATATATATATTTGCCTGCTTTCCGCTATACAGCTTCATACATACATATTTCCATACCTACATACATAGACTCGCCTAAGTTCGAGTTCTCTCGTCTCCTCTTTCTCCTCTTGTTCAGCCAGCAGGTGCAATCTATTCGGCACACATACAGACTGCACTGGCAAGAGCGGCGACACAGTGCCGACGAGAAAATACCCTCCACTCGAAACCAAAATATTTCCGAGAACAAAATTTTAAAGGTTTACAAATAAATTCTAAACATTTCACAACTGTTTATAGCCAAATTCCTTGGCTATTTTGCATATACTCAGAGAGTTTTGGCGGGTTTCCACAGAAATTTTAAATATTTGTCGGGTTTCAAATATACTAGCAGTGACAAGCAGTTGGAATATATTCTGTTTCGAGTGGAGGGTATTTCCTCGTCGGCACTGTGTCGCCGCTCTTGCCAGTGCAGTCTGTATGTGTGCCGAATAGATTGCATCTGCTGTCTGAACAAGAGGAGAAGAGGGAGACGAGAGAACTCGAACTTAGGCGAGTCTATGTATGTAAGTATGGAAATATGTAGGTATGAAGCGGTATAGCGGAAAGCTGGCAAATATATGTATATACATATATGAAGGCGGACAAGCCAGGTTTGGCGCTCCGCTGCAAATATGTATGTATGAAGCTGTATGTATGTAAGAAAGCTGGCAAATATGTATGTATGTAGAAGAGCGGAATAAAAACTCAATATTTGTTTGTGTGTTTGTATTATGTGTGTTTATTTCCTCAAGCGAAAAGTGGATGGTTTATTTTATTTTTGTGGTGTATATTTGACACAA